>QEPC01003796.1:5061858-5084927 GCA_003113815.1 Sphenodon punctatus | reverse complement strand
ATATGGTTTTGTATCTGTTTCTAATGGTTTTATATCGGTTTTTAGCTGTTTCATTTGGTTTTTAGCTGGTTTTTAGCTGTTTCATATGGTTTTGTATCTGTTTCTAATGGTTTTATATCGGTTTTTAGCTGTTTCATATGGTTTTTAGCTGGTTTTTAGCTGTTTCATATGGTTTTAGCTCTGTTTTAATCTGGGTTTTTTGCTGTTTCATATGGTTTTTAGCTGGCTTTTATCTGTGCATGGTTTTATATTTCTGGTTTTTATATATCTGTGCATTCCCTGGCCTGGGAATAAAGTTACTTTGTTCATGATCAGTTGCAATCTGGGTTTTGTTTACTTGAAGTTGATGACGTGGCGTGTTTGCTTCGCTGCTGCCTTTGGGGATCTCTGAATGCCTTTGGGGCCCTGTGGGAATGGTTTGGTTTATGTGTGGTTTTCTCATTTTTATATATCTGTGCATGAATGATAGGGCCCTATTTGTTTGGGCACACATTGGCTCCGCCTACTGTTGCCCTGGCTCCGCCCCTAGACTAGGCTCCGCCCCCAGGCGGCCTTAGTGACCCACCAACCTCTAAACCCTCTAGCCACCACTGGGGCCACCACTCCCCCAGCCTTCCCCACAATAATCACCTCTGTCTTGTCAGGATTTAACTTTAGGCGACTTGCCCTCATCCAGTTCCCCACAGCTGACAAACACTGGGTAAGCACCGAGACTGCCGGGCCTGATTCAGATGAAAAAGAGAGATATAACTTGGTGTCATGAGCATATTGATGACACCGTACGCCAAACTCCCTGACAAGCTCCCCCAAAGGCTGCATCTACACATTGAACAAGAGAGGGGACAAGATAGAACCCTGTGGGACCCCACATGTGAGGCCCCAGGGAGAAGATGAAAAATCACCCAGGACCACATGTTGGGTTCTCCCAGCCAGGAAAGAGCAGAACCATTCAAGAACGGTCCTGCCAATCCCTGCCCGGTTCTGCAGCCGAGTCACCAACAACTCATGATGAATGGTATCAAACGCAGCCGAGAGATCTAACTGGATCAACAGGCTCGAACGACCCTGGTCCAACTCACGGGAGAGGTCATTGGCCAAGGCCACAAGCGCAATCTCCGTGCCATAACCCGGACGAAAGCCAGACCGTGAGGGACCAAGAAAATTGGGTGGTGGTTTCCTGTAGAGTTGCCAAATACGCAATTTTTTCCAGGACCCTTATGAAAAATACATTCTGCAGGGCCTGCATTGGCCCCACAACATGTATTTTTCATAAGTGTCCTGGACAGATTTGCATATCTGGCAACCCTAGTTCCTGTAATGGAAAATGATGTGACTTGCTGGTTTACTGCAGGAGGTAAAAGACACCGACCCTTCTGCCTGTGCCTTCGCTGCGCAGATTTTAATATCTAGTGCTGGAGAATGTGGGATGATGCAGAAGTTGATTCTCCTACTGTTATTTGGCCGTTCCTGCCCTTCCAGCGTCAGGATTTAAATAAACAGTTGGCCTGGGAGCACTCGGGTCCCCACAAAATTCAGCTTAAACACTGCCATCAAACCTTTTTCACCCAAGTGCCTTCTGTTTATTATTATTAATTACTTACATAGTACCAGCAACCTGCCTTGCACTAATCGTTGTAATTAAAGACAGGCCCCTGCCCCGAAGGGCTTGCAATCTTGGATAGACCAGGAAAGAGAGAGGAACATAGGGAGTGACAGTTGTTGTTGTTATTATTAATATTAAAATAATAATAATATTTATATAGTGCCATTGATGTACCTGGCACTGTACAGTCAGTAGCCCCGTCGCCACATGGCCCTCTCTGGTACGGACAGCGGCTCGCGGGGCGGCGGTTTTTGTCCCTCCCCCCCAGCTTGAGCGAAGGAAGGCTCATAGGGTGGGGGCACACAACTTAGGGAGTGGCCTGGGCGAAGTCTCGCGAGGAGAGACTTTGCGGCCGCCATCTTGAATTCAGACGCGGGACGGTCATTCCGCGCCTGCAACACATCGTGTGTGCACCCTCCCACCCTCCTTTTATGCACTGTGGGTTGAACCGGTCGTTGAGCTTGTGCTCAAGGCCAGGAAGGAATTTTGCCTCCGTGCAAATTGGCACTACGCATGGTTGGTTTTTGCCTTCCTTGCAGTGATAAGTTTTGATTGGGTTACGGTGGAATGGGTAATTGTTAAAGGAAAGTTTGTCGCACCGCAGGGATCCTGCGAGGTAGTTAGTTTAGAAATAGGGATACTCTGCTGCCAAGTCATCTCCTTAAGAAGTGGGCTCTGAGTGAAGGTTAGAGCCAGTCCGGCCAGCATCACTTCGGAGCGAGGACGAGGGGGACAACCCCGGGGCCTTAGGACAGAGGCAGTCCAAGGCACGGGGGAGCATCTCCTCGATTCCTTCTTAGGGTCACAGCTGGCAAGGGCCTCCTGATCCGGCTGGGGGGAGGCCGGACAGGTGTGACATTGCAGCAGCTATAGTTAGCGTTATGGCGGTACTGAAGAACTTCAGACCGCTCATGTTTATGATTAGTATTATTAACTGAGTTAATAGTTAAGGTTCGCAGGACTAGAAGGGACATAGCCCCCTCCTTAACAGACTAAGTGTTAATAAATTGGTGCGGCCTATTTTAACCCAACTAATGGTGTCAGTGTCTTTCTTTCGGGGTGTGGGACAAGTTACATACAGGTCCCTACCCAAAAGGGCTTACAATGTAAGAGACAAGGAAGGGGGAGACGAGGGAGAGGTGAACATCAGGAAAGGCAAAGCTACATTCATGAGTGTGAGAAGATGCTAGTGCACGTGCTTAACGTAGGCCGCTTTTAGACATGTGTGGTGCACACATGGCGTGAAATCACGCTGCATGTAAAAATCCTGCAGGCGGGGTTTAGAAGCAACTTCTCGCACGTTAAAACTCATCGCACATTCTTTTAAAACCGTGAACTAAATACTAGGGTTGGAACTCCAGGGGGATTATCAGATTTATCGGTATCTGATCTCCCGATATTGGATTTATCGGTATAGGAATATCAGATTTTTAACATTGCCAGTTTTCTCGGATCTGTAACATTGCGGCACCCTTTGCGTCCGATGGTTAGCTATTTATTCTCCTGGCTTGACCCGGCATATAGATGGGTGTACACCCGATTTAGGTGTAACTCTTTCCCCTCGGCCTTGGTAGAGGGGCGTTATAGGGGTATTTCGAAGCACGATAGAATATGTCAGCTTTGTGAGTTACATGAACCTGATACCTGTGCTCACCTTTTCTTCTATTGTACTGCCCTGGAGGCACCCAGACGGGAGCTTCTGGGGCAGTACTGTTTAGGCCTTCGGAATCCGGGTGTGTTGCTAAAGATCCTTTCGGATTACAAGGATACGGCAATGGCAAGGTCTGTGGCCAGGTTTTGTCAGCTTTACCTGCGGATTAGAGAGGCCCGTATGGGGTCCCCTACTCCTTGAGGTAACTATAATGGGTGAGGCCTAGGGGGGAAGAGGGCTTTTATGTTATTTATGTCATTTGTCTCGATCTTCAGGTGTTTTTGTTATGGTATCTTGGATTGTATTGGTGATGGGTTGGACTGGTTTGTATTGTTATTGTTACTGTTACTGCTATTGTTATATGCTATTGTTGGCATTTGTTTTATATTGTATTAGCCTTTGGCTAACAATAAAATATTATTATTATTAACATTGCGGCCATTGTTAAATGACATCGATGTTAAAAATCTGATAAAACCGGCAATGTTAAAAATCTGATATTGCTGATACCGACAATTATCGTCAGTATTCGATTTATCTGATACCGCCCATTATCGGTATTATCGGATTAATCCGATAATCCCACCCCTACTAAATACCTCGATATCAAGAATATAGCAGATTTAAAAGAATGTGCAACCAGATATAACACACAAAACATTGTGTCTAAACCCCATCTGAGTGATTTTTACACGCAGCGTGATTTCATGCTGCATGCGGACTGCGCTTGTCTAAAAGCGGCCATAGTTTGAGGGAGGGAGGATGTAATTTCACTCATGATGAATCGAGGAAAGCCTGACGGAAGAGGTAGGTTTACAGGAGGGATTTGAAAGTTGGGAGGGAGCAGAACAAAGGTATCCAGGGAGGGAACTGCAGGCTTGAGGGGCAGCAAGAGAGAAGGGGCGAAGACGTTTAGAGGAACAGGGGAGTCGCAAGCAGGCAAGTGATACATACATTCCCTGTTTTCAAGATGGAAAACAGACTGAGAGATTGACTTGCACGCGGACATCCGGGGAATTTCATAGTTAAACCAGAATCTGAAACTTGCTCTCTCAGGCCCAAGTGCATCACCTTGTTCCACTAGGCTACATTGGCAGTGCCTTAGCAAAGAAAACCATCATCTTTAACCTAAAGTAGCCCCTTCAAGTGGTGGTCTTCCTCCCGACACAACATGACCCTTCCTGCAGCAAAACTGGGCTGCCATTGAGAGGGTTTGGGAAAAGACCCAAAGTTGGCAATCTCTGCCTCTATGGACTAGAAACTGGAGCATCGGTTAAATCCCAAAAGCAGCTTCTTTAAAATATAATGACTTTCCCCTACTGCTCTGCATTTCTCTNTCTTAAAGTTCATATTGCTAGACCTATGTTATGTCCCTTGTATTTTAACACTGCCTTTCCCCCTTTTATATTCTTTGGTGTTTTCTCTCTATGGGTGAAAACAGACATGACGCTAACCACCCATGGTGGTTATTTATATTTATGCATGTTGCAGGGCTGCATAGGGAACCAATACAGCCCTGAAACATGCATAAATAACCACCAAGGGTGGTTAAAGGGTGGTTAGCATCATGTCTGTTTTCACCCTATGTCCTTGGAAATGCTGGGGTGTTCTCTTTCACTTATGACAGGGCTCAGAAACCTGATATTTTAACCCCCTTGGCTGCTGCGTGGTATCAGTAGGAGTGAGACTTCACCAGCTCTCTTTAGTCATCAAGTAATCTTCCCAGCGTATTACACTTATCAAATATATAAAAAAAGAATGTCCCCAGTTAGCATACAGGGGGAAGAGATTCGGAGGGAGGAGGATGCAGTTCCACTCATGACGAGTCAGGGAAGGCCTGACGGAAGAGGTAGGCTTTCAGGGGGGATTTGAAAGTTGGGAGGAAGGAAGCAGAACGAAGGTATCCAGGGGAGGGAGTTCCAGGCCTGGGGGGCAGTAAGAGAGAAGGGGTGAAGACGTTTAGAGGAGCAAGGGAGTCACAAGCTGGCGAGTGACACATACAGAGGGTGCTCATTGAATCCCCTCCCAAATTTAACTGCTAGTGGCAGAGGGTGACCTAGTTTGACCTGACCTAGGAGGACTCGCCACCTTATTCTGGGGTGCTTCTTTATTTGGTCCAACCTCATCACTCTCAGCTAGCAACAGTTCGGGCAGACATGAAGTACTCAACTTCTTAACTGGTTTGGGGTGGGTGGGTGGGGTTGTTATTTTAGATTGGACCAGGTTGGTGTCCTTGTTATTATTGTCCCCTTCACCCACCTCTGTCCTCAGTTGCCTACAGGCCTGTCTAGTGAGCACCATCTCATCCCGCCAGTACTCTCCAAGAGCCACACACCAAAGTAATAAGTACAAATACAATTAACATATAAAGAACAGTCCTCAAGGGAAAACACTCCTTATATTAGGCTCTTGGGGGGATCGCAGCAGCAGGAAGGGGCTCCCTTACAACAGGACCAGCAGAGGTCCTGTAATTTAGTCGGAGATTCTGGGTGTCTTCAGACATAGCATCAACGGGCGTCTGAATGTGTGTTTTGACCTTGATATGAACACCGGTTTTGGCTCTGTATTCACCATGTGGTGCTGCTTAGACACACAGCCCATCTTGGGGCAAATCGGTGTTTTGCCCACCATGCGATCTCAGCACGCAAGCGCTGCTGCCTCGTTCCCCGTGTTGTACCTGCTAACACGCCACGCAATATCATTAGACACAACGTTGGCCACGTGTTCAGCCGGAACACGCAAATCGTCCTTGTGATGCAATGGTGTTCAGTTCACATTGCGTGTTCAATGTCTGTTCAACGGGTGGCCAAATTGATGTTGGGATTCTTATGGTGCTTACACCTAACGGCCAAACATGTGCTATGGGGGTTTGACACCTGATCTTTGTTATGTCTAAAGATGCCTTCGGTGTTAGTTCTGGACTCCGCTTCTCAGGTCTGCATTGAGGCTATTTTAAGCCCAGAGCAGTGGAAGGACCCTTTAGCTTATGAACAGGTGACTCAGGCTATATCTCCTGACCCAGTATCGAATTGGTCAGCAGAAGAAGAGGCTGAGCTGTTCTCTTTATTTGCGTCCCTAAGGTGCAATAGTCAGAAGGTTAGCTTATGTGCAGTCTAAACATAGGAAAATAAATTCTGCAATGTTATCCCCTCCAGCAACTTTAGGTTGTAGTCTGACTCCATTAGGTCCATTAGCAGCTATTAGCCAGATAGGATTGGGGAACAAAACCCTTTACTGTCGGGAGCCTGGGGATGACCCACAGGAAATGGATAGCATGGTGACCTGTTAGGTGCTTCTCCCAGGCCCCCGTGATTGGCCACTGTCTGAGAAAGGATACTGGGCTCGATGGACCATTGGTCTGACCCAGTATGGCACTTCTTATGTTCCTTTACCTGAATCCCCCCTTTCCGTAGATAGGGCTGTCAGTCTTAGTAAAATGAATTCCCAGTCTGATTATAGTTTGGCCCCTGTGGTTGATCCCCCTTCCTTAGTAAACAGGATTGTTGTTCCTGTTGAAATTGTCAGGTCAGCTCACTGAACCCTTCACCTCCTGAGGTCCATGGGTGCAGCCAGTATCAATTTCGTTAGGGACTCTTTGTACCCCACCACCGTACCAGGTTAGAGGGATTTGAGTCTCCAAAAGGAAGGGGTGCTAGCCTCTAAGGAGCCTGTTTCTAAGGCTCTTTGTGGTCAATTTACCCCAGTTGGTGGCAATGGGGCTATTGGCTGTGATCCGCAGTTTGAGCTGATCACTGAAAACCAGTGACTACCCTATGCAAATGACACAGTTGTGTCTATTTTGTCATGGAATATAGGGGGGTGGAAAGCAAAAGTGATTGACAGGGAATTTAATAAATTTATAGACTTTTTGGAAGCTTTTGATGTTGTTATCCTTCAGGAGACATGGATGATGGGGGGATATTTTCCTGGAGGGTTATGATTCCTACATGATCCCTGCTTGTCAGTCAGCCGTTAAGGGATGACCCAGTGGGGTTCTGGTGTGTTTGTCACTTCTACATTAAGGGTTACGGTCTCTTCAGTAGGTTGGAGTTAAATTTTGTTGCTGCATGGAAGATTGTTATAGTGGATTCCTTTTCTTTGTTTTTAGTTAATCTTTGTATTCCCTCGGTTCAATCCCCATTTTATAACCTATCTATACAGACAGATCTTCAAACCCTCGTGGAATCACTTAGTGATCCGGACCCCTCTGTCCCGATTTTGATCATGGGGGATTTCAGTGCCGGGATGGGGGAGAGTAAAAGAGCTGAGGATTCTCTGGATGGGAAGGATTTATGTAACCCCTATCTTGGGAGTAGAAGATGATCAAGGGATAGACAGTCTGATGCAGCTGAAGCCCTTTTGAATAACTTTGTGGACCAGCTAGATGTGACCATCCTCAATGGAAACACACATGGGGATCCCCAGTGTGAATTAACTTATTTTTCTAGTAAAGGGGCAAGTGTAATCTATTATGCTTTGGTTTATGCCTTCTTTACTCTCTTGTGTTTTTTATTTTATTATTTTATCTGTTGTCGATACTGACCATCAACCACTTTGCCTGACTTTAGCTATTGGTATAGATTTAGCTATTGGTATAGACCCAGTTAGGATCATGGTTTGGCCTAGCAGAGAGTATAATGTTCAGGCAGATGTTATAGCCCAATGACTTAGATGGAACACCCATATGGAAACCTCAGTTGGCCAAATTCTGTACTCAGAGGCCTCATGTGGTCTTAAGGAGGCTGTGTTGCAGATCTCTACTGCAGACCCAGGTATCGTGATGTTAATACTTTGGTTCCTCTGCTTTATCTGCATTTAGTGAGCTCTACAATTCAGCCAAGGAGTGCCAGTTACATCTGGTATGGTGGCTTCGGCCATACTAGTAGACCTTCCTGGTTTGAAAGCGATTGCCGTTTGGCAAAGGCACACCCCAGTAGATTAATGAGGCAATTAAAGTCTCCAGGAAATTCAGTTTTTTGGCCACTTTATGTTT
The DNA here is from genome assembly GCA_003113815.1 of Sphenodon punctatus. NCBI lineage: Eukaryota > Metazoa > Chordata > Lepidosauria > Sphenodontia > Sphenodontidae > Sphenodon > Sphenodon punctatus. The sequence goes on along the minus strand of QEPC01003796.1, from coordinate 5,076,680 downwards.
GGAAAGGAGAAATTATAAGGCACTCCTGAGGATGAAAATAGAAGGAGTTTTGTACGAGATCCTAGCAGGAGCTAGAAGTAGCTGCCCAGGAGTCTAATTCTATTGAATTTTGGAGGCACATTGCCCACTCAAGGGCTTTAGTACAAATCACCCCAGCTGTTAACATCCAGGTGGAGCGACAGAAGGCCCATTTTAATGCCTTACTTAATGGCCCGTCCCCACCACTCCCAAGGCAGTTAAATCTAATGCCGCTTGATAAATTCCCCACTTGGCCACCAGTCACTTCTGATGAAGTGATTTTTCTGATATAAGACCTTAGAACTGCTAAGACTTCTGGAGGCGATTTTATCCCACCTGAGTTCCTAAAAGCCAATATTATTTGGTGGTCGGAGCTCTTGCCTCCGCTATTTACGACTATTAATGAATCAGGGTAGATTCCAAGGGGTTGGATGAAGAGCATTGTGGTCCCAATTTGTTACTATAAAACTGGGCGTAGCCAATTGGCCATAACCAAAAAGAATTTTCCAAACATTTCCATACATAATGAGAAACAAACAAAGGAAAAATTACAATTAAAATTTGTTTCTGCACAGCTTATTTAAAAGAAAAACATTTGTATAAGTTTAACAATACACTGCCTAAATATTTCTGTAACAACCGGAATATTGAAAGATTAAACCAGCAAAATCAATTTTTTCAATAACAACAAATCTAAGGACTAAATAATTTTAAAACACGTTCCCTTATTATAAAGGCCTTACATAAAAATGTAACAACTGCCTGAGTAATTTCAGGTAATTGATCAATTAGTAAAATTTTGACTAGTTCTGAGTTTGTTCTTCCCGGGTATCTGATTAAGATTGAGTCCAGATATTGGGTTCTAATTTTATAATATAGTTGACATTCAATTAAAACGTGGCACACTGTTTCAACCTGATCATGATCAAAAGGACAAAACCGATCATTGAAAGGTACTGCTGATCTACGTCCCTCCGTAACCTTCGTGGGAAGAGCATTTAGACGGGCCAAAAGAAATATTTTTGCTAGCCTGGAGGTAAATTATCTTGCCAGTATGTGGCCGAATGCCAGATCTTGGGGAGAAGATCAGAGTACCTCCCCAACGAAGATGAGGCCTTTATTGCCGCCATATCCTCTTGGTGAGCTATATCATCTATTCGCTTATAGATTTATGATTTAGCCACCAGAAGTTCTTTGCCCTGAAAATATGTTAGAGAAAAACCCAGTTCAGCAATCTGCTTATTCATATTCCCGAGCCATGAAGATTTAAAGGAATCCTTAGCAAGGTAGGGGAATAATCCTGTCTGAGGCGATAGTACAATACGCAGCCAAAGAACGAGGCATACTTTAGCACTTGCATATTCCATTTTAATTGCCCAACTTCCAACCTAATGGCAGCTGAGACTATACCTACAGGTAGTTGAAGTAATTTCCTTAGAAATACAGACTGAACTCTGTCTAGATTATATGGGCGTTTAATTGCCCAGATTGACACTCCATATAGCAATTGCGCAGCGACCTTGGCATTAAAGACCTTTAAGACCATCATTTCTTTATTCGGTCCTTTTTACTGAAGTAACTGAGAATAGCAGTGCCCATGCCAGTTGCACGGTTTAGAGCTGATTTAGCCTGTATTTCCCAACTACCAGTTTTACTGAGAGTGATACCCAGATATTTATAAGTATTGACTTGCTCAATAGATTGCGTGCCTTCCCTCCAAAGATGTTTCTTCCTTTCATTGCCAAAAACCATTATCTTTGTTTTGGCATAATTAAGATGGAGTGTATTGATAGAGCAAAAGTTCATTAATAGTCTTAACTGCTTATTCATTCCTACTTTTGTCCGAGATAGGAGAACTGCTTCATCTGCATAAAGGAGTATGCTAACTGACTGATCTGCCAGTCTTGGAGGGGTGGGGGGGCTAAGAATCCCTACCGGAAACAAACTGAATCAAATAATTCAGAAAAAAACTAAATAAACTTGGGGCCAGTATACATCCCTGCCTCACTCCTACATGAGAGGGAATTTCATTAGATAACTGTCCAATATTGTTTATCTTGCTTTTCAGAACATTATTAGAATGTAAGACCTCCATAACAAAAAGCAGTCTTCGATCTATTGAGGTATTACTCCATTTTTCCCATAAGCTTAAGCAGGTTCTGTCAGCTGAGTCAAAAGCTGCCTTTAGATCAATAAAGGCAGCGTACAATCTCTTATTTTGGGACACATATTTATCTGCTATATAGGTTAGAGTCAAAATATGATCTATTGTGGCCCGGCCCTTTTGAAAGCTGGCCTGTTCTGGATTAATTATTTTCTTCGTTTTTAACCAATCTGTGAGAACGTTTGGCATAAAGTTTCCCTATAACACTTAAAAGGCTAATGGGGTGAAAATTTGTGGGATCTTCCTTCAGACCCTTCTTATGGATAGGAATGACCACAGCCACCAGACAATCAGAGGGAACTTTACCAGATTTATTTACCCAAGTAAACAGTGCAGCAAGGAAGGGCACCCACCAATCTTTATGTTGCTTCAAAAATTCTGCTGAGATTAAATCATACCCTGGAGCCTTACGTACTTTTAGGTCATCAATCAGATCACTTACTAACTGATCTGGTAGCCACTCTGGAGTATCCCTAATTGCAAAAGGGGTACTCCAGAGTCTGGATATTCTGAGATGTAAATTTTTTTTCCCATTTATCACTAGAAATCACCACAGAACATACCAGATTATTTTGTTTTAGATTTCCCTTTATAATCTCCAGAATGCACCAGAATTATCAGCCTGTGCCACTGAAAGTAGTTTCTTCCCTTGCAGAATTTCATATATACACTTCTTTTGTTTAATGACGTTTTTGTATTTTCTTTTTAGTATGGGAAATTCCCGTAGAAAATATGGCCTCTTCCCTCTTCTGTAAAGTTTGTAAATCCTATTCATTTTCTGCCTCGCTTGTCGGCACTCAGAGTCAAACCAAGATTGTTTAAGTCGGTCTATATAGACACCGGCAGTTTTTGGTTGATTAACAAAATATCCTCTAAATATATATGGTCCCATTTTATAAAAAAGGTAATCTAGGGGACCCGGCTAACTACAGACCTATTAGCCTTCTTGATGTCGCTGGGAAACTATATGCTAAGTAGCTGTTGAGGAGGCTTCAGTATTGGGTGGATACCAACAATATTGTAGAGAAGGAACAGATGGGATTCAAGAAAGGTGTTTTGACTACTGACCATGTATTTCTATTAGACCAGTTAATTACGAGGTACGTGAGATTAGCAAAGATACCCCTCATGCTGCATTGTGGATCTTAGGGCGGCTTTTGATTCAGTCAGTAGGGAATGCCTATGGCAAAAACTTGATAACACCAACATTGATCATAGGGTGTTGTATTTAATGATCTGCCTCCACCATGGGACTACTCTTCATGTACGAGTAGGGTGCCAAGGTCAGCTCTCGAGCCCAGTAAATACGTCTCATGGCATTAATTAGGGATGCCTTTTGGCGCCCTTGTTGTTCAATATATATATTAATGGAGTAGTGAGAGCAACGCGGGATATCCACTTCCATCCAGTTAAAGTGGGAATGTTAAATGTGTCAACGCTGTTGTATGCGGATGATACCGTATTGCTTTCCCACACTCAAATTGGCCTTATCCGGATGATGACTCGATTTGCTGAGTACTGCGCTGAGGAGCTCCTGGAAATTATGTCAAAACAAAAGTTTTCGTTTTTGGTAAAAGCGCAATAAGGCATAAATTGTCTATGAATTCTAATTCTATAGAGCAAGTTGCACTCTATAAATATCTGGGTGTTACGTTTCTTCAATCAAATGCCTGGCTGGCTCATTTGAGACCATTAAAAGCACAGTTGCTAATACATGAAAGGGGATCTTGAGTTTTATTATTCGCAAGGAGCGGATTGTCCCTGCACTTAAGATATACCATGCTAAAGTTATAGTCTAGCTCGTATACGGAGCACCGGTTCGGGGGATTGCTCTGTTAAATCTTCTAGAAGTAATTCAAAACAGGTTCCTTCAAACTCTTCTGCATCTCCCCCAGAATACACCTACAGCTCTGATGAGACACTCTCACTGCCAACGCTTTAATAACAGCGGACTCCAGCTACTGGGCGAAGGGAGTGACTTTGCTTTTATCACAATTGGGGTTTTCAAGAGAATATTTACTCCCGTTGGGATATTTGGGTGCGCTCTCGCTGCTTAAAGAGCGAATATTGGATCAGGAAAAGAGGTCTGAATTCTCTATGATACAAGCTCAACCGGTAGCTCCATTATATGGGAAATTAAATATGTCTAAAAGTTCTTTCTATTTAAATTTTCTTTCTGTATGAAAATTCCGTTATATTTTTACTCTTGCAAGGCTTGCTCAGTTTTCTTCGGCCGTTACAGAGGAGAGAATATCGGGTATCCCTTATTTGATCAGAGACTTTGTAAATACTGTCGACAGGACTCAGTTGAATGTTTTTCCCGTGTTATCTTCGATTGCGATTTGTATTCTGATGTTGGTTCCAAATTTTTAAATTCACTTACTTTATCAGTGCCGCTGAGTTCTCAACAAGATGTGCTTTTATTACTGTTGCAGGGGCGGGACCCCTTTATTATTTTGCAGGTGGCTAAATTTCTGGCTGTTGTCTTTAAAATCAGATCTGATGCAGGTATGGTATTTGACTGTTAAATCTTTTGTTTGTATATTTTATTTTATTTTGTGTTCAGATGTAATACACTTTTTAAGGCCTATGGCTGGAACAAAGGAAACATCTATGGTTGCTATGGAAAACCCATCCAATGTTGTGTGCCATAAATGTATCCAACTTCTAAAAAGAACAGGGACGGGGAACCTCCGCCCCAGGGGCCAAGTGTGGCCCATGGCGAGTTCTTGCGTGGCTCCTTTCCAGTTCCTGGAAAGATCTGGCCGCTGGATCCAGTTCTCACTTCCAACCATTGGAAAAACAGCTCAGGGCAGGAAAGCAGAGATGTGGGCATGAACACAAGGACAGGGGACAGATTTGTGGCACAAGTCCGTGATATGGACCCTTTGTATTTATTTATTATTATTATTAATTTTATTATTTTATTATAGTGCCCCGATACCAGATGGTGCTTGGGGTGCTTTAGAAGATAAAAATACAACATAAAATCCACTTAAAATATACGTCTTTGTAAAAATAATTTTTAAAATGGGTAAGTTAGCGGGGGAGGACAGCACACTTTAAGAGGACCCCCGCTCCCAACTTGTATGTGGCCCTCAGCGCTTGTACTAATTGTCAAAGTGGCCCCCAGGGCAGAAACGTTTTCCCAACCCTGAAATAGAAAGATATGGGGTAAAATTCAGGACTCACTGAAGTCATAGACAAATCTCCCATGGAGGAAGAATTCACCCTATGGCTCTATACATGTAGCATGTAGACATTCACTGCTCTTCTGTCATATGCACTAGACGTCACTTCTGCATCCATTTTGCGCAGTGTCCTGTATCTCTGCAATCCTCCACCCTGTTCTTCCACAGATGCTTACGCTGTTGTGATCTCTACAGAGAGCTGCCCTTGAAGATCACTGGTCTGTTTCAGTGAATGCAGAAAGAGGTGCCACACTTGCTTAGCAGGGTTGATTGGCAGGATCCTGTTACTTTGAAATGTTGAACTGGAAAGCGTTCAGCAATGAGCTAGGATTCAAGGTCTGGGAACCCTGGTTTACAGTAAGCGCCTTAAGAAACTGAATCTGCTTAGTTGATCCAAGCTAATGTTAAGAGGTGGCTTGATCGCAGCCTGTAAGTCCGTCCAAGGGGGAGGAGATTTCTGATAGCAGAGGGCTCTGTAATTGAGCAGACAAAGGCATTTAAGGAATTGCTGGCTGAAAGCTTGAGCCAGGCAAATTCAGACTAGGCAATAAGGTGCAGATTCCTTGCAGCGAAGGTAATTAGCCATTGGAACAACTTACTACAGGGAGGAGGTAGATTGTCTAGCAATGGAAGTCCTGAAATCAAGATGGGATGGCTAACCTGCTGTAGCTTGGCGAGAAGTCATGGGTTTGATTCAGGAATGACTAGGAGTGCTTTTACACTGGTATTAATCTGGAGTAAACATGGCTCAATTTGGATTTAGGTGTTCATGAGAACAGTTTATCCCAAATTTACTAAATCAGGATTTAGATTTTACTCCAGGATCTTAAATCCTAATTTTCAAGGATTTATTTTAATCCAGATTAAGTTCCGTCTGGAATAATGGTCTTGTAAACCATGTATCTGGACTGAGACCCTTCCATCATAGAGTACTGAAACTAGATATGTCAATTTCCCCTCTAGCCATCAGTATCTCTGTAGTATCCTGTAGTTTTCCCAGCAGTCTCTGCTGGTCACGCTGAATTTAAAATCCACCAAGCCAAGGTGAAGACTCCTCCATTTTGCAAAGTCACTGCTCTATCTGTTGCAGCAGCAGTTGCTGTAACTGCTCAGTGCACATGTGACATTGTACTCCCAGAAATCAGAGTGGAAGAAGATGCTGAAGTCTGGTTGCATGGCACCATGGGATTTTGCAGTCTTCCTTGTGATTTCTAATCCAGAGTAACCTGTCCCCACTGTAAATCAGGACTAGTTCTTATTCTTGATTAAAAATGATTGCGTAAACAATTACTCCTGAATGATAACTCTAGAATTGTACATTAGGATTTACAGCTACTTCGGATTAACTGTGCATGTGTAAAAGCACAGTAGGTAAAATGATCTGGGTTGCATTATACAAGAGGTCAGACTAGATTATCGTAGTAGCGCTTTTGAGCTTTAAGATCTCTAGCTCACTTTAAGAGCAATTTCTGGCACTGATGTTGATTTGCAAAGAAAATGCTATGCTCTTTGAGTGGTAGCTCCCTGATAAACTACCTCTCGCTTGTCGCAGGTGAGTAGTTACCGTAGGTGCAGCCCACAAGCCTGAGGGGCTCAGAATACACGTGGAATTTGTGTGCCTCTCATGTGGGGATGGAGGACAGGATGAGGGGGCACATTCCATCCCTACCTGAAAAGGAGCGCTACTCACCATCTAGCCACCTGTTCCTGCTGGACTGGCTCCGTTTCTGGGCTGCAGCTTCAGGAGGCTCCAGGACACCTGCGGGGAGAAAAGAAGAGGAGGATTGTGAGCGGGGTTTTTTTCCACTTAGGCACCCCCCCACCTACCTGCCCTCCCCCCCCCCAGCCAGGCCACCCGAAGCCAGGGCGGGGCCATTTAAGGACTCCACCTGTGGCTGTGCTACAGGCCGCACGCCGGCGTCCACGAGCTGAAGGGCCGCGTCCAAAGGGATGCGGCCCTTCGGGGTCCGACAGGGTATAGGGGGTTAGAAGCCCTGCTGGGCTCAGTGGGTGTATGTAACTTAGGCTGGTGGTCTTAGGTGCTAGGGTGGGTTGTTTGCCTGTGGTCTAGGGGTATTGGGGAATTCGTTGGCTAGCATTCATTATGGGGGGAAGAAGAGCTGCCAAGAAAGCTGCCCGTCAAGTGGAACCTCACGTGGACCTTCCCCAAGAATGGCAAAAATTGATCCTTTACATCCAATCTTCTGAACCACAGTTAGGGTTGATTGGGCAAAATATGCCCAATCAGGTGCCCTTCACCCCCAGTGCCCGTCCCAGCCCAGGGCATGCAGTGCAGGAGGGGGTGGACTAATAATGTAGGTGAGTGAGGTGTTCTGGCCCTCCTCCGCAATCAGCTACACCAGGAGTGCTACATCTCTCCTCCCCTGCAGTGCAAGCCTCAGACTGGGGTTTGCAGTGCAGAAGTGGATAGTGCTGTCTCCTAGCCATCAGCTGATGAGTGGGGTGCAGAAGCACTACACAGGATCGGTACAGAATGGATGCTGATTTCTGACAATCAGCTGATCAGCAGGGTACAGCAGTCAAGTGGTGCATCAAATGGGTAGGAATCTTGCTTCCTGGACTCAGCTGATTGGTAAGGAACAGATTGGATGGGTGGGGAGGCTATCAGGATAGCAATCAGGGTGCAGGAGCACTGTTCCAAACCCTATTACAGCAAACACTCTCCTAAGGAACTTTCTTCCTTGTCCTGTAGGGGTTTGTTATACAACAGCCTCAGAAAAGAAGAATGCAGTAAAAAAGTAAAATTGCATATATGTACCTGGTCTCCGCATTACAGTTTTGTGAACATGCCTTGTTGATACAGAGACTATTTCATCCTTTTAATCAAAAAGCCAGAATAGCAGAGTTACTCAAAATGTGAACCAAGGTGATGTGTTGGAAGGCATTGGTGTTGTCCAGCAAATAGGCATTGTGTTTGAGTCCGTGGCTGAGAGCATCAAAACATTCAGCTAGCACATTGTCCTTCAAGTGCATTTGTGGCCATTTTAAAACAAGATGCAAAATTATGCTTATGAAAAATTCATCCAGAGAGGTAACGCCGCCCCTCCCCCTTCCCAACAAAGTCAGGGACCAAGGAGAGGGCGGAGTTTAATATTTTTTTTAAAAAAAACAACCCAAAAAAACCCCGCAACACCTAGGGCAGCAGCCAGCGCCGCCTAGCTAGGGCTTGTGGGGCACCGCCCGAAAGCCCTGAACTAGGAGCCGCCGCTGTTGATGGGCTACGCTAGTTCCCGTGCAGCCCTGTAACATATATTTTTTTCATAAGCGTCCCCTGTTAAAGGGGAGGCATGGTAGCCCTACGCAACCACCTGTGTCCACCCATCAACCACCCACCCAAATTCCCGTGTGAAAGTGGTGGGGCGGCGGCACGCTCCCATGATCCACGCAGCACCCACTCTTGATCACTGACGGAACACTGGCGAAACCCCCCCCCCCGTGCACCATATGGGGGAAACGTGGGAGCCGACTCCAAGATATCCCCAGCCTGTATGAACAGCGGCAGCCAGCCATGAGGCATTGTGGGCACGGAAACAGCCTTTCCAAGGCACAGAAACTGCCCGGGAGTGCTGGGGACGTGTCAGTTTCAAAGGCCAGCCCTTCCCGCTTCTCCCTCCCCCATGGCCCGTGGCAGCGGGAGTGCATGGGGGCTGCTGTGGTACCCACCCAGGGAGCCGCCTGTTAGAATCCCTCCCCACGCACTCCACAGCGCTCCGTGGCTGTTCCACTCCAGTGGACACGGCCCCCCTGCACAGTCGTGCTCGTTTTAAAAAGGCCAGTGTTTCTAGAAGGGTCTCCAGGGGAAAAAATGGTGGGTGTCAGTTTGCAGAACTATTGAGGGCAGCTTATTCACATGCCTTAAAAGCGTCCCAGCGAAAATAAGTCAGAAACCAAAGCAGGTCACTCCAGGAGAAAGCAGGAGAGGGAATTAGTTGTTCCGGGCCTTGAGTAAGAAAGATCATGAATTCCTACCGTGTTATCAGGACCTTAAATGTCTTAATAAAAACTGCAACTAAATATGCCTTGTTGCTGCATCTGGAGATTGTTTGTTTGGGTTATTGTTCTCTAGTAACAACACTGGAAAACTACCCCAAAACTTTGCAGATGTGGGGCCGCAGAGTGTGCTCCTCTTGGTGCCGACATTAGATGGGGACTCGTTTGCAAATCATGTTAACTTCCTGAGAAAGAGGAACCTGCATGCTTTCGATTGTATAGTACGATAAGATAGGAACTAGATACCACGCTACAATCTCTCCTTTCGTCAGCCTCGACTCCAGGCTGCAGCAATATGGTTAGCTGGCCAAAGAGAGCAACAGGAACAGTAGATATTTGGTGGTGGCCATTATTGGATGTCCCAATGAGGATGCTGTATGGCTTCCCTGCTAAGGGCTTAAAAAGCACCTAATGGTGGTAGTGGTGGTGATTATTTTTAATATAGCACCAGCAGTTTGCCTGGCACGGAACAGTTTAGAGACAGGTTCCTGCCCCCAAGGGGTTAACAGTCTAGGAAGGACAAGAGAGGGAAGGGAAACAAAGGGAGAGACGAGGAGACCTACATTAATTTGAGAACAAGGGCGTGTGCTTAGCTAAGGGTGCTTTTAGACAAGACCACTCACTACCCACCCACCTCCCACCCATTATACATGTTGCAGGGCACCCCTGCAACATGGATAGTGCGTGGGGAGGTGCTTGTCTACCGAGAGGCCCTTTTTAAACAGGGGGGGAGGTCCGTGTGCGGCGGGTGGAGTGTCGCTGTGTGGGACGTGCGGGGGAGGGTGCAGCATACCCTCTACACCCACTTCCACGCATGGAGCAACCCGTCTTTTCGCCGGTTGCTTGGTGGGTGTAGATGGGTGGAAGTGTGTGGGTCGCGGGAACGCCCGCCCACGCACCTCCACATTCAAACGAGATGCTCTCAGACGTGGACACTGGGTGTCCACATGTGGGAGCGTCTCGTGTAAAAAGGGCCTTAGTTACAAGGAGAAAGGGACCCAGAATAAGAGGACGGTAGAACGAACATGAGTGAGCAGCAGCCTGTGGGTGAGTCGCTAGGGGAGCTGTGGGTGAGGAGCCTGATAGGGAATGTAGGCTTTTAGGAGGAATTTGAAGGTAGGTTGATAGGCATGGAGCTGACGAGCGGTTGGGGTGGGTGAGGGAGATGGTAGAGGAAGAAGTTCCCGGGTGGGAATGTCGTGGGATAGAAAGACAGGAAGGTGTAAGGCCATGAAGGTGAAGACAAGGAACTTGTCCTGAGTGTGAAAGGAAAGAGGGAGCCAGTAGAGGGAAGAGAGGAGGAGTCAAAAATGATGAAAGCAGTGGGTGAGATGGTAATAGGGAGGGAGGCCATTTTCAAAAAGACCAACCCAGAATCTGGAGCCTACATTAGCATCTCCACTAAACTTAAAAGAGATTCTGAATGAACTCCCTGGTAGTTTAACATTTTGCCAAGTCATAATCTCTCTTTGCAGACATAAGGGGCAACACAGATTATGTTCTGCATGTTTGGAATCCAGGTAAACATGTGATTGCCCTCTGCCTGCTGCGGAGACTAGCAAGCATCTTTTGTCACCATCTCGAGCGGCTGGAGAAAAGCAAAAAGCAATTCTCCTGGAGCCGGGAATTGTTTGCGCTTGCAGATTGTGCAGACCCGGCGGGAGCGCCTCAGAACTCAGCAGGAGAAGCCTGCTGGGTGGCACGGTCAACGATTTTGACAAACAGCAGTATAAGGGATTATGCCTTGCCGAGAGGAATAACTGGGTCTGTTGAGAGCCAAGAGGGCAGGATCCCGTGAAGCCAAACAAGGGGTTTGCTTTCATGAAGAATTAGCGTTTCATAACTTGGGTAGCACAAAGGGCTAAATATAAAATAATGATAGCACAAGGACTGGGCTGTGAAAAATGCCAGCGTCATCTGTTCATCACTTGAACAAAAATGACCATTCACACTCAAGGAGGAGAGGAGAGGGGACCTCTATCCGGGGGCTGGAGTGGAGAGCCATTGCCACCTGTTCCACTTCTCTGAAGCAAGCAAAGGCGACCACCGTCAGAGAGAGGTTGCTGGACTGGGTCTGACCCAATAATGGCTAGTAGAGCAACCACTCCAAGACCCAGACTTTCAGGGGAGGCTAGTAGGGCCAGCCCTAGTGGGACAGCAAAATATCCTGTTTTATCTCTGCCGGAGTTTCCTGTGCCTTCCCCAGTGAGCCAGGAGCCAGTATCATGACTGTCAGTGGCTGCCTCCCGTCCCTATGCGAACAGCGAGCTGCCTGCAGAGCATCTGGTTCTAGGCACCTCATTTGACCCCTCCCCTGTGCTTCACTGCCCCATATGCCCTGGCCTCCCTCTGTGTCCTGCCTCCTCCCTACCCCCCCCTCAGTCTGGTTGGTATGGGCCTCATTAATTTGACTTTCCCCAGGGCCGTATTAACTATAGCTACGCCGGCGTTTATAATCATAGCTATTGACAGCCAGGATACTAGAGATTTCTACCCTCTTACAAGAACATTTCAGAAGGGTTCTGGCTTCAAAAGGCCTTTCCCAGTCAAAAGCTTTCCAAATCTTTTCAGTACCCATAGGCGACTTGGGGGTGGGGGGAGGGATTGGGAGGCACATCCCCAGCTGTTTCAGGAGGGGCGGGATATAAATATGAATAAATAAATAAATAAAATAAAATCCCATTCCCCCCTCCCCCTCCATTTTTGGAAGCGCTATAGAACCCCTGCCCAGCCCCCACTCCTGTGCCCCTGACTATTGACAGTTCCCAGTCACCTATATCAGCACCTCAGTGGATGGGACTGAAATTCAGCCAGAGAATTCTTAGCTTACCTCTGGAATAATCCTATTGATTTCAGCAGGACTGCTCTGTAGTAAGTGCTTTGAAAAATGTAGCCCCCAATGTTTAACAAAGGTTGAGTTGGCAATGCTTCGGCAGACAGGGAGGAGTGAACTATATTGACGTTGGCCAAAGGGAAGCTAGGAAAATCATCCCAGGGAGAAAGGTTTGAGTCTGTATTTTCTCACACAATCCAGAGTTGACAGGTATCCCTTTTTACAGTTACAGTAATTGGGATTATAGGGACACTGTGGTGGGGAGAATAAACAAGTCTTAAAATTACCAGAAATTTCAGAAATGGTAGAAAATAGTGGAAAATCACAAAAAAAATGTCAAAAATGCAGGTAGATTTGCTCCTTGCGTGAATGAAGGCAAAAAAAGCTGTGTCCATTGGAAACGGCACTCTCAGAGGTTTTTCATTTCATCTCTCCTTCCAAGTCTCATGTTCTTAGTTATATTTCTTTGCAGAGAATATGGAGGAGCTGATAAGGATGTGGTGAAAATAGACTGACATTTTATCCATGTTGATTTCAGTGGCGTTTTTTCTATCAGTAAAGGACACAAGATACGGGCCCAATGTGAATGAAAAGACCAGGAAGTTGCTCATGTGACAACTACTAATACTAACAATTTCGATAGCGCTACTAGGCGTACACAGCGCTTTACACTCACAGATTTTTGGAGACAGGGAACTGAGGCTGAGAGGTTGTGACTTGCCCAAGGCCACCTACTGAGTTCATGGCTAGGGTGGGATTTGAACCCTGGCTTCCCAGCACTGTACCCACTTGACCACACTGGCTCTCTGGAGGAAGGCAACAAAAAGAATGCAGAAGAAATAATAATAGGAAATAAACTTGTCATCTAGATCTTATAATCAGCCCATAAAGGAAGGGACACTTCCTTATGGGAACTGTCAGTTCTGCTCCGTCAGAACAGAGTTCTTACATAAAAAGCAACTTTACTGAGGTCCAGATTAGGGCTGAAACAGGTACTGCAGTTGTTACCCGTGGGTAATACGTGCATTTTTAGTAGTCTATTGGGTGCTTGGTAGGGACCAGATGACTGAGCTGGGCGCCTGGTTATCCCAAAATACCGGTGTAACAGGGTGCTGTTCACCCAGGATGAGTCCTTGCAGGACCAGACCCCACCAAGTCATGTTCTCCAGGGAATTGGTTTTACAGTGGTTAAAAACAGACGTGACAGTGGCTCACTTTGGACCGTACTTCACCTGCACCTGTATTCAGGCGCTGCCAGATATTGGCTTGAGAAGCTCTCCTTCTCATTCCACTTAGTTTCTTGTCATTCCATCACCTCCTGGTTGTCCTCTCAAGTGCTTTTCCTGGGAAACAACCAGTAAAGAGGTGCCTGGTGCTTAAAATTCTGCTCTTTTTGTCCTCCTCTCCTAAAAGAGGGGCTTTGACCCCATGAAAGAGGGACACTGGGAGTCACCACCCAAGGAGGGACTGTCACTTCTAAATAGGGACTGCTAGGAGGTATGTAACAAGGAACAATGAAAGTGAACGAATATCCAATCCTATTAAAGAACTAGGGTTAGGGACTGGGGGCGAAGGCAGACGAATGATTTTCTCTCTCTAAACTCAGTAATTTTAAGGCTTATGTGTAACAGCAGAGGGTAAAAGAAAATATTCAAACAGAAGACTAGCTGTTGAAGAAATGGTGTTTCATTACGCTTTGCACATACGCTGTCACTTCATGACCAAGACGGGTTGTCATTAAATACCTGGAAAAGTTGTTAACCCGGTGGTTTTTTGTGGTTGTCAAAAAACAAACACTGCCGGTCGCTATTTATGATTTGTGGCAATGCTTGATCTGTTAAAATAATAATAATTTTATTAGGTAAAATGTTATCATTTGATTATTTTGTGACTACGTTTCATCTATTAAAATAATTTTTAAAATAGTAATAATTCTATTTCTGTAGCACCCCTGCCGAATGGTGCCTGGAGCACTTCACAAAAGCCATACAACAAAATACAAAAAACAGTGCAATCTAGTTAAAATCCATTTAAAAACAATTTAAAGGGAGGGAAGTAAAGAGGGAGAACAGACTACACTGAGAACGTTTTTAGATGGGAGCACTATCTCCCCTATTGTAAATCTGCGACTTAGGGAAACTCTCACGGATGTGGGAGCATAGATGCTCCTCTGCAAAGTTGTCTGGGCACCATTAGAAACAACGGCGCCCGACTAGGTTAGACTCCGATAGCCAAGGTCTTACAAGTCCACATTTCAAGACACCCGGGAGTCGCCCAGCGCTGCTGCTTCTAATGGCACCCGCGTGACTTCCAGTTCGCGGAGGAGTGTCTAAACCAGGGGCGGAGAACCTTTTCCCTCCTGGGGGCCACTTTGAAAGCTTGCACAAACTCCGAGGGCTGCACAGGCGTTGGAGCGGGGGTGCTTAAGGGATATTATTATTATTATTATTATTATTATTAAACATTTATTAAGCGCCAGTTGCAAAACCTGGCGCTGTACAGAACATACAATCAGCTGCGGTCCCTGCCTGTGGCTTACAATCTAAAAGACAAGGAGGGGGAGACAAGGAGAGGGGACAGCGGGAGAGACATGGGAGAAGACAAA
>QEPC01003796.1:5042483-5056718 GCA_003113815.1 Sphenodon punctatus | reverse complement strand
CCGGCGGGCAACCCTCCTCACCCCTGCTCACACCAGGGGTTCCCTCCACTCTCCTCCCCCCCTTCCCCTCCCCCCGTGTGCTCTCACCACAGGAGTTACCCCTAAGCTCCCTAACCCACCCACCCCAATCCCTGGAACTCCCCCTCTCACCGGGAGTCCCCTTAACCCACGCCCCCTCCCCCATCTCACCAGGGGGCAGGGCCCATCTCCCCGGGACTCCCCCTCTCACAGGGGGTCCCCCCAACCCTCCCCAAGGGCCACCTCCTCTCCTCACACCAGGGGGGTAGGCCCTATCCACCCTAACCCACTCCTCATACCCCCCACCCTCAAGCCACACCCACTGCATCCCCCCCAAACCCCTTAAAACCACAAAGTAAAACAAAATAAAATAAAAGCCGCCCCCTGTAACAGCAATAATATTAGTGGGGCGGCGACAGCAACAGTGAAGATGGGCTGCACGAATGGGGCAGGGGTCTGAGTGTAACCATCAGTGCGAAGTTCCAGGGGCAGGTCTTAAATACAGCCAGGGCCTCAGGGCGCTGAAAACTAGCAGCACAATCTTAAATTCAATAATATAAACCTTGTTGAAGTATTTTTTTAAATATATAGAATCCCCGTTTTAAAACAAAAAACAAAAAAGCCCTTGCCACTGTTAATAACCCTCTTTGAGACGGATGTTTGTTTCCCCCAGGAATTTTAGTTTCTTCCCTTGTGAGTGCGCCCAGCGCTTCGTTGTACGATTACCCAGGAGTGCCCGGTTGCCTCTGGCATGGATTGGTTTTGCTGGTAGCAAAAAAGGCACTGAAGCATTCCTTTCTGACAAATTTGGATCCTAATCTTGTTGACGGTGGGGTTTGTATTAGCAGATACAAGACAAACTTTGGTCTTATAAGCTGTCCCGAGATGCCATGGCATGAGGGGGCGGCTAATAAATATAAAGAAATAAAATAAAATAAAAATAAATAAATATGAATGTACAACTGGAGACTTGTAGACTAGGCCCAAACCATCATCTGTGGATCTAAAAATCCAAACGTTCAAATTCTGATCTGAACGATGCTCTTAAGAAACCAGATAAGGTTCAGATCATGTATCCAGTCTTGGGCAGCAACAGATGCAGACGGTCAAGGCCCAGCCAAGCTCATTGGACAGGCTTCAAAGTGGGTGTCACAGGTTTGGGGGTCCAACACCCCACTTTCCTGGGTTGGGTGACTCAATTTCCCTCACATGCAGCCCACCTGAACCAGTTTTAATTGCTGTAGTTTAAGTCTAGTGAGCTCAACATCTGCGGTTGAGCCTTGTCCCTGGCCATCCCCAGGTCTTCCCTCTCCCGCTTGCGGGTTGGGTGGAGGGGGGTCTTGAGGTGGGTTGGACGCACCAGCTCCATTCTGGTCTGTGTCCATCTCCTCAGATTCTCATATCAGCTGCTTCAGTTGCTTTTTAGTTTTCCCCTCTCTTTGGAGGTGTCTGGCTTACGCCTCCTTTTCCAATTCTGGCTTCAAGAGCTTGGAGAAACGCTTTGGCAGCCCTATTTTGATATCTGGCCCTGACACCCGAAATCAAAATTAAAATAACAAACACATCGCACTCTGTTCAAAGATTTGCTTATTCCACTCTCAGAGCTGAGGTCCAGACAGCACTGGCAATCTCACTCTCTCCAGATATGGGATTTACTCCCTTCAGAGGATTCCACTCGCTTGGCTATCCTCCTCTACTTTCTACACATTGGTACACAAGTCTGAGCGTAACCCTTCTCGTTGGGCGCCACTGTCATGGGTTTGCTAGAAAGTAAAGTCCTTTCTCTCAGTTCATAGTTTGCTTGGCTCAGCCTTTCCTAGCTGCAAGATGTTGAGTGAGTTTCCAATAGTCACTGACCCCTATGGGGTACAACTGTCCTTATATCCTTGGGGGGAAACCCCTCGACCCTTTCAGAGTTTCCAATAGTCACTGCCCCCTATGGGGTACAACTGTCCTTATATCCTTGGGGGGAAACCCCTGGTATCTTCTCAACCCTTCCAGAACCATCTTTGTTCTATCAGCGACTGTGTGCCTTCTCTCACGTAGGCACAGGAAGAGGTACATTTGCAAGTTAATATCCTCTGACCCGCATCTGGTAAGTTGTTTGTGACTTTCTCTGAATCCACAATCAGTGTGCCTCTGTGGTTTTCATTACCTGAATTGAGCTTCCTGTTCTCAGTTTACATTACATGATTACATGAAGCGAGTTTTCAGTTCTTATCTTTAACATTACATACATGTGTAAGTTTCAGTTTTACATATTTGTTAGGCCTATAGTCAAGTATCTCTCCTGTGTGGGCTTATGTTCCTTCGCGACAGTGGGCCCAAGCAGATTCAGGACAAGGCAGGTCCACACAGACAATCGGGTCCAAACAGGTAGGCAGACAGAAGCAGGTCCAAAGGGGTCCAGGAAGACAGTCAATCCACAGAGAAACAAGCAACACACAGGCCAGACCGCAGGAAGAGGCATTGCTCTGCCCAGCTTCCTGCTTCCTCTGAACGGTCTCTTATACTACCAGAGCCAATCCTGTGCACAGGAGCAGTGGCCTAGTTGCAGCACAAAGCCAGTCATAGCACCCAGAATCAAGTCAACCCTCTAAAGACCATGCTGGCACCATAGGTCAGTCTGTTATGCTAGGAAGCCACTGGGACACCAGTTTGAGGCCTGCAGGATCCTGACCCAGACCTGGGTGTGTGTGTGTGTGTCATTTCACTTCTAGAGAGGCTTTTCCTTTGGAGGCCTTTTACAGCATTCCCAGTGGCAGATCCAGAAGAGAGCTGAGTAACCTACTTGGAAAAAACGAGGCCTGAAATGACTAATGGATTTACTATTCACCTTTTTTGTGTAGCCCTCCAGTACCCAAATAATATCCATGACTCATGCATGTACTCTCATATCTGGTTTTTGGGGTATTCTGTTTCAGTTTTCAGCAATTTTTCCTAGTTAAGTTATTTCAGTTTTTTTATTGCTTTGGTATTTCAGTGGCATCATTTTTGGCAATTGCACGCGCGGAATAGTGCTAATATTGCCATAGTGACGCGACCAAAATACCAAAACAACCAAATCAAACCCTCCCCAAAACCAAACCAAAACACTCCAACCTGTGGTAGGGTAACTGAAACAGGTACCCGATTGAGCACAAATGGATATCGGTTATTGCTAGAGCTAAAATGAGTACCCACAAAAATGGGTCTACCCGGTGAATTTCTGGTACTTGAATTTACTCAAAAATTTCAGGTACGAATAGGTAGCTGATTTTGACTCAATTTGGGCACACGGTGTCCTGGAATATTGACTTCTGGTCTCAAGTTTTCAGTTTTCTGAGCTGATTTACTAATTGGTAACCAGAAATTTTTTTAAAATTGGTACCTGAAATTACCAATTTTTCAGCTAGCCAGGTACCCGACCAGTGATCAGGTAGCCCTTTAAATACCCACCTGGGCTCAAGTGAACCTTCGAGGGAAGGGAGTTCTGTAGACCTGGGGCAGTAACCAAGACTGCCCCCCTGTGCACCCGAGTCACACAGACAAGAGTAATAGCTGGAACCCGCTGGAGGGTTCTCCCAGCCAACTTCAGGGGCCACAATGGAGCATGGTAGGACCGACAATCTTTCAGATATGTGGGGCCCACGTATTACTCACAGGTGCCAAATTAGGTACCTGTTCTTGCTCTGGTTTATTACCTAATCTGCCATTATTGGCCCAGGCAGGGTATGTCTGTTCTTTTAGTAGTTGTTTGAGCTGTGGAGTCAGCAGCATGGGTTGTACTCAATGAATTGTGAAGTCAACATTGTGTTAAGCACAAGGACATAGCTTAAGAGGGACAGGACTGGGAGCACGGGCCCGGGCAGGGGGGCGCACACTTTGTGGTGCAGCTGGGTCCCATGGCACTGAGAGGAATGCGGGGAGGATTCCATCTTGTGCACCACAGCCCGGCCCACCCCAGCCTGGCTACGCATGCTGGCAGATCTGTGTCCAGCCATGATTTGAAAGGCAGGAGGAAATGACAGGCGTGCATGAAACTGCGTGCAGCACGCTCAGGGTTAATGCAGCTGCAGCAGCTCAGAGCCCACCGCCGCCTGTGATGGGATCAGGTTTTCCAAAAGCTATTCTGCCATTAGCTGAGGCAACAAGGCAAACCCCGCTGTTTTAATTTAAGCAGTGACGAACGGGGTGCTTCACTCTAGGATTGATGCGGGGAGAGTGATGCGAAGGCTGCAGAAGCAAATTGCCTTTTCTTACTTTGCTCGGATCCGGCTGACAGATCATCCTTCATTCCCTGTTTCGGCGTAGGGCTTCAAAGCTTTCTCTAATGAGGCGGCACGAGGGGAGGGGGACTTTAACCAGGCATCAGCTTAAGCCGTCATGCTTTTCTCCCCTGCCCTGCCCCTCTCCGTCCCTCTGACTGTTTGGCGTGTTATGTTACAATCTCCGCTTGTTCTTTGTGGAATTTGCACTTGCTGTCTGGCTGCGTCAAATCCGACACTGCACTGGGCCACTTTATTCCAAAGTGATAGGTTAGATCTGTCTGCAGAGTGATCGTCTAGAAAGAGACAACAGGTATCCTGAGATATGACAAGTCCAGCAGAGAGGGTACCGGGCGCAGGAGCTTTTTGGAAAACAGAGCATCTAACCTTTACAAACTGGGCAATAAAAAGGTGATTGGGAACAGTCTATTTGGGCCATACTGCATCAGAACAATGGTTCATCAAGCCCAGCATCCTGTCTCTAGCAGTGGCCATTCTTGGTCGCTTGGGAGCGGTACCCAACAGGCCATAATTAGAGTTGAAATAAGTACCCACAAAAATGGTTATACCTGTCAAATCTTTGGTGCCCAAATCGACTATCTGAAATAGTACATTTCAGATACTAATCTACTAGTAAACATTTCTCTAGCACTTCTAGGCATACACAGCGCTTTAAAGTGACAGATTCCTGCCCAGTGGGTTTACAGTCTAAGATGGATACAGGTAAGGGGAACACAGGGAGAGAGAGACACACACACTCCCATTTTACAGATTCAGAACCAAGGCTGAGGCTTGCCCTAGGCCACCCAGTGAGTTCATGGCTTAGGAAGGATTCAGACCCCGGCTTCCAAGGACCAAGTCCTACACTTTATCCACTACACCACACTGGCTCTCTAGGTTAAGTGTGTAGCAGTGCACACTTTCCACAACAGCTGCTCTGGCTGGAATGATTTATTACACTCCGTCCTCTTTGTATTAAGGATGACATAATGGGTGAGAGATTACCCAAGAATTGGATTCAAATTCTTCCTCAACATAGATGTAGAACTTCCCCAAGGCCATTCAATGAGTTCATGGTTAGGGCAGGATTTGAACCCTGGTTTCCCATCTTCAACTCCAGCACCATATCCGCTACACCACTCTGGCTCCCTTGGTGGCTCCCACACTAATTGGATACTAATCGGTACCCGATTAGGTCCCAATTCAGGTACCTGTTGTCCCAAAATGTCAACATTCAGTCCTGGAATGTTGACTTCCAGTCCTGATTTTTCAAGTTACTATCTCTATTTTCTTCCATCTTCTGTCTTGATTTACGGATGGGTAACAGAGAAATTGGTAAATTAGTAACAGAAATTTGAGGGGTATTTCGGTACCCAATCGGATAGCCCACTGGGTACTAAACGCAGTTCCTCAAAATGCGAGTATTACTGATGGGTTCTGAATTAGGTCGCTGTTTCAGCTTGATCCAACAGGTATCCTTCCCTGGGCAAAGGCCAAGGAATGGGGTTTTGTGGGTGGGGAGGGGAAATCCCAGCTTTTCCAAACCACAGTCAGCCCATGGCGCAGCAGTGCACACTTTCCGCAACGGCTACTCTGGCTAGAATTATTTATTACGCTCCATGCTCTTTGTGTTAAGGATGATATAACGGGTGAGATGCTAGCCTAGAATTGGATTCAAATTCCACCTCCGCATAGATGTAGGGCAGGATGCTTAGGTTTTTTTCCCCCAGTGGGGATACTAATAGTTTCCTACTTCTGGGGTGCAGGGGCTTTTGAGAACAGTAGAATAACTACCAAAGTGACTTCTCCACTCTTAACTTGACCCTTTCACTTCTCTGTTCAACACTCCGCTGCCAAGGTCATCCACCTCACACACCATTTGATCATGTTCAACCTCCTCTCTTCCCTCCACTGGCTCTCTCTCCACCCATCCAGCACAAATTCCTTACCCTCATCTTTAATGGCTCTTCCTAGCCTTGCTCTTTCCTATCTTTCTGCTTTCGTTTCCTGCTATGTTCCCACCTGAAAACCATGCTCCTTTTCTGCCATCACCCTCACCTGTCCCCTGAGTCTTCTGCTCCCTAAACCGTAAGAACGTCAGTAGTGCCATACTGGGTCAGACCAGTGGCCCATCAAACCCAGCACCTGTCTCCGACAGTGGCCAATCTCAGTTACTTGGAAGAAGTACCCAACAGGTCACAATGGGGTGATCCATTTCCTGTTGTTCGCTCCCAGCTCCCATCAGTAAGAGGTTACATTCCCCAAAACCTACCTAGCTAATAGCTGCTAATGAACCGATCCTCCAGAAACTTGTCCAATCCTTTCTTAAACCCAGCTAATACTACTGGCCTTGACCACATCTTCTGGCAACAAATTCCACAACTTAATTGTGCGTTGAGTGAACAAAATACTTTCTTTTATTTGTTTTAAATCTCCCTTAATTTTAGTAGTATTTGAAACGGTAAAGTAACCATTCTCTATTAACTTGTTCCACACCACTCATGATTTTATAAACTTCTATCATATCCCCTCTGTCGTCTCTTCTCCAAGCTGAAGAGCCCCAAGCTATCCTGCCTCTCTTCATAGGGGAGCCGTTCCATACCCCTTGCTGCTTCTCCCATGCTGCCCCCAACATATAGATTCTACTCCCTTTGACCTGACTTTCAAATCGACAGTCTGGGCCCCACCTACCTACGAGACCGCCTCACCCTCTGGGTTCTGGAGCAGCCTCTCTGCTCTGCCAGGGGAGCCCTTTTGGAGGTCCCTTTTGTTCGGCAGGGGGCCACGTTGGAGAGGGCGTTGTCGGTCTCTGCACCTTGTTTGTGGAACTCCCTCCCAGGTGAGGCCCACCTGACCCCAGATTTCCCCTCCTTCAGGCGTCATTGTAAAACCTGGTTGTTCCACCAGGCTTTTGGTGGGTAGTGGGAGGATTGGGCTTGGGTTGTGAGGTTTATGACCCCTATGAAGTTTTGTTTTACTTGTTTTTAATATTTATAATTTTTTATATTTTGTATTGTACGGCGCCCCGGGCTGCCTAGGGAGGGGGCGGGATATTAAATTATAAATAAATAAATAAATACATAAATAAAACCCTACCTCTTCCATCAAGCTTTCCCTAGATCCTCCTTGTCACACAGGGGCGTCACTAGGTGGGAATGGACTCTGGGACAGACAATGGGATGGGGCCTCTGCTGGGGCAGCTCCACTCCAGGGCGCTTGTACATTCACCCCACCCCAGTCTCGTGGACCCTGGTGTAGCTGCACCTACTGCACTGATTACTGCTGTGCCCATCCACACAGATTGCTCAATGATGCTTCTCTTTATACTAGGGATGGGGAACCTTAGGTCCTCATGCGGCCCTCGGTAAGTTTGTATATGGCCCTTTTCCAGTGCCTGGAACTGGCCCCTCGATCCAATCTCTACCCCCAATCACTGAAAGACTGAGCTCAGGATAAGGGAGCAGAGAGTAGGACCTGCACACAAGGATAGGGGACAGATCCACGGCACAGATCCATGATCTGGACCCTCCTTTTCTTTAATACACCCGTTAAGCACCCCTACCCCCAACCTCTATGTGGCCCTTGGAGCTGGTACTAATTTTCAAGGTGGCCCCTGGGACAGAAAACGTTCCCCATCCCTGATTCATACCATCTTATCGTCCAGGATCCCCCTACCCCTTTGTAACTAAGCTAAGCATGTGCACCTGTGACTTCTCAATTCCTTCAGCGTATCTCTTACGTTTTGAATTAACACAGCAATCACACTTTCTTAAGACCTCATTTTGAACAATACTGAAGCTTGCCCTAGAATGACTTGTAGCACGGTGGAGAGTGGACGTCCTCTGTTCACGATAGGTCTAAACTCACAGCCGTTGAAGGGAATGGAAAAGCCAAAAGCATTTGTTAGAAGCTTTTTCAGGGTTATGGGCCAGCACAAACGAGAGGAGCAGTGAGAAGGCACTTTTGCCATGCCTCTGTCAGCTTGTTGGTTGCACTGTTTAATCTTTGTTGTCCGGGGCATCTGGCCATCCCAATAGTGTGGTGTCACTTTACAACACAACGGACTGAGGTCAATATACACATGGCTATGGAGATCATGTTGTGTGTGCACTACAAAGCTGTCCTACAGTCTTCTGGCTGGATTGAAGAGAGCATGTCAAAATCTTGTTGGGTGGTAACGTTGTATGACATCTACTTTAAGAGCACGCCTTATTAAAGTGGATTAACAACTTAATGTGGGGGGCATAAACAAGTCTGGTGTAATCCATTGCACTTAATAGAAATACATTGGGACAAACTATTGTTATCAGAGCCTAGGACTTGTTGCCATCGTCTATTCACGAAACTGGCATTCTGTGGAGCAACAGCTTATTTGAAAGGCACATCAGGATTACAGTCAGTTAGATGATGCTGAAGCAGCTCTTCTTTCATTGATCTGTCCATGATCAGCTGCCTGGTGTCATTGTAAGGATGTGAAAGGGTCATTATTTAGTTATTTACAGGGACCCGTCTGTATTCACTGAGTTTTCCCCATTGCCACCAATGGAGGAAATTCAGTGAACACAAGTCCCTGATTAATTATAGTTTGTTTTATTTATAGCTCGTTTTATTCTTCAGGGTGAGTAATAACGGATGAAAATACATTTGATCTCCCTGTCTGTAACTGACGACCCTGTCAACTGAATACCCAACCATTGTGGGTATTCACTTACTGCGAACCCAGTTCCTTTGATATGTGTTACCGAAATTCATGAGAACTAAACCAAAATTGACCGAAACCAAAATTTTGCCCAGAGTCCCATCCCTAATATGTGTACTCCCTTCTCCTCATAAGCTGTTTCCCCACTATATCCCCAAACTAATTGTTTGCTATCTCAGTGTGTTTACCACCACCTATTCTTCCTTTGTCTTCTACACCAATATATAATTTTACAGCTGTTTTGTAAATGTCTGCCACATCTCTCTCTCTGTTTATCCCCTCCCACCAAACTCTCTCTTTGGATTTCTGAACCTTGAAAGTTATACACTTTAGATCATCCATAATGTACATATTCTCCTCCTTAGCCCTGAAAGTCTGTCCTGGCTGTTTTCCCTTAAATGAGATATCGAAGTCACCGTCACCAACCCGAGACAGGCTCAGACAACAACTTCTGGCCTCACATTCCTTGTTATCCCTCATGAACACTCGAACAACAACAAGTAAAAAAGACAATATTGAACATGAAGACTAAACAAAGTCCTGCAGTTCTTTCCACTCTCATTAGGGCGAGTAGGACAGGGGGAGACTAAGCTGCAGTGATTAAAAGGTTCACCTGACCTTGACTGTTGTATGAAATAGGGCTCGCCTTCCCCTTCCAGACGGGATTAACCATAAAGAAAAGATTGCCCATTTAGGTGTTACCCAAGGCGGGGGAACTTGCTTACAGAGCACCACCATTGTTAAATTAAGATTTTCCGCTTAAACAGCATGTTATCTGAGCAGGTAGTACAGTCTGAACATTGTAGGAAACACTTATTCTTTGTACAAAAACATGCAAAACAAAAGCAGTACAACCATGATAATGCACTTGAATACTACCAAGAAGATACAGAGGGCTCAGTTAGGTGTGATCAGCATTGTGCTTTAGTATGAACGCCTCCAGATCTTCCTTTTCTGTAAATATCTTTCTTTTCCCATTCCAATGGATGGTCAGACTGGCGGGGAACCAGATCTGTGGCTTCAGGCCCTTTTCTTTTAAGATACCGAAATACTTTGCCCATCCTCTCCTTTTCTGCGTAGTCAGGAGTAACTCAAATTTTGCTCTCTCGACAAGACATTTGTTGCTTCTTTCGAGCTAGCTTTAAAATTTCATCTTTCTCTGTGTAGTAGAAATTTCGCTATTGTAGGCCTTGGAGGGTCTCATTAATTAATTTATTTATTTATTTCATATAACTTATCTCCCACTCTCCCCTCCTCAGCGGCTCAGAGCGGCTAACAACATACAAAATATAAAACAGTTTCACATTTTAAAATATCAATCATAAAATAAAACAAAACACAAAAATTCCCATCCCCCATCCTGCTCCACCCTCCCTCTCCCTCCCCAAATGCCTGACAGAACAGCCAGGTTTTGCAGTTCTGACGGAAGGTCCGGGGCCAGACATGCCCCCACCGGGAGGGAGTTCCACAGGCGTGGCGCGGCAACCGAGAACGCCCTGTCCTGCGTGGCCCCACGTTGGGACTGAGGGGCACGGTGAGCCCTTTCAATCTGAGCCTCATGTATGTCTCTCTGGAAAGTTAGACTGCACGATTTCTTTAATTAACTCCTTCACGCCATTTTGTTCTGTTCCCTCATTAACTCCCATAATTCTGAGATTGCTTCTGGAACAATTTTCCACGTCTTCTACTTTATAGATAAGGAAGGGAACGGTTTCTTTTAATTTGCTTAATTGATCCTCGGTGCCCATAGTTTGGTCTTCTATTACTGAGATCCTCTCCTCAGCTGTTCCCACTCTGCTGGCCAGATCTTCTAATATTTTGTTCCCCATGTCTACTGAGAATTGGACTTTATTGATTTGGGAAACTAACTTGTCCCTTGCTTTTTGTGCGACCTGGAGATCCTGCTTGATCTCATTTTTAAACTCCATCAGCCCTTCCCTCCTGCACCTCCTGGATGTCCTCCTCCGCCATTTTACTTGCCGTTCCTGAAGCTGGCTCCTCGGGCCTCTCAGCTCAGCTGGCCCTGCAGAATTGCTCCAGCGAGCCTCTTTGTGGCAGTGGTTGGGAGTCCTTCAGCTTAGGCGGCATCTAGGTAGGTTTTTAGAAGTGGGGGTGCTTACTGGGGGGTGCTCTGTGGTAATTTTTCTTCCCGTTGGTCGGGAGCTCGGCGGAATGCGTGCAGCCACTACTTGCACATGCGTGGTCCCCCCTGGATTTCTGAGCATGAAAATTCTCCTTTACTTCCACATGCGTACGGAGAGGAGACTAGGGGCGCTTTATACGTGCCTCCAATCTTTGTGAACGTCAAAGTCTGCTTTCAGCAACGTCGCGCAGGTGGAGTTTCTACGTGCCTCCCCGCACCGGAAGTCGCCCGGCTGCCATTGGAAACAGCAGTGCTGAAGGGCTCACACGTTCCTTTGAAAACCGGGCTTGCCAAATGTTGATATCAGGGTTTGCAAGTCCGATTTTCAAAAGAATGTGCGAGCCGCCT
Source organism: Sphenodon punctatus (assembly GCA_003113815.1). Lineage (NCBI taxonomy): Eukaryota > Metazoa > Chordata > Lepidosauria > Sphenodontia > Sphenodontidae > Sphenodon > Sphenodon punctatus. The sequence goes on along the minus strand of QEPC01003796.1, from coordinate 5,045,263 downwards.
GGCACTGCAGTTTCCAATGGCAGCCAGTCGACGTCCGGCGTGGGGAGGTACGTCTAAACTCCACCCGGCACACCAGGTTTCTGAAAGCGGACTTTGAAGTCCGTGAGATTGGAGCCACGTCTAAAAGTGCCCTAGGCCATGCTTTACTATGTTTATTGCCACCCTAAAGTCACCCCAGAGAGGAAAATCTTTTCCTCCCAGGGGCCGCTTTGAAAATTAGTACAAGCTCCAAGGGCTGGACAGAGGTTGTGGGCGGGAGTGCTGAAGGCGTTTTCTCAGGAAAAGGAGGGTTCTGATCATGAATCTGGACCATGCTTCTGTCCCCTATCCTTGTGTGCATGCTCTCTCTCATCTCTCTTTCCTTATGCTGAGCTCAGTCTTTCAGTGCTTGGGGGTAGGAGCTGGATCCAGGGGCCAGATCCAGGAACTGGAAAGGGGCCAAATAAAAACTAGCCATTGGCCACATATGGGCCCCTTTGTGCCCCGGGCCTAAGGTTTCCCACCCCGAGTTACCTAGTTTTAATTTATTTTTATTTTTTTTCTCTTGCACTTGTTCTGTGATTTAGAAAGTTTGCTGCCTGCTGGCTCCCTGGGTAAGATGTAAAGCACTGCTGCCATCTCACGGTGGGAAAATGTAATGCTTGATACAGCCAACAACTGAATGAAAAGCCACCAGCCCAGACTTCCTGTGCAACTTCCTTTAGGCCACGGAGGTTTTACTTGTAATAAATGCTACTAGCCCCAGACTTCCCTCAGAATTGCCCTTTGGGAGCAGAGGTCTAGTGGTAGTGTTTATGATTCAAAGATCTGAGGAATGTGCGATGTTTGCGGAGCTAGGTTTTCTCCGGAGCGCAGTTGACTTCAAAAGAATGGAGGTGCTCCATGCTATACTTAGACGTGCTTTCGTTATGCGTTGCCTACCTCGAAGTGGCCCTTGCCATGACTGGAGTCCATAGGGCACCCCCATTATGCAAATAATAAACAGTGTCATATGCTAGTGATGGAGGATTTTTTGTTATTATTATTATTTTTATAAACATTTATATAGCGCCAGTCATGTACTTGGCGCTGTACAGAACATAGAAATGGACGCGGTCCCTGCCTGTGGCTTACAATCTAAATGACAAGGAGTGGGGAGACTGGGAGAGGGGACAGTGCTGGTTAGGGGCAGTGCTTCAGTAAGGTGGAGGGGCTAGTATTTCCACAGCAGAAGTCTTTGTGCATCTGCCCATTTTAAAAAAATATATTATTTGGGGGGGGGGAGGTCAATGCTAGTTCCTTATCTGGGAAGAATGACCACAGCCAAAAGGGGAGACACCTGGAGCTCCCAATCCATCTATGGGCGGAGGCAGCTCTGAGCCCCCTCCACTCAAGACAAGGCCCCACAGGCACCTGGTCCACTGTAGTTGGCACATTCAGGGGACAGAAAGTCTGTCCGTACAAGCCTTTCCCTCTCCCCAACAGTAGGGAGAGCTATATAGTCCCTTGTCCATACCTGCAAACAGTCCGTACTTCGGAGGGACAGTCCCTCTTTGGGTGCTGAATCCTACTGTCCCCAGAGAGAGAGAGTGTTCACCTGGGTCTTGCAGTCCAGATAGAGACCACAACTTTTAAGTTCCTCCAGGTAAGAACGGCGAAATAGGTAGTTGAAGCGATCACAGAAGAAGAGGGGGTAGATGGACCTTCTCACTCATACTGCTTTCACACCTGGCCGTCTGTGCATGTTTTGACCTTGAGAAAGTATCTGGAAGCAAAAACATGCACAGAGTTTGTTGGGTGTGACAACGTGTGTCGCTCCCCCCCCCCCGCCCCCCCCCGCGTGGCTTTGCCGGCCGTTACCCAGAAGAATGCCGAGCGGATTTCCCCTACTCTGCATTCTTCCGGGTGATCGCAGGAAAGCCGCACGGGGTGGTGTTCGCATTCAACGAACCCCGCGCATGTTTTGGCTTCCAGATTCTTTCCCAGAGCCAAAACATATGTGGACTGTCAGGTGTGAAAGCAGTGTCTGTGTCACCAAGCTGTATGGCGCTGGAAAAGCCTCTAGCCTGTAATGCTGGAAGGTTCTGGGTTCGGAGCATTCGGTTTACCTGAGGCTGCAGTCTCTCCCTCTTGCTTCTGGCTTTGGCTGAAATAGCTGGAACTACAACTTTCCCCACTGTTTCTAATCTAGCTTTCATCTCTCTGAGACAGACGTTGCATTTCCAAGAGATAAAAACCCCATTTAAACTGCTTCCCCCACATTTTTATTTCCAGTGTAAATAAATTAGCTTGCCAGATCATGCGTGAGCAAGTTGTAAATCACCTGCGAGTGATAAGCTAAAAACCAAGGTTGAACAATCAAGCATTCACACCTTACGGCGGCACAACAGCAGCACTTCCACCAGCAGAAGACACGGCGGGGAAGGAGACGAAGGGTGTGAATGGGGTTTTTGCCACAACAATACTCGCGAATGACAGGGCTCAAAATCCAGCCCTATCATTCGTGAGTATTGTTGCGGCAAAAACCCCATTCACGTGGGAAGTTATGCTGGCCTCCACCTCCTTCCCCCACCATGTCTTCTGCTCACGGGAGTGCCGTCGCACCCACCGTAAGGTGTGAATGCAGTATAAGTCCCTCCTACGCGTTGCTCGTAATGTGTGACCCTCACTTTCACTCCTGCACCCAGGGCCTAGCTAGGTTGGAATGGGCCCAGGTTCAAGAACGGTACTCCAGTCCACCCACCCCCCCATCACCATCCTCTCACCTGTCCCACTCCTCCCCCCTTTCCCCCCCCCCCCCC
>QEPC01003796.1:4950819-5039802 GCA_003113815.1 Sphenodon punctatus | reverse complement strand
GGGGGGGGGGGGGGGGGTCAGTGCAAAAAATTGAAATTGAAACAAGAACCAAAAATTATGGAGAAGAGAAGCCAAAAAAACCCCAACCAAAAAGCATTCCAGAGTCCCATCCCTATTGTGAGGCCTGGGGTGCTTGCCCTGTTGTGAAAGGCCAATCCTCTGGCAGATAGTAAAGTTTAAATTTTATACTGCAGTGCACTGCAGTGTTCTGGAATCACCATTGGTGCTTAAACCAGGAGGAATGATGCCTTGCAAACAACACAGATAAAGATAGCAAAAATCACTGACATTGTATTTGCTCCTTTCCTTATAGACTGTGCTGGCTGCGGAAGAGAGATCAAAAATGGACAAGCGTTGCTAGCTCTGGATAAGCAATGGCATCTGGGATGCTTTAAATGCAAGGCCTGTGGGAAAGTTCTGACTGGAGAATACATCAGCAAGTAAGCAGCCTCCTGACTCTTCTCTGTAGCATGAAGTGTATCATTCTTTGTGATGGGTGATCTTTCCAAAACGTTAGCGTGGATGATGGCAGCCAGCTCAGTCTAGAAAGCTTGCTCTACCCTGTGTGGGTGAATATCCTTTACCGTAAGATCAGTTGTCTTGGGGGCAATGTAGCATTGGGGCTTGTTGTTCACACAGGTATGTTTTATAGAGGTAGGTGCCTTCTATCTCACTTTAACCTCCCCTTTGTTCCCACGAGCAGGGGGGTTGCTAAAGTAAGGTTAGAGAGAAGGTACTTACCTCTGCAGAGAAGCAGAATTACAGCAGGTAGGGAGAGAGTGTGGTTGTCGTGTTTGTCCCAAATATAGGCAGTAGAGAAAATAGTGTGGAGATATCTTTTATTGGATCAAGTCAAGTTGGTGGAGGTGTGCACGCTTTCGGGACTCACAGGGTCCTTCGTCAGGCAGGTCAGGAGTTGCTCCATCTGCAGTTTCAACTCCTGACCTGTCTGATGAAGGACCCTGTGAGGTTCAAATGCTTGTGCACCTCCACCAACTTGACTTGGTCCAATAAAAGATATCTCCGCACTATTTTGTCTTGACAGCAGGTAGGGAGGCTCCTACTGTGAGCAAGGTGGTCATTTCTTCCACTCTGCTTTGCCAGAAGCCATCGATTTTCCCTGCTTTTGTGTTTCCCTTCCCTAGAGGTACAGCATCTCACCACCTTACTGTCTGTTTGTTATTCCCCTCCCCCCGCACTAGCAGTTCCCTGCACATTCCCAAGGAAGAAGATTGGGGGAAGCGAAGAACTGTTTTAACTCTTGCTTTTCCCTGCTTGCAGAAACAGAAGTGAGGGGAAGTGTTACTCCTGATTCATTAATCAGTCAGCACTCTTACTCATCAGGAGTAACTGAAAACTGAAAATTTAGAGTAAGATGGGTGCAGGAAATTTCCCAGTGACTTTACAGTGGGAACCATTCAAGTTGAATTTCCATTATTCAAAATTCTGGTTAAGTCGCAGAAATGTGTTTTCTCTATTCCCAAGTCTAACAACAAATGTCTTGCTGCTTATATTATATGAGTCAAATTTGGTGCCCTGTTAATAACTCAGAGCTTTCACATAGGTGGATAGAGTATACCCATTCAGCTTAGAAATATCAGGAATTTTGAGTGTAGTACTGATATAGCATGTGGTTAAAATACTGTAATATATATCTTCCGAGCTTGCAGTGCAAGGCAGCAGTGCCTCCACCCCCCACCTGCATTGAAAGCTCTCCTGCTTAGGTGAATGGCAAGGAACAGGAGCACTGTGTATTATATTGCAAGATCAGAGCCTAGTGAGGGGTTGCAGTGCTGGCAGATGTAACATTTCTGTTGAGCAGCAGGAAGAGGCTGATTCTGCATTGCACTGCAAGGTTGGAGGGTAGATAAATACTGCAGTATTTTAACCACGCACCACCAAGAAATGTATGTAAAAGGTACATATATTTTTACCTGGGATGGTAAATTGGTACTTAGATAAAACTTACACTGCTCCATTTATTTAATTTCTGCGTAAGTTGAATTCCTGATAAGTCAGACTTTTATGGAGGTGAGTGGCAGAGTATGGCCGAAATCATTCTAGACACGCTGGGGTTTCCCTTTCAGTGCTGTTTATGCAGCGTCCCATCACCATCAGAGTTTAACAATGTCGCAAATCCTTGGCCATGGTTCCCCAGCCAACTCCTGGCTCCTCTTCGCTCCTAAGCTCAGACTTTGGGAGAGCTCCTCCCAGCATACATCAGCCTGGTTTCTGGTCTTTCTTGCTCGGCCTCCTGCAGTAGACTGTCAGAGAGCCAGTGTCTGCTGCACTTATAGCTCTCGAAGGAGGCGGGCCTACATTGGTGGGCACATCCTCTCAAAGGGCCATCACCTGCTCCATCCTAAGGTCCCATAAAATTTGACTTAATAGGACTGCACTGTTCATACATTTAAAAAAAAAAGTCAAGATCAAGTGAAAAATAATGCTTCCAAGTAGTTCGAAGGATAAAGTACGAGGCTTTTTGTGGGAAGTTGCCCGTTGTCTACGCTGAGTTGTCTCAACAGGGCTTTGGGGCTCTTTGGTCTAATTATTTCGCTTCTCGAGTTGCAAACCTGGGAAGAAAGGAGGAAACTGCACATCTCTTCCTCTTTTGAGAGCGAGGAACAAACCCAGTGATGTGATTGACCTGACACTGTGTTTGCCGTCTCTGCATTAGACAGTAATGAATTATCAGCCTGCCAAACGGGTGAGGACAAAAATCAGATTTTAAAAAGTGGCTTGGCCGCAAGATAAGAGGAGCTCAAAGCAGACCCCTTTGAGCTTCTAAATGGGAGAGAAACGGTTTAACGAATGCTGGATTGTGTAGCAGAAGCCTTTTATCACTGGCTTTTGCAGACACAAATATAAAGGCAGTGAGTGGCATGTATGAATAATGCAGGAGCAGCACTTTTAAAGCTGGTGCCTGATGTATCAATTCCCTCAAATGACAATTAAACTTTGCATTTCAAATACGTACGAAAAAAGCCACCGCATTTTCTTTTATACTTTTACTGTGCTACTTATGTTCTGATGCGGCTGTGTTTAAATGCCTACATTAATTGAATGAAAAAGTACTGTCGTAAGCTCATTCATGGGGTGCAACCACACGAGATGCCCTGGGGAGGCTTCCACACCTTGTGTAGCCGTAACTCAGTCTGGGCAGCCAGACGGCCGTCAGCCGACGAATGTTCCCCCGCAGGGTCGTGGGGCCAGCAGCCGGCTGCTCCGCGATGCATCCTCAGGAAAAGGCCAAGGACGCATCGCGTAGCAGCCTTACCCCAAATGGGGGTGAGGCTTCCCAAGGCAGGGCAGCGCTTCTGCCCTGCCGCGTAGCAAGCTCTGACTCTGAGGCGGGGCTTTGAACGGCGGGTGCAGCTAGGGGTGGGATTTCGGTCATGCTGGGCGAGGGAGGTGGGGCAGAGCCAGGTGCCCATTCATGTGGCCGGAACCTTGGTCCACGCCCCCGTGGCGGGAGCTCGGACAGCGGACAGCCTACCCAGCAGGGAGAACCGTCTGCCCTGCTCCCTATGCTGGCCCTGCACCATGGCGACTGCTCTTGCCCACCACGGGGCCACGCAGCGATCAGGCCCCCCACAGCTCATCTGGCTACAGCCACGCACGGGTTACAATCTAGTTATGGACTAGATACCAACTTGGTGGAACAGGCATGGTGCCTTTGATTTACCATAGCCCTTTACAACAGGCGGAGATTAGTCCCAGAGTGCATAAATCTGTGCTGCTTTCCATCCCCTTTTTGTATGAGAGTCAGTTTAGCATAGTGGATAAGGTGCTGGGCTTGGCTCTGGGAGACCAAGGTTCAAATCCCACGTTAGCAGTGAACAGGTAAGTTGCTGTCTCTCAGTCTTAGCTCCCCCATCTGTGAACTGGTAATGTATGTTTCCCTTCCTATGTCTCTCTTCTTCCTTGTCCATTCTAGACTGTAATCCCCTCAGGGCAGAGATCTCTCTCTGCCTACTTGCAAGTGTTCACTGCCAAGCACATTACTGGCCCTGTTATTACAGATAATAAGAAGCAGTGTAGAAATTGATCCTACTGGCACTAATTACACCTTAATTTCTCTTTGATTGCCAAATAGCTACTTTGATTCTGCCCACTGCTCCCATTGTATGTGGACGAATGTAGGGCAGGAGTCTTGTTGTAGCTTGGTTGTTTGTTTTTTTTAAAAAGTCCTTCTGTGTTTTGTTTTCTTCCTCAGGGATGGTGCCCCTTACTGTGAAAAGGACTATCAGGTTCTCTTTGGTGTCAAATGTGAAGCATGTCATCAGTTCATCACTGGGAAAGTCCTAGAGGTAAGCCATCATCAAGTCATTGCTGGGTTTCATTTCTCTGTGATTTATTTCGGGGACGGCAGAGGTAACGCAAAAAAATTGTCCCGTGGGAGTTTTACTGTGGATTTCAGTGGGAACAAAGTTAGGCCGGCTTTGAAAATCCCACTGTCGCATGTCAATGTGTAATGGAGAAGAACTGAGTGCACCGCGGTGTTTGGGTAGAGACGTTATCGAGGTGATGTTCCAAAGGACCCAGAACATGGGGAGTAAAACTGACATGGCTACCTAATTTAGTATCTGCGAGTAATACCCACATTTTTAGTACCCAGTAAGCTACCTCATCACCAGTCAGGTACCCAACTACCAAAAAAACCTGGTAATTTAAATTACCGATTTTCCAGTTACCGATCAGTAAATCGGTACGGAAAATTAGAAAATTGGTACAGAAACTAAAACAAATCTGAGCCAGATCTCAATTTTCCAGGATATCGATACCCAAATTGGGCAGTATTGAATACCCAAATCAGGTACCAAATAGTACCCAAACGTTGCAGGTCAGTTCAAGTACCAGAAATTCGACGAGTATACCCGTTTCGGCAGGTACCTGTTTAAGCTCTAATGGGGGAGTCATTTGTATAACAATCCACTTTCTTCTGGATCTGAACTGCCAGGGTGGGCTCCTTCTGTAGCTTCAACGTAATTTAATATTCTCCCTTATCAGAGAATACACTTGATTTTACTTTGCAAAGTTACTAGGTTAAAGTAGAGGAAGTGTTGAGACGAGGAGTGTGTGTTCAGGTGAGTCTGCAAGGAACTAGGCAAGAAAAGGGACAATGTGTTATGTCAAGAAGCTCAATGTAATGGATCTTGAAGGCACATGTGGTTTTAGGTTAGTTGGTGGAAAATTTGCTTTCATACAGTTATTGACAGAACGTCTCAATAATGTTATATCGGTAGCATGACTAGTATCAATGCAGCAGGGGGCACCAGTAGTCCCTGCTATGCTGCTGTAAGATTTTTCATGCTGTACCTTCTCTCTTACCCATTAAATGGGATTCTCCTTCTGCCCCCTGTCAGTGCTCCGCACGGGTAGCTCTGCGTATGGCCGACAGGAGGCAGAAGAAGAATTTTCGTCCTGCGCATGCGTGGAGCTTCCCTTATCCAGTCTTATCTTCTGCCTTCGGCCGATAGGACGCGTTCTCGGCTCCGCCGTGAAACTAAAAGAAAAAATACAAGAAACTTAGAAGAAACTTAGAAGAAGCTCAAGAAAAGGAAGAAAAAAGAACGAGGAGTGCGCGCCCGAAGCAGACCAGGGCGCCGCACAAGCGGGCGCGGGGCTTACCGGAGACGCTTCCCCTCCCCCCCCCGCTTCTCCCACGTGTTGCCGCGCAATCGCCCGGGAACCAGGGAGCAACAAGGAGCAAATCCCTAAGTTGCCACGCAATGTGCCTGGGAACTAGGGAAAGTTGATCCGGATCTCGATTGCTCCACGGGGAACCTCAGGGACCTGAGACCCCCTCCACCTTCCCGCTTAAGCCACGGGCGCCGCGCAACGTGCCTGGCAGCCGCAGTGGCAGAGAGAGGGACAGAAAAAACCGTGAGTAAGAGCCCCGAAGGGCTAAGGATATTCCCCTCCGCCCCACTCGCCTAATCAGCAGAGAGGCGCCTCGCAACCCTGAGGCCAGGCGTTCCTCTCTCCGGCTCTCCTGCCCACCGCCCGTACTACAGCCTACAGGGACAGGGACAAGCGGGGGCTCCCGCAACTCCACCCCCCTCCCTCCCAGCCTAGCACAATGCAGGCACTTGATGAGGGACCATCCGGGCAGGCAGACACAGCCCAGCCAGCCCCAGGGCAGGGGCAATCCCCCACAGATATGGCGTCCCTGGCCTCAGCAGTGGCACGCATGCAGCAATCCCTGGATCGCCTATGGGAGCTGCAAGGCAAGGGAGACGGCAGGCCTGCCCCTCCCCCCCCCACACAGCCTAGGGCGGGAAAAGCCTCAAACAAGGCAAAAAGAAACAAGCGGCCACCAGGGGGCTCCATGGCTAGGCTGCTCAGCTCTCCACACTCCTCGGCTGAGGAGAGTGGGGGGGAATCACTAGCAAAAAGAGCGAGGGAGATTTCGCACACAGGCCTAGACTCAGAGTCTGATTGCGACTCAGGGCAGGAGTGGGAGGACTTTGAGGACCCACCTCAAGAGGTGCAGGACCCTAGAGATAGGGAAAGGAAGTTCCCTCTGGCATGTAAACCCGAACTAATCGCTCAGGTCACCAAGACCCTCAAAGTAATAGAAAAACCCCTTAAAGAGGCTTCCTCGGACTCTCAGGATGACGAGGAGCGGGAGTACCTACCTTCCTGCCACGGCAAGGAATTGGGGGTGCCCCTAGATAAAGCTTTCGAAAAGCTGATCTTGGGTGAATGGAAACAACCTGAAAGAAACCAAAGAATGAATAAGACCCAGTCTTCCCTTTATTCACTATCTCGCAAGAAAGACCCTTTGCTAAAAAACCCCAAGATAGACGCAGCAGCGGTCTCCCTGGCAAAGCAAACAGTTTTCCCCACAGAAGGGGATTGCTTCCCAAAGGATGCCACTGACAGGGGGATAGAGTCATCCCTCAGGAGGGGCCTAGAGTATTCAGCCATCTCTATCAGAGTGGGTGTGGTATCCTCTTACGTGGCTAGAGCCTTACTAGCTTGGACCCAAGAGGCCCAGAATGCCAACATCTCAGATAACAGGGCACAAATCCTTTCAGCCAGAATCAACTTGGCAACTGCATTCCTGGCAGACTCCACCACTGATGCCATGCTATGGTCTGCCAGATCGGTAGCATCCTCAGTGGCGGCCCGACGTAAGCTCTGGCTCAGGTCGTGGCAGGGGGATGCAGCAGCAAAAAACCTACTCGCAGCAGCCCCCTACAAAGGTTTTAAACTTTTTGGTATCTGCCTCGACACCGTCTTGGCAGATGCCAATGACAAAACAAAACAAAAAAACCTACAACACATGGGTAGTAAAAAGAATCTTTTTCGCACCCCTACGTACAAACCTAGAGGAAGCACTGGTACCAGCTATACCATATTCAGAAGACAAGGGCAGCACAGGTTTGACCAAACTAACCGATTTAACCCCAGAAAAGGGGGCAAGCCTCAGGGATTCAGACAACAAAGACAGAAGGCCTTTCCTCAATCCCAAAGAAAAACAGAAGCATGACTATCTGCAAGTGGGAGGCAGGCTGCAACTTTTCTTAACAACCTGGGAGCAGTCAGTCTCCGACGCCTGGGTGTTAGATTGCATAAACAACGGGTATCGCATAGAACTAAAAAGTTCCCCTGCCCAAGGCTTCATTGTGTCCCCAACATCAACGAACCATCTCAAACACTCTGCCATGCTGGGAGAGATCCAAAGGCTTCTCACAATCAGAGCCATAGAACCAGTACCCATGGGTCAAAGGAAACTGGGACTATACTCCATCCTATTCCTTGTCCCCAAGAAGTCAGGCGGCTGGCGGGCGGTATTAGACCTCAAGAGGCTAAACAAGTCGGTACAATATCACCGCTTCAAGATGGAGACAGTTACATCCATCTGCCAGGCCATCAGAAACCAGGATTGGCTGGCTTCATTAGACCTCAGGGATGCATATCTACACATTCCGATTTACCCCTCTCACCGGACGTACCTCCGATTCTGTTATCAGGGACAACACTACCAATTTCAGGCTCTCCCGTTCGGGCTATCATCCGCCCCGAGGACATTCACAAAGATCCTGGTTCCGTTAGTAGCCAACCTCCGCAAGCAAGGGATTCACCTGTATCCGTATTTAGACGATCTCCTCATACGGGCGAACTCCCAACAGAAACTTCAACAGGATCTGCACAACACCATAGTATATCTCGAGAGCCATGGGTTCCTCGTGAACACGGAAAAGAGCCACCTAGTCCCGACCAACAAGCTGGAACATCTAGGGGTAATCATAGATACTTCCTCAGGCAACGTATACATCCCGCCAGCCAGACAACAACGCATCAGACTCATGATCCACGGTCTAAAATACAAACAGCGAGCACGGCTAAAGTACCTAGCACAACTGTTGGGTCTGATGGTATCCTGCACAAAACAGGTACAGTGGGCACGCTTTCACCTTCGCCCCTTGCAACAGCTGCTCAGGCCTATGCAATTAGAGCTCACCAGAGGTCTCAATCCATGGGTCAACATCCCACGAACATTCAAAAACTCAATGTCCTGGTGGTCAGACCCAAAAACATTCAAAAAAGGAATGCCCTTGACCGAACCAAATCGGGTGACCATCACCACGGATGCCAGCCTAACCGGATGGGGAGCCCAGATGGGGTCCACATCAGTTCAGGGATTATGGTCCCAGACAGACACCTCCCAGAACATCAATGTATTGGAGCTCAGGGCAATTCGACTGGCGCTCCAACAACTGAGCCACCTCATGGGGCCGGCACACGTCCTTGTTTACACGGACAACATTTCGGCAAAGGCATACGTCAATCATCAAGGGGGATCCAAAGCCATGGCACTTCAGCGCGAAGCGGTGAAGCTGTTCAACTGGGCACAGACCAACCTTCGGTCATTGAAGGCCCTACACATCAAGGGCACCGACAACGTCCAAGCGGACTGGCTGAGTCGGCAGATCCTCCAACCACACGAGTGGCAACTTCACCCAGACGTATTTCTGTTCTTGACACAGAACTTCGGACAACCAGTGATGGACTTGTTCGCCAACAGAAACAATGCCCAACTGCCAGAGTACATGACGATGACAGCAGACGGAAGAGCGCAGGCAGTGGATGCCCTGAATCAGTCGTGGCCAGCAGGCCTCCTCTACGCCTTTCCCCCCTTTCCACTTATAGCAAGGGCAATATCCAAATTGATCAGGGAAAAGGCCCGGGCCATCTTTGTGACACCTTGGTGGCCAAGGAGACCCTGGTTCTCAGACCTCGTGCATCTGAGCCAGGTCACCCCGATACAGCTCCCACTGAGACAGGACCTACTATTACAGGGCCCCCTCCGGTGCGACAACCTGCACACCCTAAAGCTGACAGCGTGGCTCTTGAGCGCGCAGCCCTAAGGGCCCACGGTTACTCAGAAGCAGTCCTAACCACATTACAACAGGCTAGACGCCCAGCCACCAGACGGGCTTATAAAGCTACCTGGAGGACCTTTGCCACTTGGGCGGGGGAAAGACACCTAGATCCCGCTAAGGCGGGAGTGAATGTCATTCTCCAATTTCTCCAGGAGGGCTTGGAAAAAGGGCTAAGACCTAGCACGCTTGCCCGCCAATCGGCAGCGATTGCTTCAGTCTTACAAGCAACCTCTAACAAAAGAATCCTTCCTCATAGACACATAACACAGTTTTTACGAGCGGCTCGTAATATCAGCCCTCCAGTAATTCACCGATGCCCCTCATGGAGCCTCAGCCTGGTACTAGATGCTCTCACCAGAGCACCGTTTGAACCGCTCCGCCACGTGTCATTATATATGCTCACCCTTAAGGTGGTTTTTTTGGTGGCCGTGACATCGGCCCGTAGGGTTTCCGAACTGGGAGCATTGTCTATTGATGACAACTATTGTTCTTTTGGGGACCAGACGGTGACCCTGAGGACTGATGAGGCATTCATCCCAAAAGTAAATTCAACCTTCCATAGGTCACAAGAAATTATCCTACCCTCCTTCTGCCCCAACCCAGTTCACGCCAAAGAAAAAATATGGCACACCCTAGATGTTAGGAGAGCCTTAAAAATCTACATTAGGAGGACCCAGTCCTTAAGGTCAACTTCGGCCCTCTTTGTTAACATCAGGCCTAGCTATGGCGGTAGGAAGGCTTCAAAAGCCTTAATAGCTAAATGGCTTAAACAGGCCATCACTGAAGCCTATAAGGCAAAGAACAAGATTCCACCCTTGCAAATTTGGGCGCACTCCGTCAGGGGTGCCGCTACATCATATGCTTTTAAAGCAAGGGCGTCCTATGACGAAATATGCAGGGCGGCAACCTGGTCCTCCCTGCATACATTCGTTAAACATTATAAGTTGGATTTCTACAAGTCCGCGGATGCGGCATTTGGCAGGAGGGTCTTACAGACGGTTCTGGACGTTCCCAGAGCTGTTTGTTCCCACCCATAATTGGTGCTCGGGTACATCCCGTGCGGAGCACTGACAGGGGGCAGAAGGAGAAACAAAAATTGGTCACCTACCTCGGTGAATTTGTTTCTCTTCGTTCCACCTGTCAGTGCTCCGGCCCTCCCTGCCAAACAGCATTAGTTTAAGGGAGTCTCCCTCTAGCAGTTACCAGTTATCTTCATTATCTAGTTACTAGTTAACAGTTCAATAAGCCCATTATGTCCAAGGGACGGCTCAGGATCTAATGATTGTACATAAGCCTTACAGGGTACACAAATCGACTCTCGGCTTGGCTATCGACTGGTTCAGGGCAGCTCCACGCATGCGCAGGACGAAAATTCTTCTTCTGCCTCCTGTCGGCCATACGCAGAGCTACCCGTGCGGAGCACTGACAGGTGGAACGAAGAGAAACAAATTCACCGAGGTAGGTGACCAATTTTTGTTTCAGAGTCTGGCCGCTTATCAATAAGGTGCAGATTATTGAGAGACTGACCGAAGACCTTCACTTAACAAGTAGGAATAACTTGCCAAATGTGAGACATACACGGTCGGCCTTTAGGAGATTAGTAGAATATACTTTTAATGTGTTTAAAGCAATCTGGATAATCCATCAATAAAGTTCTTGCCATCTCATCTCAAAGTGTCCACCCATAAACGGCACTTAATCAGCTGGATACATTCATTGAGGCTAATTAATGATGATCAGCAGAAACACTGGCTAGATCCTTGGCCTTCCGCTAAGATCCCTTTGGACTTTCGAGGAACCACAGAGAAACCTTAAACCAGTGCCTGCAGATTCCTGAGTGTTGTGGGAGCTCAGGATGGCATAGTCTTGTGCCAGCTCTCAGAAGTGGAATGGGCTCTGCTGCAGGGGATGGAATAGAGCCCCCACACCCCAGCCAGGCGGATACACAGCCCTGACTGCCCCACCACCGTGCGTGCCGGCTTCCACCCTCATGACTCCCTGTCATTGTGATGTCATGACATTCTGAAAAGAGGCGTGGCCATGCCCGAAGGTAGCAGGGACCCCCTTCACCCATGCCTTTTGGACAATCCAGAGGTGATCTCTTTAAGGGCATGGCTGAGGCACATTAATGGGACAGCGAAGAAGCAGCTGAGCTGCTGTCTGGCGACTCGTTCCATAGATAAATGGAACGAGCCCTGTCTCTCAGGGCTATCAATCTGATACCTTTCTCAGGTGCTGCATCCACTGAAAAAAAAGAACAAGGTGATCAAAAGCCATCTGTTTGGAGAAGACAGGATAACATTATTTTGCTCATGCTTTTGCTTCTGACGCATAGCTGGTAGCTGCACCTGACCATAGACACTTTAAAGCATGATAAATAAATATCCAGCAAGGAACCAGAGCGGGTCCAAGAAGTCATAAATTGCATTGTCCTTTAAGGATACGTGACGGTGTTGCCATGGCAACAGAGGTCAGTGTCGCTCTGCTGGTTCTGCTAGCAGAAAGGAACCTTGTATTCATGGGGAAATGTTCCTTTCCTGTTAGCTAAGGGCAAAGCTTTTCCTGTCAGGAAATAATGATGGTATGGAAGGAATTTTAGTTTATCTTAAATAAATAATCTTTCTGTTAAATTAATGGTTTCCTAAGTTTAGATGGTAAGTCCTTTGCATAACTCTAGTCCCAGGAGAAAAGCGATACGTGCTTAGGTATTTGTACCAACGGTGCCCTATTTATGATACACAGGTGGTTGAACAGGTGCCCTGTGCAATAATAACCCTGGTTTGAAGCAGCGGCTAGACCAGAGGCACAGAGAAGCAGAGACACTCTGGAAGCATAGGTTCAAGGCCAGGGTCCTGACAGCAAAGACCATCTATTGTCCTTTAAGTCTACTGGGCTGTGGGTTGGATCTGTGTTAGCGTATTTTTTAGCTGGAGATGTCAAAGCGTAAATATAATTTTACAGAAGGAAGAATGGAGTCACAGACAAAAGGGGAGTGACTTACCGACCAGACTGGGAATAAATCCCAGATGTCCTGATTCTTCTCCTGGCATTATGCTTTTTGGCAATTCCTGACTCTAGTATGATTGGAACCACAGGTTAAAGGCTTCAGACATGCTAACGAATGCCTGCTTTTGAACCAGTTATTAGGGATGGGACTGTCGTTATCGGATTAATCCAATCATGCCGATAATCGGCGATGTCGGATTAATCTGATAAAACGGATACTATCGGTATAAATGGCGCAATGTTAAAGATAAAAAAATCAGCAATGTTAAAAAAAGATATGCCGATACCGATAAAACCGGTATCGGATAAAACCAATACTAGTAAACCCGGTAATTCCCCGATAGTCCCATCCCTACCAGTTATCCTACTCAAGTCTTTTGTTTTTATGAAAACGCTTGCTTCCAGCTGATTTTCTTTTTATAAGCAGCCCAGTTGACATATCCTGTCTCTTGGTCCTTTGGTGAGATGGACCTCTGGCTTGTGTCAGGTTAGTTGACCGCTGAGGTCCCATCCAACCCCACAATCCTATGATTCCCAGCTGGCCAGTGCTGACGCCACGTCATGTGTTCTGCCGAATGTCCTTTCCCCAATCTGGACTTGCTTCTCTCCTGTGTGCAGTTGAAGCTGGCGTGCTTCCTCCTAAGTGATGGCGTTGCGCCACCTTAACAGATGGGCCCCAAGCAGAAAAATGCCAGAGACACAGCAGGTTCATCAAGCTTCCGCTTGGAAGGCCAAGTTCCTATCAATTCCAATGGAATGGCAGATTAGACAGAGCTTCCCTGTTACAAGAAGCAGCAGAATGGTTTATTATTATTGTTATTGTTATTTATTATTGCATTATATTTATTTTTATTTATTTATGTATTTAAGAACTTCTATCCCACTCCCTCCAGTCTTATGGCAGCTTGGGGCAACTCACAAAACATTTAAAAACAATATATTAAAAATACATTAAAGGGTTACTAAAACAATAAAAACAACTGTAAAAAGAGGTAAAAGCACTGGCAAAAAAATCTCCACCCTCATTCCCCGCCCGACCCCCAAAGGCCCGGACGAACAGCCAGGCTTTACAGGCCCAACGAAAGGCCAACAGGCTGGGAGCCAGGCGAGCTTCCTCTGGGAGGGAGTTCCACAGCCGTGGTGCGACCACCGAGAACGCCCTCTCCATTGTGGCCCCTGGTTCACCCGGGGGACCACCAGGAAGGCGCCCCCGGTAGACCGCAGAGGTCTCCCCACGGCCCAGGGAGTGAGGCGGTCTCTCAAAAGGATATGCCACCCTTCTCCCAAAAAAGGACTCATGGCAGCTTACAATGAATAAAATACAGTATCAAAAACAACTCAAAATCGCTTCACTCCCCCGTTGTCCCACGCCTCAGTTTACTCGTGGACTGGTTGTGCTGATACTTACTAGGACCATACTATGAGTTTTACAGGATTAGGATTGATCAGTATAGAACTGTATTAGCTTTGGAAATAGACTACAGGGTTGAGGATGGCAATTTTTCTCCTTTCTGAGGAGAAGGCTACAGATGGAATCTCTTTTTGTTGAATGACTTCCATATGAGGATTGTCTAAAAAGGAGGTGGCCATATTGGTCCCAATTGTAAAAAGAGGGTGAGAAATGGCGGCTCTCCATCCCAGAGTGGGAAACCGCAGCCAACATGCCTCATATTGGGACACCGAACCCCGGGTTCCCTCTCCTCTTTTCTCCCGGGCTTTGAATCCTGGCTCACCTTCTTCCTCTCTGATGACACCCCCGCTCTCATTCTTGGTGATTTCAACATTCACGTCAGCACACCTTCCCAGCCCTCTATCTCCCGCTTTCTCTCCCTGACCTCCTCCTTTGATCTCCGACTCTGGACCGACTCCCCCACCCACACCGACGGCCACTCCCTCAACCTCATCTTCTCACAAAATTGCTCTCTTGCTGACCCCACCATCCTCCCCACCAGCATCACCTCTGCCGTGTCAGGATTCAGCCTCAGTCGGCTCACCCTCATTCAATCCCCCACCGCCATCAGGCATTAGGTAAGCACCGAGACTGCCAGGCCTGGGTCAGATGAAAAAGAGAGGGAGAGCTGGGTGTCATCAGCGTATTGATGAGACCACACCCCAAACCGTCTCATGACCTCTCTCAGCGACTGCATGTAGACGTTGAACAAATGGGGTAAGGCTGCCCAAAGTGTGGTAGCCTGTGTGCTCAGGCTCCTTCTGCCCCACTGCACAGTGAGCTCCACGTTGGGGCTTTGAGCAGCGGGTGCTGTCACTTGTCGCGTGCAGCCACATCATGGCCGGAGACAGGATTTTGGTTGTGCCAGGGGAGGGAGGCAGGGCCAGGCTCTTGCTCATGTGGCCGGCACCTTGGCCCACCCTGGCCATAACGGGTGATCTGACAGAGGCCCACCCGGCTACCTTGCGGAAGGGTGTGTGTGTGACCACCTGCACAGCTCCCCGCACTGGCCCCACGGTATGGCAGGGCCACACAGGGATCGAGCCCTCTGCAGCTCATGTGACTGCACCCAGAATATATGGCCTGTTCCTGATAATCTTGTGAGATGCATAATCCATAATAAACTATTTTCACCACGCTTCTCATTGCGGTTGCTCATCCCCCTTATCAGAGTTTCTCTATAGCGCTGCCTCTCCCACCATATTTATTTTTATTTATTTGTTTCCCTTTTGTAAGCTGACTTTCCCGAAGGGCGGCTTACAAACATTTAAAATACAATTCAGAAAAAACAAAAGAAACACCCGCTCCAACCCCAGTCCACCAACCCTTCCACCTAATCCCTATCCCCGCCCGCCAAGAAATGTTTTGCACCGCCTCCGAACAATGCCTATGCTCAGTGACTGACAGCAGCTGCAGGTTGACTCCTTTGGGTTGTCCACCACTGCTTGAGAACATGCAAGCGGTATGGTCTCAGGCAGAGTACGGTTACAGGTGACTCTTTGATGGTCCCACACTAACTACAGCTTTAATTAGAATTTACTCACCAAACAGAGCGAAATCCCTGGACAGTAGAAATGTCTAGGTCAGAAGTAAAGTAGGGTACAGCAGTGACACCTTAGCCTAGTTAAGTTACACATTGTAAGTCGCTAGGAACTCAGCTATTGAGGGATAAAACAGCTTTCTGAATATATTATCTGCATCCTCAAACTGGTGCCATCTCAGAAAAACACCGATCCTCTGGTTTGTTGGGTTTCATAGTGCGATGTCTCTAAAGCCTTTGGAAGCCCTAGGGGAAGTGTGTAAGAACACACCCACCAAAAGCACAATATGCTGAGTTCAGCTTTAAACAGCATTTAACCCTGTGGGAGAAACGCTCTCTAGTTGTTCTGCTTGGCAGCTAACAAATGGTACTGTCCTCACCTGAGGTTGATATCCTCCTCCCCCATTTCCTCTTTTCATAATGGACTGGCCCAAGGATTGCTAGAATGTGTTTAATGAACAGACAGGAAAATCAGTTCCTTTCCCTTCTTGTGCTGTGTATTGTCTGAGGAGTGATTTAGTGCAGTGGGGACGGAGGGGGTGCTGAGCTGTGGCTTGGTTAGAAACACTCCTGTTATTTGAGGCTCTGGAAACCAGATCAGTGAGAGCAGGAGCTGGGGGCTCCTTGGTATCTGCAAGGGTTTTCTCAGAATCTGAAGAGGAGAGGCCATGCTCTGCTCCCCAGAGGGAAGGGAAAGGACATTAAACTGAAGAAGCCTCAGCAAAAGGTAAGTATTTCCTCGCGGAAACTTAGACTGGAATGCCACTGTGGGAACATAGCAGCTATCCTGCCGCGGAAAATAATGCAACTTTTGAAGGCGGCTGAATATTTTATGAATCACAAAACAGAGGGAGACGAGATTAAGCTATCGGTACTTTTATCAGTGCCATATTGTACATCAGAGAGATTTATTTATGAACTGGGGCATTAAGAAAAAAGTGTGGGGGGGGTGCGGGAAATGAGCTAATGCTGTTTTATAGCTACATGCCAGATGGAGACTGTTAGAATGAGTTAGAGAGAGTTTGCAAAGCTTCTGCTTTCTACTGTGTGCCGGACTAGTGTGGGCTCTAGAAACTTCTTAATATCATATGCTAGTCTTGACTGTGAAGGAGCAGGGAGAGTTTGTGTAGAGCTAAGACTTTTAACTTTTTTTTTTAATTGCCCTGTGTGTTGGTTCAGCTGCGGATTAGTTAACATTAAACACACCATGGCCACGATCCACAAGTTAGTTACTCTTTGCAGGCTTCGATGGGGCTGGTTTAGACTAGTAAGTGGTTTGCGGACCATGGCCTGTGTTTTTCAGAAGTGGTTTTCACTTGCACGAAAATGAGGAACTGAAGAGTCTAATCATAGCACGTATGCAAGGGTGAATGCCTCCGTCAGATTGTCTGCAAAACCATTTGGCGGGACAGAAACCAGAGTGGACTGTTGGCTTTAGTGTGAAACCAAGTTTGTTTTCACTTTATATTCAGTCGGTAGTATATAGATATTTTGGAGCAGCATGCTTTTTGTACTGATTAGAGCAGAGGTTGAGGAATCTTTTCCCTCCCAGGGGCTGCTTTGAAAATGAGTACAAGATCCGAGGTCCGCATAGAAGTTGGCGGTAGGAGTGCTTAAGGGGGGGCTCAGGAAGAGGATGGGCAGATTATTGTTCTGTCGCCCGTCTTTGCATTCATGCCTTCATCTCGGCTCCCTTTCCCTGAGCTCAGTGCTTTGCGGGGAGGAATTAGATCGAGGGGCCAGATCAAGAAACTGGAAAGGGGCTAAATGAAAATGAACCATGGGCCACGTTTGACCCCCAGGCCTGAGGTTCCACATCCCTGCATTAGAGCATTTATTTATTTATTTTATTTATATTACATTTTTACCCCACCCTTCTCTGGAGACTCAGGGCAGCTCGGCATGTTAGAATATAGTACGTTTGAGAGCTGCAAAGGACGTAAGAAAGACATGTCCAGAATAAGAAAGATTCCATGTTACAGAGGTCCAGATGAGCTGGACAGGATCTTCTGATAATACAGAATGTGTGCTTTGACCCTGATAGGAACACCGGTTTGGCCCTGTGTTCACCATGTGGCGCTGCTTAGACACACAGCCCATCTTGGGGCAAATCGGTGTTTTGCTTGTCCCCCGATCTCAGCACGCAAGCGCTGCCACCTCGTTCCCCGTCGTGTACCTGCTAACACACCACGCAATATCATTGGACACAACGTTGGCCATGTGTTCAGTCGGAACACACAAATTGTCCTTGTGATGCAATGGTGCTCACATCATGTGTTCAACGGATGTTCAATGGGTGGCCAAATTGGTGTTGGGATCTTACACATAACAGCCAAACGCATGCTTAGGGGTTTTGACACCCGATCTTTGTTATATCTGAGGACACCCAATATCTACATTGTGACCAGCACTGCAAAAACCCTAAAAGGATAAAGGAAGCAGGACTACAGGAAACCTTTGTAGAAGCCAATGTGGTAGAAAAGTGGGGTGGGTTATGATGAAAAGGGAATCTAAGGGTGAAGAGAGACACCTAAACTGTGGAAAGATCAGATTTATGATTAGGGGAGTGGAGGAGAGACAGTCTGCAAAGCTGGCAACGCCCCAGCGAAAGTGTCGTTGCCATGGCAGCTTCCTGGGCGGGGTACAACTCTTGCTGAGCAATAATTTGGAGTCTAGGGTCCAGCCCTGATTTGTTCCAATGCTACGGAAAAGGAATGTTAAGAGGATGGAGGGGACATTGAATGGGAAAAAACAGGTTGTGGCAAGTAAACGAAGGACTAGCTGATTTAAATAGCCTGATTTGGCCACACCAGGGCTTGTGGTGTCTTGCAGGCACATAGGAAAACGCATGGCTTATTTGCATGAGTTCCTTTCTTTAACACGCTGTTACCCAACAGGAAATATTAGCCAGATTTCTTGTTGCAGCACCGGTGGAGTTTTTACCTCTTGAGCTCACACACACACACACCAAATATGCAACTTTGATGTTCTCCCTCCTCTGAAACGTTTCCAGAGAAGCCTCAACATCAGAACTTAGCAGAGGGGCAAAACAAGAGGAGCATATTAATTAATGTTGTTGGGGGAAGGCAATTGTCAATTTTATGGGGTTCTTTGCAGGCCTGAGGGGGGATAAGTGGGGTACAATTGTGTCGGGTGCTGAAGTTCAGTGATTTCCAACCCTCCCCTCCTCCCCCAAAAAAACCCCAACACTACATAATTTCTTTTTAAAAAAGAATTATTATAAGAATTTTCATTCTTGCGTTAAGATATGATGAGTAAAATAATAATCGCAACTAGGGCTTGCCACTTTGCCAGGTTTTGCCCAGAGAATCGGGGGTTTCCCCCAGAGTCTCTGGACTCCAGGAGAAACTCTGGTTTCTCTGGGTCAGCCTGGGGCACCCCCAATAGTGCAGAGAAATTGGGGTTGGCAATGGAAAGGTCACATCAGATTTGGGGCAAAGCCATCAGGACTTTCCTGCCCTTTTCTGACGCGGCCTCATCCTTACGAAACATCATGACCTCATGACGCTCTGTAAGAGATGGGTTCTGTCATAAAGGAGCCCAACAGCCCTTTGCCCCGCCCCCTTTTCATCCTGGTCCTGCCCCCTGCGGAGTGTTGTGATGTCACAACATTCCATAAGGGGCAGGGTTACACCAGAGAGGACGTGACAGCCCTTCTGCCCAGCCCTACCAACATGGACCCCAACCCTTCCACATGAAAGCCCAGAGGGAGCCAAGTACCCTAACTGCAAGTAACATCGGGGTAAATAAATTTATTTATTATATTTATTTACTTTATTTATTTATTAACATTTTTATCTCGACTCAGGGCGGCTACCAACAACATAAAATACAATAAAAGACTTTAAAATCCCGTTAAAAAACCCGACACCATCGCAGCTACCCCACCCGGTATAAAGTATTGGTTTGAACTCTAGAAACTTACTTCAAAGTTTAAGATGGGGTTGGAAGGCAAGGGAGGGGAGCAGTCACTAGCATGTACCAGGGCCCCAAATCTTTCAATGGGCCTGGCTCTGTGTGTGTGTTCCCATTAGCACAGGGATGGGGAACCTTTTCCCTTTCAGAGAGCCGCTTAGAAGCTGGGAACGGGGTTGCTCAAGACTCAGTGCGCTCAGGAAGCGGAGAATCCAGATCACGGATCTACGCCATCGATTTGTCTCCTCTTCTTGAGTGCACACCCTCATCTCTGCTTCCTTATCCTGGGCTTAGTCTTTTAGTGCTTTGAGGTAGGAACTACATCCAGAGGCCGGATTCAGAAACTGGGAAGGGGCCAAATAAAAAGTGACGGGGCACATCTGGCCTTCAGAACTGAAGTTCCCCAACCCTGCTTTAGAATAACACCATAAAAATAATAGCATTAGTCTCTCGCATTTGCAAATGGAATACTTACTTAGTTGATTTAGTTTTCCTCCTATTGAAGCTTGTTGGGAACACACTAGAATTCTGCTACTTGGTTCTCATTAAGTTTGCAATTCTCAAACTGTTTATCCGGAGTAGCCACAATGGAGCCTAAGTGAGTTTGATAAAATCAGAATCTATGGGTTAGTCTGATCTCACTTACAAAACTCATCAGCTTCATCAATGACACCCTATATTAGTGAAGTTTGATAAAATCAGAATCTGTGGGTTAGAGTCTGATCTCACTTACAAACAACTCACCATTTCATTGATGACACCCTATATTTACAACTGGCTAAATGAGACTGGAATGTGTCCATAAAACTTTTGTTTGCATTGAATTCATACGAAACTAGACACAGCATCTGAGAGAGATTCTTTCTAGTGGCTGGATTATTTAATTCCTGGAATCATTCAGGTGTACAGTAACAGCTCAGATGAAATCGTAGAAGTTACACCACTTCTGTGTTAAACAGCTGACGCAGGCTCTTAGTGCTTTGGTGTTTACTAAGCAAGATAATTTAAAAATGAATCTGTATTAAAAGAGAAATGTAGGTTGGCCTGAAAACTCATGAAGAGCCAAGAGGAAACTGGGCTCTCAGTGTTCAATAAAGAGACTTATAAACATCATTTTATTAAGCCAGACGTTACTCAGTATTACTCGCATTTATTTAGAGTCCAGAGAGAGAGAGAGAGAAAGGGGGTTGGGAGGGTAAATGAGTATCCCAGGGCCACAGATGGTGATGTATGTCGTAACTGGTCTTTTAGGAGCTCTTGATTTTGACTAGGTGACATACCTCTCTGCACAAGAGTGACCAGCCCCTTTGTTTGGACCAGCAACTGCTAGCAACCAACGGGTAAACAGAATTATACTCTCAGTGTGAAAAACAAAGGGGACAAAAGCCCCCCACTCAGGAGTGTCCCCCTGGCTGTTTGAAAAGCCGCTCCCTTCCCACCGCGAACACGTATTCACAGTGTGGTGCCCAATGAGTCCAGGGAGTGCCATGGGGGCTAATTCGGGCCCATGTGTTGACATGTGGGATAACATCTGGGTGTGCTGTCTATTGGGGGAAACCGCTCTTGGCTCCTCTCCGAGCAGGAGAGGGAAAGAGCAAAGGGAAAGAGGAGAACGGGGCTCCTGTTTCCAGCCATGGAAGAGGAGAGCGGGACTCCTGCTCCTGGCCATGCTCTGAGTGCGAGCCCAGGGAAGGGGAGAGCAGGGCTCTAGGCCACACTCTGAGCGCCGGCCCAGAAAAGGAAGCCGGTGCGGTGTCCAGCAATAGCCCCATTTGAGAGCTGTTACTGTGCACATCACAGTCACGTACATCCCGTGTCTTAGGTTTTAAACACATTACTCACAGCTTATAAACGAGGTCATCGTCCTGGTTATTATCACCCTCAGATGGTCTCCTCCAGTCACACCGAGGAGGGTCACATTATGATCGTTTGTGCACTTCTCTGAAGCAATTTCAACTGCCACTGTCAGAGACAGGTTGCTGGGCTCGCTCGATGGACCATTGGTCTGACCTAAATTCTTAAGGTTATCAATACCTTATATTTGTTTCTGTTAGGAACTCAGAATGCTATCACAGTGTGAATGCAATATGTTTACAGTATGCGCCAAGGCTTCCCACCCGTAACATGCTTGGCAGTGTTCGCTTTCCGATCCTCCTTTGCCTCTTCATGGGAGTTCAGAACCGTTGTTTGTGAGCAACAAAGCAGACATGCTTGTTTGTACACAGAGTAAGCAGTCTGCTTTCATTTTTTCTTTTAACCTTAAATATATCACAGTATAATTTAGTTATCTCCTGTCTACAACAGTGACCGCCGCTTTCAGACCTTCCCCTGCCACGCATATTCTGGCTGTGGGAGGGAATGCGCAGCCAGGAAATGCGCAGGGATTGGCCAGTCTGAAAGCCTCCCCCCACCCCCCATGGGTTTGCCGGCAGACAGGCGGAGGGATGCAGAGCTGGATTTCCTGTTCTGCATCGCTGTGCATGTCTGCCAGCAAAGCCGCAGGGGGTGGGGAGGCGGACTTTCAGACCGGCTGATCCCCACGCATATCCTGGCTGCGCATTCCCTGGCTGCGCATTCCCTCCTGCAGCCAGAATATGTGCGCGGGGGGAGGGGGGGAGGTCTGAAAGCAACCTCAATGAGACTTGAAAAACACAAGTATTGGCTGTGTCATAGCATTGGCTGTGTCGTAATAAACATAAATGTATGTCTTCCTTAGATAGGAGTCGATTTCTAAGCATCTGATGATATGTAATTGTAATATGATGTCAATAGAGCTTGGTGGGAGGCAGAGTCTTTTCCCTCCTTGGTGGGAGGCAGACAATGGTCTCGTGCAGTGATTCCCCACGATGGAGCAACCATTGTTGTGCGTGGACCACATATGGTCCACAAGATCGTGATAAGTGGTCGTCAGCTGGTTTGTAGAACTGGCTATGGCAAAACAAAGCGATCTTTGGTCCTCACTAGTTCTGATACAGCCATCTCCAGGAAGCAGAGCAAAGGGATAAGTGTAATTCAATATGGATTATCGTTATCCCCCACTTCCTTCCCCCAAAGAAGGCCATAGTGTGGGGCTGAAGACATCTGTCATGGGCAACCATAGCCCATAGGATTCATTGGATTGATGGCCAAATCCAGTGGGTACAAACATGATAATCTACAAGACATGTTGAGTGCTGACATGAGCCATTGGTCAAAAACTTAGAGAGCCATTGTCTAGGTTAGGAACAGGGAACCTTAGGCTCAGGGGCTAAATGCAGCCTGCGGCAAGTTTTTATATGGTCCCTTTCCAGTTTCTGGATCTGGTCCTTGGGACCCAGTTCCTACCCCCAAGCACTAAAAACTGAACTCAGGGTAAGGGAGCCGAGATGACAGCATGCACACAAGAATAAGGGACAAAGCCATGGCACGGATCTATGATCTGGACTTTTTCTTGCAGCCCGTAAACACCTCCAGCCCCCAACCTCTGCGTGGCCCTTGGAGCTTGTACTAATTTTCAGAAGTGGTCTCTGTGAGAGAAAAGGTTCAAACGCACAAAATTGAGAACCCTGGCTTCTATTTCTGGCTCTGATCAGTGGTGCAATATTGAGCAAATGACTTCACCTTGCTGTGTTTTCTTTCCCTACCCACCTTTTGTCAGTTCAGATTGTCATCTGTTTGGGCCAGCAAGAATGTGCTCCTCTGTGTCTTGATAATCACCTACTTCATTTCCATCAGACTGAGTAAGCCTTTATTGAAGGCTTAGAGCAGGGTTTGGGGAGTGGGGCTTTGTTGAAGGCTTGCTGATCACAAATGAAAAGATAACAGTAAGGATGTGTTTTGTGGTGAAATATGTACCTTCAGCAACATCCTGGTGTTTCAGTCACAAGCCCTGAGCCTGCTCTCTTTGAAGGGAATCACGGCTTGTCTTTCAGTGGAACAGGAGTACGTTCATCAGTATTGCCCATGAAAAGTGTGTATTTGGGCATGAAGAGGCAATGCTCAGCCTGACCCAATATGGCATTTCTAATGCCTCCTTTTATAATAAAGAAGCAATGGCTTTGGGTAAAAAATTAAAACAGATTAGACTTTGGCCCGCTGTAGCCCAGGACCCACCTGCACGTGTGTGCAGGTGCCGCCAGATGTTGTCCCTGCATTGCCCTGGGCCGTATTGGTGGCTTCCCCCAGGCTATGACCTGACCAACCAGGTCAAAGCAGGCCACAGCAGGCTAGCATGTCTGTTCCCGTGCGGCATACCCACCCCGGACGGGGCCGCCATGAGGTTGTGCCTCATTGGCTACCATAGCTGGGGTGCTGGGATCAGAATGTGGACAGGACTGGCCGTCCGCATGTTTGTTGTGCTCCCAGCCTTACCCAGGCCATGCGGGCAATGGGACAGCTCCCTGACTGCGGGCATATCTGTTCAGTCCCCCGACCTGACCGTGGCTGTGTTGCCCGCGATTTTCCACACTAGGGTGACCCGGAGAGTGGTCCTGCTGGCCGCACGTCTGTTTTTGCCCTTGGTAGACAATGCAACGATCAATTATGCAGGTTAGGTATAAGCAGGAAGCTGAACTGTCTGTCATCCTATTGCCAAGATGGCCAGACTTATGGGGCTTACGGTCCACTTGATTCAAGCATCAACCTTGGGCAGTCTTCCTGGACTTCTCCTAATGGTTCTGGCACTCCCAAGTCAGGTTCCCTCCCGCTGGCTCCCAGCTCTAGGACACCTCAGCACCTGGACTCCCCTATAGAGAGAGCCTTTCCCACCGCATGGCTGGAGCTCCCCTACCCCATCTCCAGCTTGGAGACAATCCTGCTTTCTTCCTTGGAGGCGGTCTCTGATAGGTTGATCTCTCCCTCTCCACAACATGATCTACTGGAGACTAGCTTGGGATTGACCAGTTGATTGCGATCTGCCTCTCGGCTCTCCTTGCCCTATTGCTTTGCCCTTAGCTGATGTTACCTACGCCACACCTTGTCATGCCGTTTGCGTGACTTAAAACGGTTGCAGCTTAGTAAAGTCGGAATGTTTTTCTCATGATGTGTGAAAGCATTAATCCTCTGTGAGGATGGGAAATAAGCTTCCTGTCTCTCTCGGCTCTGAAAAGACTTCTCTGCACTGATGCTCATGCAGCATAAGATTCCAGGGTCTGCTTGCATGGTTATGTCTCTCTGATTGGATGTTCATGTTTTGTATATCAGAGGTGAGAGAAATAACGAAGCTTTATCGTGAAAAATAAAAACCTCCACCGTTAGCAGAGTACACTCAGTTTCTGACAACGAAACAATCGGTTACAATTTCAGTTATTCTTTTTGAAAAGGCACAGAGATCTGCCTCTGCATTTACCATTGTGGAGGATTGTTGATATTTATTCTACAATGTCTGATATTGACATTCTGATGATGGTCTAAAGCAGCTATTCTGGCTAACCTTTGTCTTACAAGAGTCATGAAAATGTGTCTTAGATGCAGCCAGATCGGATTTAATAATTACTTTATGTGAGAACAGTTGGTTGGAAGCGATGCAATTGTAAAGGACAAAGGACAAACGAATTTGCCCTTTGCTTATACCCCCAGAGTATTATCGATCATTTTGTTGCCGCAAGGATATTGGAAGGAATACCCAAAGGTCCCAGATAGTGTTAATGATTGCACATTGCAATTAATCAAGGGCATCAAAAAAACCTAACATTCAGCAATACATGTGTATAGTCACTGAGACGAGATCTTAGTAGTTAGACTGGAAAGGCGCTATTAGATCATACAGTTTAGTGCTCTGTATACAGAGTATGCTCCCTAATAGCGAAAATACTTGGCGTGCAATCCTATGGCCCATGTACGCTGCACCGGCGCGTGGCCAGAATGTGGGTATTCAGGCGTGCTGCATGCGCAGCAGGCCCCATGGGGCACAGACGCATCCCAGACCGATGTGACACACACACACACACACACCCCGAACCCACACACCCTGTGACCTGGGGGGTGGAGCACGAGCCATGCCTGCTCCATCCCCCAGGCTGCGGGGTGTGTGGGCTGCATCGATCTGGGTTGCGCCTGTGCTCCACGGGGCTTGCTGCGTGCGCCGCGTGCATGCGTGCCTGAGCATGCACATTCTGGTCACGCAGGGCGCCTGCTGGCAGCGTACACAGGCCATAGGATTGTAACCCTTGTGTTTAAATGGCTCTCTGGATACTTTTCATTAGTAGGTCTGTCTCTGATTTAAGTGCTTTATGCATTGATGTTGTTTTTCCTCTTGGAAGCATGTTGGAATAGACTGATTTGTTGTTGTTGTTGTTATTGTTGTTGTTGCTTATTATATTCCTTTTTGAGTTCTTTCCTTTCTGCTTGTGTCCCTTGCAACTCCCATTATTTCAAGCTCATTTGGATAAGAGCCTTGCTTGAATCTTCTTAGCCCAAGACTGATGTTTCTAGGTGGCTCCATAAGTAATGGGGCTGTGTCAGGAAAAAGGTGGGGCTAAGGGGTTCCTCCGCCCCTTTCCTACATGGCCATGCCCTGTGTGGAATATCGTGTCATCATCGCACTGCATAGGGGGCTGGGCCTTGCATAGCTAGGGGCTTGGACATAGCGCATGCTTGATCTGTCCTGGGACCCTACTGAACTTGGCTTGACTTGGCTTGGCTTGGCTTGGCTTGGGTTGCAGGCTTTTAGTTTGGATGTTACCTGCAAAGTGAGTGCAATGCTAGAATGAAAGGCAGACTAGTGCCAAGTCACATGTTGAAAGCACCAACCTTCCTGCAACAGCTTTCTCACCAATAAGATGCCTGTGCCAGAATCAAGGCGTAATCGTTCAGTTTTAGTGGGAGTGCTTACAAGGATGGTCAGATGGCAAAGCTATGGATCTGGCAGTCGGAAGACTTGATTTCTATTCTTGCTACTAGATAGCTTTTGTGACCTGGACAAGTCTCCTAAGCTGCTAGCACTCTGATTTCCTCATCTGTGGAACAAGGATAATGCTTACTAATCTCATGGGTTGAAGTGATGGGGTTCCGCTGCAAAGCCCGATTCTGTCAAGACTGGTTTGTGCAGTTCCATATTGGCATCTCAGTGATTTCCCTAACGAATGTGCTCTCTTGTGTGTATTGAAATAACTGCCAGCTCAGCCTGGGAGAGGCTTAGGCATGATCATCTAGAGTCTTTCTTACTCATGATAATCATCTGTAGTCAAGGCCCTATGCATTCTGCATTGCTGCAATGGCCTTCGTTTTCACAGAATTTGTCTCTGGCAGTGCAGAATTACAGTCCAAGAGGGGAAGCACTGTGACCCTCAGCTGGCCAATGGGATCCTGGCACTGCAAGCTGCTAGTGTATGTTCTGGGGTCCTGAGACCCTGTCACAACTAGCTGACAGGAATCAGACCACCACTCCCCATGGGACAGAACAACCTTGTGGAGTGGGTTTGTGTGCTATTTTTTTAAGATATGACATGTCCACAATGAATGGAATAGTGTTCTGGACTATTCATTTGCATCAAAAAATGGCATAATCTGAATGATTTTGTTTATTTGCGTAATTTATTCTGCCTGCAGAGCTGGGAAGGAACTTTTGCTGAATACCCTGGGCCCAGTGTTTATAGGACAGGGGTTGTAGGTGAAACTAAGACAATAAGGTGGAGGATGGGGAGCCGCTACCCCCAACTTCTGTGCAGCTCTTTGAGCCTGAAGAGTGCTCTCCGGAAGAGGAGGGTACAGATTGTGGATCTGTGCCATGGATCTGTCCCCTGCCCTTGTGTGCAGGCCCTCGGTTCTGCTCTCTTCCCCTGAGCTCAGTCTTTCGGTTCTTGCGGGTAGGAACTGGATCCAAAGGCTACAACCTAGAACTGGAAAGGGGACAGATGAAAACTAGCCATGGGCCGCATTTGGCCCCCAGGTCTGAGGTTCCCTGCCCCGATGTACTGGTTGACCCCACAGTCTTCAATTTATATTACTGGAAACCCATTCAGTAGGCTTGCACCAGTGCAGCTGGTGGGACTATAATGACCAGATCCGCTGAGGATGTACACAAGAAAATCCAGTCCAGCTCTCTCTTTCATAAGGGTGATGGGTGCGCATTGTTAACAGAAGAGCAAACTTGGTTTTGTCATTGACGTGAGCACATATAGCATGTCTCACAAAATTCACAGCTGCAGAGGTGTTGAGTGAAAAGTGTTATTTCAACAGTCTCTGTTCAGAGAGTCAGAAACAGTTATGATTTGAGAATCACTCTCGTGTATTCAGCTAGTTGCTAGTTAGCATTTTGGTTTCAGTTTGTAAGTTTGTCCCCTAGAGATTCCCGTAGCTTTGCTGCAAGGTCTACAAGGACCATACGCAGTGGGACACAGAGGGGAAGAGTACCAGGGAAAAGAAACAAGATGGTAGAGATGTTGCATGTAACGTAGAAATAAATTTCTTTGCCAACATTTCCAGCAGCCAAAGGGACAACCCTGCTGCTTGAGCCAATAAGCTCCACCCATCAGCAAATAAGCTCCACCTCCTCAAGCACTTACACCTGCACATTGTTATAACCCATCTCCGATGTCTTGCACACAGAACACTGCTGTCCTCAGACGTGCCTGAAATGCTAAGCAGAGAAAGCCTGTCAGATGCTGCTGATTTCTCATAACATTTCTAGTGAAATGAACTGTATTCCCTTTTGAAGTTTTGTTACAAAAGTCTGACAGAACTCCAGTTAAAAGTGATCCTTCTTTTATGGCCAAGCACGTCTACAGTGATTGCATGTATTCAGAATGGCACCACTTGGAAACTGCCAGGTGCTTGGATCAGAAAGAGCTGTTTAATGTTTATTTACTTTACACTTTAGAGAAACTCCAGATGTTTCTGTTGCTGGATCTTACGAATATTTTCTTTCAAGCAGGCAGTATGGTTCTCAAAGGCTCTTCTGCACAGAGCAATCTAAGTGTACAGAGGAGAGAGTTTTTGGTGATGGTCGGTCAGGGGTGAGGAACCTGCAGCCTGGGGGCCAAATGCGGTCCACAGCTGGTTTTTATTTGGCTCCTCAATTCCTGGATCTGGCCCATAGACCCAGTCCCATCTCAAGTCTCGAAAGAGAGCACGGTGAGGCCATGCACTCAGGGACAAGAGACGGATCCATGGCATAGATCAGGAATGACCAACCTGATGCTTGGCAACCTCACGTGGCTCTTGGTAGTTCAAGTACGGGTCTTGGCCAGCTTTGGCTCTGGTCCCGTATCTTACTTCATTGCAGACAAGTCTCAGCAGTTATATCACAATGGCTCCACAGAATCTCAACAGCCAGGACCACAGAGCGGATGAATCTGAGCCCAGGTGGTGCTGCAAAGAGGTGCACAGGCACATGTAGCTAGTGCCTCTTGGCCTTATGAAGATTTTGCTCTTGGGGTTGGGAACTTTGGCCATCCACGACTTAGATCCATGATCTGGACCCTCCTCTTCCTTCCCCCATCCTGAGCACGCTCCTTAAGCACCCCCAACTCCTACCTGGTCCACGGAGCGTGCACTAATTTTCAAGGTAATCTGGGGCACGAGGGGAAGGTTCCTCACCCCTGGTTTACATAGGGTGAAAACAAATGTTACCATGGTGCGGCAGAAAACTGGCCTGGGTCAGGAAGCCACGGTGGACACAGTCCCACAGAACAAACGTTCCCACAGCCAGAGTCTGGGGAGGGCAGGGAGAAACAGGAATGTGCAGCCGGCCGTCCCTGCCCCCAAGCTGCGCCTAGTGCCCTGCCCCCCAGCCATGGTGGCCAGCCATAGCAGACCCGAGCTAAGCCGGTAACAGATGTAATAGCCTGCTGTGGCCAGCTTTGGCCCAGTCAGGCGAGTCTTAGCCTGGACTGTGACTTTGGCTGTAACTGCCGACACTGCCTGGGGAAATCTGGCCCAACATCTGGCGGCCCCTGCACACACGTGCAGGTGAGGCTCAGGCCCCAGTGTGACAAAGCAGGCCACAGCAGACTGCTGTCATGTCTGTTTTTACCCAAGGAAAGGAGATTTGTGCCAACAGCAACTTAAAAAACTTAATGGGTAAAAGAGGCATCCAAATAGTAGTAAATAAATCCAGCGTTGCTAAGAGGGAGGCTCGGAGGTATTGTCTAAAAGGATTGTTCTCCATTCATGCATTGAGTGTTGAGTGGAGAGGTCCATTGCTCTGCCACTTCACAGCTGACGTGTTTGCTGATGTGAACTCAACAGCCTGGATATCGCCAGACAAAAGAAGGAATGTGTAGGTGACTAAGAGTGTGTGAGGTTCATGAGGTTGCAGAACTGACAATGTACATATCCAGAACATTATCCATTCATATAATTGCGTCACAAGAGCCACATCTAGCTCGCACTCAGCAGCAACCAAACAAAAGAGGGGCCATTTATTTATTATTTATTTATTTATTTATTTTAGCTTGGCTTCCTTGACTTTCAGCATGCCAGAAGCTACTGTTAGAATAGATTTCTTCCGGTAACTGCAGAGGGACAGATGACTGAGCTCTGCGGGAGTGCTGAGACTCACAAGGAGCATTGAAGCCATCCATGGTATTTTGCTCGCAGGAATGGAAGAAATGCAAGCTCATATCAGAACTGAAGGGCAGGTGTCTTTGGAACACGCTTGTTGGCCCTACATAGAAGTTATTGTAAATCCGTCATCATTGCCATACTCTGGCTACTCCTAAGAGAATATTGCATATGGTTCTAATCAGTCAGGTATCTCAGTTGATTTTTGCATTGCGCAGCCTATTACGCATATCCTGTTTCTGGAAACAAAGCACAGGTGGTGAGTGGGATATCACAATGTGGGGAGGTCCAAAATACTTGGTGGAGGTTGAAGCTACAGAATGTGGATGAAGTTTGCTGCTCTGCTTATGTCCTGGAGCAGCGCCATTGTTGCTGTTTCAGGCGAAGAATTAATACGTGCCTTTGCCACGGGATTGTTGTGAGGAAAGTCATTTTTAAGAATTGCATTGAAAGAATCTTGGGGGTAAAGGAAAGGTAAACGGAGAGAGTGAAAGAGGGGTGCTGAAGGGATTCAGTTGTCCGATCAACCAGAAACGTACACTGTTTTTACACGAGACGCTCCCATGCATAGACGCCCAGTGCCCACGTGTGGGAGTGTCTTGTTTGAATGTGGAGGTGCGTGGGCGTGCGCTCCTGCAACCCACACACCTTCCACCCATCTATACCCACCTCCACGCATCTCACACACACGGAGCAACCAGCAGAAAGGTGGGTTGCTCCATGCGTGGAGGTGGGCGTAGATGGGTGTGCGCCCGTCTGCACCCTCCCCCCCCATGCACGGTCCACGTAGCGGTGCTCCACCTGCTGCACACGGACACGCACACACACACCCCGCCCTTACATGGTGGGGGAAGGTACGAACAGCAGTGTTTAGATTGCACTGCAGCTCTGTGAGAATGACACTAAGTGGCTCCAGATTTATTTCCCCTCGGTGATTCCATATCCAGTCTGCTCTGTTTACAAATAATGATAGGGGGAGGAAAGCCATAACTGCCAGACCTTAACGCTTGACCTGGAATCTGAAGGCCAAGCTAGAGTCTTTCTGTTTCCCACATCACTAATAATATAGATTCTCCAGTCAGAACCTTGGCTTGTATTGCTGGAAAGCAAGTGTCCTGTTGTCATTGTTACACCACTAGATCCACTTTAAATGCCAGCAGGCATTACAAGCTAGCAAGAGATATGTTGAACTGGCTACAGTGCTCAGTGAACGCAGGTCTATAAAATCAGCCTAATAGAGAGCTTCAGTGCAAGAACATAAAGAAATGCCATACTGCGTCAGACCAATAGTCCATCCAGCCCAGCATCCTGTCTCCGACAGTGGCAGCTTCAGAGGAGTGCATAACAGGCCCTAAAAGAGTGATCCATTCCTGTTACTCACTCCCATTCCTGTTACTCACTCCCCAGCCGCTGTTATTAATGAACCTATTCTCTAAGAACTTATCCAAACCTTTTCTGAACTCAGTTATGCTATAGGCCTTTGCAACCATCCTCTGACAAGGAGTTCCACAAGTTAATTATACACTAAGTGAAAGTACTCCCTTTTATTTGTTTTAAATCTCCTGCCAGTGTCTCTGTGGCAGGGTGTTGTGGGTAAGTCTTGGCAGGACCCAGGCCATAGCTTTCCAGTGCTCTGCCGCTGGATCAGCTGGAGCCTGAGGAGTCAGCTGGGGCTTTATAGGGGAAGCATAGCCCAGGCAGCTTCAGTAAGAGCCTGGAGGAAGCAGGGTGAGGAGCTCCTCCAGAACCACTCTGCTGGAGAGGTAGGTGGGAACTGTGCTCCTTGTCCTGTAGCAGAGGCTTTGGGGTTAGGGGATATGACTTCTATCCTTCAAGGATATATAAGGAGCTGCCTAACTGAGTCAGACCAATGGTCTATCTTAGCCCAGTATTGTCGTAACCTGACACGGCAGCAGGGTTTCAAATCCAGCTCTCCAAGGTCTCAGGCAGAGGCCTCACCCAGGCATGCTGCTACCGGAGATCCTGAATCACAGATGCCAGGCTTTTTGACTTTGTTGAAATGGTGCCAGTTTACAACAGCAGAGAATCTAGCCCAGGAATCTGACTTGTTTCCCTCTTATAACAAAACTAGAATGCGGCCGATTCCCCAGCACCCAAACCTCATGTCACCACTAAAGCTAATGTTAATATATAACAGCACCAATCACTTGCTAAGCTTAGCATTACTCCATCTGTTAAGCAGACGAGTTGGCATGGCATTGGCGCTTGTGGTTGGAAGTTTGCCCCTGTGTAGTAATGAGGAAATGGGCACGAAACAGACGTACAAGTGTTCAGCTTCTGTGGCAGTCAGTGGAAGCACTGGCTTCCAGTGCCTCCTGTGCGCTTTCTCCCTGGAAAGAATCTATGCTCTTCCCTCCAGATTGCTATAGTTTTCTTGATGGCAGGCACTTTCCCCATCTGATCTACACCCAGGGGTGGGGGAACCTTTCCCCTCCCAAAGGCCACTTTGAAAATCAGTATAAGCTCTGAGAGTCGCGTAGACGTTGGAGGGCAGAGGTGCTTTGCTCCCAAAGAGGTTAGAATCTTTGCCATGGATCTGTTCTCCTGTCCTTGTGTGCAGGCCCGCCTCTGTGCTCCTTTACCCTGAGCTCAGTCGTTCAGTGCTGGGAGTCAGGAACTGCATCCAGAAGTCAGATCCAGGAACTGGAAGGGGCCACATAAAAACTAGCCACAGGATGCATTCGGCCTCTGAGGCTGAGGTTCTCTGACTTAGATGACTAGTTCCACCTTAGAGCTACTCCTCGTAGAGATGAGACATGGTCGGACAAGGTAGTTAAGAGGAGTTTGGGGAGTTTCCTCATCTTAGGGGAGGCCAGGGCTGGGCTTAGAAATGGCAGGGTATGGGGCTGGTGTGTTGGCTGGGGGGGTGGGGATGGTGTGTCCTATGTAGAGGGTGCAGGGCCATAGCCTCTGGGTTGGGTCAGTGCCCTGCAGAAATGCCTGCCTTAGGGGCTGAGAACTGCCTGCAGGAAAGACAGAGTATCTGCCCATGACTTATTTGCCCTATGCCAGGTGTTTTTCCCATTGCCGTCCCTGGATACAGGCTTGAGAAAACTTGATGAAAAACTTGGGATGTTGTTAGAGGCAAGCTGCCGTTTTCCTGCCATTTGTGTTGTCGACACCCTCTCTTTGGGGTCATCGAGCTCTGCAAAAATGAAAACCAATGAGCCTTGGAGTGCGTTGATTTTCACATAGGGTGAAACTCTCTGCTTTCTATTAAGGGTCTAGGCATCTTGAAAAAAAAGCACAAGAGTGGGAAGTTTATGATTGTCTTTTGTTCTCAAAAGAGTTTAAAAACGAAAACAAGGGTGTAATCCTGGTCCGACTGAAGTCAATGGAAGTTCAGCTATTGACTGAAGATGCAGGATTTCAGCCCAAGTCATCATAGCTGACATGGATTAGAACTAAATATATTTGTTGGAAGTGGAATTAGCTGTTGTTTTAAGGACCCTTTTGTTGCAGAAAGCGCACAGCGTTATATTTTTTTAGTAGCTTATAAAAATTGTCAGGAATAAAACTTTCTGTGAACTTAATAAGTATTTGCCAGGTGACTGCAACGATATATAGGAGTAGAATGAGTACAGCTGTGGAATTGTAATACATCAAAAATGCCTTTAAGTGTATACTTTGGCCAACAGAAGAATGTCTGTTGGTAATTACTTAGCCGTCTCTGTGCCAGATCCATTGGCACAGAAGAAATCCTAGTGGGCCCCTGTTCTTGTACATTTCTGGCTCCTCTGTGCTGTTGTTTTGGAAAAGAGGACAGGAATGAGGTCATAAGGGGAAATCTGGAGCGCTTGCATTTGCACAAGAACAAAACATCTATCTAATCTGAAAAGAGTTCCAAGAACCCTTACAAGATAAGAGTTTATTGGCGAGAGAAAGGACAGAGAAGCTCTGAAATAAGATTATGCAGCTTCTTTACATAACAGTCGGGCTGCAGGGTTATTTAGTAGGCTGTTGGTATAAAGTCTGTAGTTAGGAGGTGATTTCATCAAACCTGACATGCTTACATTTGTGCTGCATATTTGGAAGCGACTCTTGCATTATATTCACTGGGACCCCCGATCATTGGGTGTGTTTAGAAAAGCAATTCCTCACCTATTACCTGCCAATCACCCACCCATCATGCATGCTGCCAGTGCAGCCCTGTCTAAAAATACCCATTGTCTTCCTCTGGCTCCTACAGATTCCTCCTTCTCCCCTAAGCCTCTTCCTGCCTATCCATGAAGTCTTTCCGTCAAGATGGAGACAAAGTAATTCAGCTGATCTCTTTTGTTGGACCCACCTGTGAGGTCCAGAAGCTTGTATGCGTTCGCCAGCAGAAGTTGTTCAAATAAAAGAGGTCAGCTGAATTACTTCGTCTCCATCTCTTATGTTTGGCATCCACCCCCTCTAGATATCAAGGTGGGAATATTTTTAAAGGCAGTTTCACATTTCAGTGTACATGCACCTCCAAGAGACTTAAGCCACGAATCACTTTCTCCTTTAAGACTTAAAATTAAAACCAGAAGAGGAAGTGTGGAAGCTGCTTCTCTTAAACCTGGGCCACTCTGACTTTGCTCTACTTCATCCTAACCACTTTCCTATTCGGCCTGGCGAGGTCCTGTGAGTGCAGTGCATGCTAAAGGCAAAGGCTGTATCTTGTGAACTTTTTAGTGTACTGCACCCCCGTTATGTGGCTAACAGAGGTTAGTCCATAATCATAAAGATCCTCCTAAAAGCTTCACCATATCCTTAGTAGTAGGAAGCTGACATTGCCGACCTATTCAGTCTAATCAGTTAAGGGGGATTTCTAATCATTGTATTGGTTTGAGGTTTTTCTGTTGAAGATTTAAGTGATTTTTTTTTGTTCTATGTAAAGTGACAACACTAGTAATGTAGAGCTTGAAACCATGTGGTCGGTAGGTAATGTGGGAGCAGTTTTCTCCAGAGTTTTTATGTTGTATATATTAACAGTTTATGGTATGAAATTAGAATATATTCTAAATTGAAAATATATGACTGTGATCCACTAACTGCTTACTCCAGAGTAATCCCATTGAAGCCCTGAGGGCTTACCACTCTGGAGTAAGTGATTTGTAGATCGTGACCTATAACTGTAATGTTCTATCTAAGTATAATAGAAATATATAAACAAATGTACATATAATAGTGTGGCAGCATGCAGCCTGATGGGTCTGCTGCCCCTTAAGAGAGCACAGTGTGCCAGCCTGTGCTGGGCAGGCTGTGCTCCAACAGACAAAAGAGGGTCTGGGTATGGGCTTGGCAGAGCCAGCCCAAATATATAATACAGGCTAAGAGTGAAGTAGAGAATATACAGATGCTGGCCCTTTAAAGCTTGGGAAACTGGAAACCTAGCCACACCCACTCTGGAGGTATAAGAAGAGGCAGCCTGCAGATGAGAGGCAGTCTGTGCCTGACTGCAGGAGAGAAAGGTTCTCTGCAGAAAGCTGGCTTGCAGAGGAGCCCTGACCAAGGTCCTGACTCACAACCTTGGAGAAGCCTGGGACACTGGACTGGGACATAGGAATAGCCTCAGCACTCTGTGCTCTCCATGGTGCTGAAAGAGACTCTTGTGGTGATGGTATGGACTATGGATGGTGAATTCTTGATGTATGAGACTGTTGGAAGGAGAGAGAGTGCTCTGCCCAAAAGTCCTAAGAATACAAGGAATTGTGCCTGGTTCCTGAAACTGTGGGTCACAGCCAGGGGGCTACTGGCTGGTCAAGACAAGGGACTGGGGTGCCAGAGGGCTGCTTCCTGGTGTTCGTGAGACTACTGAGAGATTGTACAGAAACTAGTATGGTGAAGACATTGACTGCTTACACACGTTAGGAAAGGAGAGGGGACTAATTTGCAACAGAGCAAGTTACGTGAAACCCACCCAATCGTGGACACGGCTTTTTTCGCATTTTCCCCTTCTCCCGTTAAAATCCATAACGCAATGCAGGCCTCGAAATCCACCCCTGTATTGCATTATTGATTTTAATGGGAGAAAGGAAAAATAACGCAAAACCCCTCATGCCCAGGATCAGGGGTTTTATTTGACTGCTCATTACTCCCCTCCTCTTTCCTGACATGTACAAGCAGCCATAAACCTAGCGACTGAATAAAAGACTATACATAAAACTAATTCCCTGATTAGACTGACTTATTGGGCATAATCCTGCCAGGACTTGCCCCGGGCATCGCCACCCTGTTACCAATAGTTATAATAATGTCTTAATCATTTATATATTAATGAGCCTGTAGTCCCCCATTTACAGACAAATGGCAGCGACAGTCTCAAATTCTCCTACAACCTTGTGAATTTGAACTATAGGGACCAATTTTCATCTGTACTGCCAGCCTTTAATCCACAGTCTGCTTATTGCTGAGCCTTTGGCAACAGGGCTAGTCTTCAGCACTTGTTCTTCTGATCAAAATACATCAAGCTGGTAAGGAAATTCCCAATGGAAATTCTTCTCTGGTATATTTTATAACTAGGAATTTTTTAATCAGTCTGGAAAGGATCAAAAATAAATAAATTAAATTTTGGTGCATGCTGCCTGTTTTTGGTGCACATGAAAAAAATAAATGTTTCCTTTGGGAGCCCTGTGCACCACAGGATAGGTAGTCTAGCAGGAAACTACGTAGACCATGATGCACTTAAAATTATTATTATTATTAATTTATTTGATTAAGCATTTATATAGCACCAGCAGTGTACCTGGCACTTTGCAATTGTAAGAAAGAGAGACGGGCTTACAATAAGATAGAAACAGGGTGAGGGAGACGAAGGGGCAGGGAAACAGAGAAAGAGACGAGGATACATGCACAGACTCATGAGGTCTCAGGTGCATGTGCTTGGCTTGGTTACAAAGGTGTAGTTACTCATTTATGAGAACATAGTTTATGTGAGCACATAGTTTATAAAGAGGAAGGGTTTTCTTTCCAGCTTGCGCTGCCAATGAGTCTAATGGATAAGATGTTGGCCTTGGATCTTGGAAGCCAAGGTTGAAATCCTGGTGGCCTTGGGCAGTCATTATGAGCCTCAGTTTCCATCTGTAAAATGGTAATAATAATGACCTGCCTCACAGGTTTGTTATGAGGGTGAACTCAAAAAGGATGGTTAAGGCATTTTGAACAATGAAAGTGCAATAGAAATGGTAAAGAATAGTACATGCATACACTACATCTGAAACAAAACTGTCCTGATTTCCCATTTGAGCAGAAAATGCTGGCTTTTCATCCAGATTCAAGATGAAAAACGTTGTCTAGACATCAGGATTTCCCCTGGGATGGCAAATCCTTTTCCTGCCTGGCTCCAGTAGGGTGCAATCCTCTGGCTGTTTAGGGCTGACCTTGACACCTCGCACTTAAACAGGCTTTATGGAAACAAATGAGATTTACAGTGGTGCTAAGGAGCAGCAATGTCTCCGAGCAGCTGGAGTATAAGGCTGCCAGTATTGTACGGTCATGGGGCCCGATGTAAGGTATAAGCACAGATTGCACACACATCCTGCACGCTGTGTGCCCTTGGGCATGCACACGCCTTGAATTGGTCCCAGAGTTCTCAAAGCTCTCTACCAAGTGTATAAGTGTTGTTATTGCCACCTTGCAGATGAAAAATGTGAGGCTCAGAGAAGCTCTGTTCAAAGGTGCTGGGCAATCAGAGCTCCACTGAAAGTCAAGGACCCAAGAGTGCTCAGGATCTCTGTAAATTGGGACATACGAGGCTTTGCCTGAAGTCACGCAGTCAGTGGGTGCTTTTACACAGACGGGCTGCCCCGCTACTGTCCGTGCCAGCCTCCTTCATGCCCAGGCTGGCCCATCCTGCCAGTGGGGAAGCAGAGCAGGTGCTGCCTGCTCCAGGGCAGCCCTGCTTGTGGTGCTCTGGAACCACCTGCAGAACGGGCCAGCGGAACTCGGGGCACTGCCTCGAAACAGAGCTGCTGTCCGTCTGCTCGGTGGATCCACTGCCCCGGGGGCTGGGCAGCATCATAGAGTTGTGGGCGCCATCCTATAGCAATTGGTGATTCACCCGCTACTCTGTGGTTTTTTTTACTCGTTGCGGTCTGTGTGGGTGGCCCGCAGGCCGGGGCAACCACCAAGTCTGTCTAAAACGGACCCAGGTGGGACTGCAAGCAGGCGGATGCAGGGGCAGGCAGCCTACATGTCTGTCTGTTTACACCATATGAGAAAGCCAGGCCATGTCTCCTGACACCCCTAGTAGACCATGTGCCTTCAAAAGAGTTGAATTTCCATTGTTGCCAGCCAAGCACTGCATATGGGGGATTATGAAAGGAAAAGGACAATGTTCAGATCCATGCGTGTCTGTAGTTGAAGTCAGGAATGAGGGCAGCATAGAGCTCAGGGTAAAGGGCTTTAAGAAAACGTTTAAAACCGTCAGACTAAATAGAATAGTTAGGCTCTTTTTTCTTTTCTTTTTTTTTAGACGAGTGGAAAAGCACTTTGGCCATGCTTTCTTATTTTGTAAAACTCTGCAGTGCAAGAAATGAAGACAATTCTTTGGCAAATGAATAATATAATATCCATTTTACTTATCCAGTTTCTCATTTAGTAGGTTCAGGCAGCTCTCCAAGTAATTATCTACTACAGATATGCGTTTGAGGAGACAACGACATGGGATATAGTACATATATTCATAAGTTTAAAAAACTGATAACCTATATAGCTTACTTTTACAGCCTGTGTGTGTGTGTGTGTGTGAGAGTGAGAGAGAGAGAGAGAGAGAGAGTGAGAGAATAAAGCAATTTTAACACTCCTGTTGCCATGGTTAATTTTAGAAACCAATACCATCCAAGAATCTATGATCAAGGAAACCTGTTCTACTATCCAAACTTCTTCCCTTCCTCTCCCTCTTCCCTATCAATTACCATTGAAGGGGTCTCCATCCTCCCCGTCCCCCAAGCCCGCAGCTTGGGCTTCATCTTCGACTCGCACCTCACCTTCAAACCCTACATTGACTCCGTGGCCAAATCCTGCTGCTTCTCCCTTCACAACATTGCCAAGATCCACCCTTTTCTGTCTGTCTCCTCTACCAAAACTCTCATCCACGCGCTAGTCATCTCACGCCTCGACTATTGTAACCTCCTCCTTGCTGGGCTTCCCCGCTCCCACCTTTCTTCCCTCATCTCTGTTCAAAACTCTGCTGCCAGGATCATCCACCTAGCCCGTCGCTTTGACCATGTGCAGCCTCTCCTCTCCTCTCTCCACTGGCTCCCTCTTCCTGAGCGTATTCTGCACAAGCTCCTCGTCTTCACCTACAAAGCCCTTCACAACCTCGCTCCCCCCTACCTCTCTGCCCTGATCTCCCTCCGAACCCCTGTTCGAGCCCTTCGCTCCTCTTCCATCTCCTCCCACGTCTCCCCTGCTTCTCCAACCACCTTCGTCCCTTCTTCCTCGCTGCCCCGCACACCTGGAACTCCCTCCCTGCCCTCATCTACCTTGTCCTGGGCAGAGAGTCAGTGAGAGTCCCGTGACGACCACGCCAGCAGATGCAACCCCACCCCCAGCTGTCCCAGCCCAGTGCGCGTTCTCACAACACACCAGTGTGCCGCGGCACATCAGTTGCGAAGCTTTGGAATAGAGTGAAACTTACTTCTCGCAACCTGGACACTACGTTTCTGTTAATGCAGCCTAAAATTGCATTAGCCTCTTTAGCAGCTGCATCCCACTGCTGACTCATGTTCAATTTGTGATCAACCACAACCCCAAGATCCTTTTCACATTCACTCTATCGCCAGGAATCAGCCCTCTGCTATCCCAAGTCTTTATCTCTAGTCCCAGCCCAGCCAGATAAGGGTCTCTGGCGGGCTAGACTTCTAGCCCATCCATGCACTGACTCTGGCTGGCCAAGCCTACGTCATGTAACCAGGCAGCTTACCTCTGAGCCTGCTGTTCCAAGCAGCCCCACAAACAGCCTACTCCTGCCTCCTAACCTGGGGAGCCCCTCTGGGTGAGGTTCAGTCTGTTGGCAGAGCTAACCCCTGATCCCTGCTTTTCTCTGCAGCTCTACCTAGGTGCTTGCAGGAGGGCTCTGTGGAGAGTAGGAATGGGAAATTCGGAATCAGATGAATCCAATTCACACAATTTTTATTACTTCGGATTAATCCGATTCCGGCGAAGGAACTGATGCGTCTTGCATTTTTCCATTGAAATGAATAGGTTTGATATCCCGTTTAAGGGGTCTCCATCCTTTTGATATCCCGTTTAAGGGGTCTCCAAACATTTTCCCATTGAAGTCAATGGGGGAAGGGGGGGAATACGAACCGATTCCAATCCGAAGTAATTGAATCCGATTCCGATTTTCCATCCCTAGTGGAGAGGTCCTTCTCCTACTGCCTTCACCCTCCAACTGAGCCCTCTCTGGTTTTCCAGTCTTTGTGGGCTGGTTCAGCCACGCCCTGCACAGCTGCCTGTCCTTAGGCGCTGTCCTCTCTCTGGCACTGCGCCGGTAGCTCCACTAGCCCAGTCCCGGTGGACGTCAGTTAAATATGAGGGGAAACTTCCTAACAAGGAAGAGCTGTTCAGCGGTGGAACAAGTTGCCTAGGGAGGCTGTAGGCTCTCCATCACTGGAGGCGGGTTTCAGAAAGAGACTGGACGGTCCTCTGCTGGGGATGTGGTCGCTGTCGACACCCTGCGTCCAAGCAGGGTTTTTTGTACTAGTTGATTCCCGAGGGCCCCTTTAGTGCTATGTCTGCCAAAGATTTCAGGGGCTGCTAGATATGGCTCTCAGTAATAATAAGTCAGTTAATTTTTTTAGAAACAGATATTTCTCCTAGGTGGAATGGCATTCCACTAGTCTGGACATCACTCCTAATAGCTTTTGCTGAGGAATGGTCAGGTTTGGCTGCACCAAACAGAGAGAGTCTCTCCCTCGCTCAGTGCATCATGCACTCTGCAGGGAATGCACTTTAGAGTTGAGCCAGTGGTTTTGGATCA
Organism: Sphenodon punctatus; assembly: GCA_003113815.1. Taxonomy (NCBI): domain Eukaryota; kingdom Metazoa; phylum Chordata; class Lepidosauria; order Sphenodontia; family Sphenodontidae; genus Sphenodon; species Sphenodon punctatus. The sequence continues at coordinate 4,999,021 of QEPC01003796.1, read as the reverse complement.
GCACCGTAATGACTCAGTATGGTTGGGGTTTGTTGGCGCCCTGGATTTGGCTTTGAGCTCATCTCTGGCATATGGAGTAACATTGTATAAATGGAGGGCAGGTACTAGAGGCAGGTACTAGAGGCTCATCCACAGCCACTTCCATGCTTTTAACTTGCAGCCCCTTTACATGGCCCACCCTTCCTGACCAAATACATCAAGCATTTTATCCTCTTCCCATTCAAATCCCTCCTTAGGAACCACTTCCATTGCAAAGTCCTAAGCAGAGAGTAAAAACCAACTCTTTGGGAGATTTTTGGCCTGAATCCATTGGGTCCTGAATGAATGAGTCAGGGTTGGGTTGGGTGCAGCTTTCACCCAACCTGCACGGAATCAGGCTCGCCTAACCAGCCCTGCCCTTTATGAAGTTGTATAATAGCAACAGGTGGAGCTAGGCCAGAATGGGTGTTGGGGGTTGATCCACCCCATCATAGGGTGGATTTGGCCCTGAAAAAGACCTGACCTCCTCTACTAGGCTCTGGTCAGGTTCCAACCTGAGTAGGCGTCCTAATTTTTTGGGGGGTATTTTTGCTGCATCCTCCTTGTGCACTATTATTTTAGCCAAATAACCATGCAAATTAACTGGTTTATCCCCCTTCCATCTCCCTACCATGTTCCACCTGTCTCCTTGTATGACTAAGTCTGGGTAGAATCTGAGCGCCTGCTGAGCAATGACAAATGTTTCCCCACAACACCCCTGTGAGTCAGGGAAGGGTTGCCCCCATTTTACAAAAGAGCAACTGATGGAGATTAACTTCCTCAGGTTCACTGCATGAGCTAAGTCTAGGAACTGAACCCAGCTCCCCTGCATCTAGTCAGTGTCCTGGGATGCCTTCTCATGAGATAAATGCAAAACCTCCTGTTTTTTTGTTTTTTTTATTGTGTGAAAGAATTAGATTGCAGGATGGTTTCAGCAAATAACTCACAAGTGTCAGGGTGCAAACGAAGGTTTAACAATCGTGCTATTTCATCTTATGCATTTCTTGTAACGTGGGGACAAACATTTCCTGCTTTTCGTTTGCCAGCCTCTAAGGCCGATTTTACACTTGACAAAAATGGGTTCTTATAGGTGCTCAAGAGAATACCGGGTGTTCTAAATGCTGGAGTTTTGTAACGTGTGAACACACTAATCCCCTTGTATGCAGCGAGATCTCGCAGCCTTGTAGAACCCACCAGATGTGACTCTTAGGGCACTTTCACACAAGTGCCATCCGCTCGCGCCGTGAAATGAATGATGCTGCAGGTATTTCCAGTCGTGTATTCTTTAAAGGCACAAATTAAGTACTTCAATATCGAGATACTTAATTTGCGCCATGAAAGAATGCATGGCCAAAAATACAGCATGTCTAGGCACGTCTAAAAGCTGTCCGCGGCACTTTTACAAGGTGTATCATTTCACCACGTGAGCAGGCGACGCTCGTGTAGAATCAGCCTTACAAGGCTACGAGACTTCGCTGCATAGAAGGGGACTAGTGTGTTCACACGTTACAAAACTCCAGCATTTATAACACCCGGTATAAGCTCGAGCACTTATAAGAACCCATTTTTGTCATGTGTAAAGGCAGCCCTAGAGACATGGGGCAGCTACACAACATCATGGGACTGTTGACAATAGCAGGGGAAATACTTCAGGTAAAATGGAAGGTGGGGTAGCGACATTAACAGAGGGTGAAGCAACGTGAAAAAGGATACGGTGCAATTGTTTAATATCCCCTACAGGAAATTTAAAAAGCAGCAGAAATACTTGTGTTAATGCATCCTCAGACACAAAAGGATTCATCCCACTCCTGCCTTTTGTCTCTTCATACCAGTAGGCAGGAACTCCAGTCTTGATACAGGTACTGTTGTAGACTTACTATATTTTTAAGTGTTATCAAACAATCTACCACTTTAAAAATACTGTCACATTCTCCTGTCTCTCAGATTGTAAGCCCTAGGGGCAGGGACCGTGTCTATTTTATTCCTTTGTAAAATGCCAGGTACACTGCTTGCGCTATATAAATGTTTGTTAATAATAATAATAATAATTGTTCCACATGTGCTCTTCTGTTGTGTTCTCTGGTGACTGTTTTAACAGAGGCATCTATTTGAGAGGGGGCAACCAATGAGAATAACCTCCAGAATACCCACAGAATAACCTCCAGCTTTCATGTTTGTGCTCTGCCAGATCATGTTTTACAAACGGCGTTGGCTGGTTAGGAGTGTGCTGCTGTGGACAGGTAAAAACAGCAGAGATAAGGCTGCTATTAATAACACAGAGGAAATTGGTGTGGTGTTTGTGAAGCGATGAGAGATGGGTCTGAGACACCACTAGCATCCGTGCTGAACAGATCTCCAGTTGTTCAATTCAGAATGGAAATAAAAACAGCTTCTGTTGCTCGCAACGTGCTTTATTCCCGTCACTGTTTTAAATTCAATTTAAATGTCCTCTCAATATGTCGGAGTTTGTTGCAACTAGATTCAATATTGTTCACTGCCTGTTCTTCATGGAGATTGTGGAAAGAGAAAAGAAATATGCCAGGGTGTCCATGACAGCAACCTAAATATCTGGACTGGAGAAAGGCTGGATGACATCATCATCATCCCCCTGCCATGGTACTTTGAGTTGTGTTCCATATAACAAACACAACTTTTTAATCTACACAGCAACCCTGTGAGGTAGGTTCGGTTGAGAGAATAATGTGACTGGCCCAAGGTTACCCAGTGAGTTTCTTGCTAAGGTCAGACTAGAACCAGGATCCCCCCCCAGTCCAAGTCCTGTGCACTTAGCCATATTACAGAGATTACCTTTAATAAGACTGATGAAGTTCTGAAATAGGAAAATTCTGTTCTTTTCTTCTGTTTTGCACTAGAGCAGGGGTGAGGAACCTCAGGCCCAGGGTGGAAATGTGGGCCCCAGCTACTTTTAATTTGACTCCTTTCCTGGTTCTGGTTCCTGGATCCAGTTCCTATCCTGAATCACTGAAAAACTGAGCTCAGGGGAAGGGAGCAGAGATAAGGGCGGGTACACAAGGACAGGGGACAGATCCATAGCACTACTCCATGATCTGGACCACCCTCTTCCTGAGCGCACCCCTGCCCAGCAACGTCTCTGTGGCCCTCAGAGCATCTGCTCATTTTCAAAGTGTCCCTGGGGAGGGGAAAGGTTCCCCACCCTTGCACTGGAGCAAAGTTACCAAGGTTACTGACCCCCCCAATGTTCAAAATCACAAGCCAAACATGAGAGCAGCATTGACATTTTAAGACACTTTCCTTCCCAGTTTATAGATAAATTGTGAGGGCTCAACTGGATGGAGTTCAGAAGAGAAAAAGGAGTATAATAAAGGGTTTAGCAAACAAGAACCGTGAGGCAAGAGCTGAAGAGACCAGACATGTTTAATCTTGAAGGCTGAGCAGGGATCCAAAGCAAGTGTTGATGTGTATGGGAATAGGAACTGCAATCTATGGAAGTGAGAGTCAAACTCATAGCTTCCCATTTCCTACCTCAGAACACGTGCCCCACGCTGATGGGATACTGGCTAGGCAGCCTCCTTCTCACACATATTTAATTTTGTTGAATGATTGCAAGTTGGAATGGACGCAACACTTAGCTACTCGTCTACACTCATTTGGTTATCACACCCGAGTTGTGCAAACACAACTCTTGCTACTGCTTTACAATGGATTGGGATCTGAAAAATCCGAGATGTGGACAACAAGGACACCACCCCACTTCCAGTCTGTGGTAACACTAGAAATGTGGGAGCCGAGCATCCAGACAATAGCCGATAAGAACAGATCTCAGATATCTTCCGGATCATGCCGTAGCATGAACATTTGTCAGAGCAGCTACGGGATGGGGATGACACCAGCTATTTCAAAGCACAATGGACTTTCCATGGATTTATCATTGTGTCTGAGAACTTCTGTTTCATTGATGCATTCATGCTAGAGCTGGTGCAAAAATAGCCATTCCTGAATTGACATAAGTTTTGTCTTTTGGGGGAACCTTGTTGAACGCTTGTGCTGTTTTTTGCATTCTGGATTTTTTCCACTCGTTTGCTGCTCTTGGTATTTCCGTTGGTAAATTTTTCACCTTTTTTCTGGCACTTCTGGTGTCACCTTTTTTCCAGCGTCACCTTTTTTTCTGGAACTTTTGGCGTTGACTTTTTCTGGCACCTCTGACATGGCTGAATGGAGCAAATGGCTGAGTGTTGCCGAATCATCGGGAAAGTGGCGAATGAGCCATTTTCAACAAAAGCAGCTTTTCTTGTGAATCATCATTTCAACTCTAGTTCAAGCTACTGAAATAGGCAAAATTCAACAAAATTTTGACCCAGCTCAAATCAAATGATTGTTCCTCCTTCCTGGGATTTGAGCTTATTAAAAAATGAAACCATCAGTAGCACAAAGTTCAGCTCAGAGAACTACTCTCACTTATCATCAAATGGGACAATTATCTACCTGGCTTTGAGAGTTGGCACAAGCCACTCATCCGTTTTTCCAGCAGGAAGGTCCCTATCCTTGGGGGAGGGGCCTGTCTCTAAGTAATGATTGTACTGCACCATGTACATTGTTGGTGCTATATAGATAATAAATATAATAATAGTAAATGCTACTAGCTTGCCACAGCCTTGCAGCAATGCAGCCTTATGAGGTGACTGGTGCTTGACTCCCATGATCTAGTCCAGGTGGGTAATTCTCTAGCTATTGGAGGTAGTGAAGCCATGAAAAGGGACACGTCCATGGGGAATAAAAATATGATTATTGTTGTTTGTGTGCTTTACTGCTGGAGCTGGTAGATATTTCTTTCCTACGTTGTGATGCTTAGTTGATAAAGAAACTCCCTGGTGAAGATCCGAGAGGGATTTGCTACCAGCCATATTTCAGAGTAGACGTTCCTTGGTGGGGGACATTCCTGATGAATATTTTTGTTCATCCAAGGCTCCTCATCCAGTCCAGGAAAAAAGTGCTAGTGCTGGTGGAATCCTGGAACAGAAACACTCTGTGATGGTTGAATTGATCGTCAGGCTATTGGAGCTCTGGTAAAAATGTCCACGTCCTGTATAGAAGAGAATGCCTGGGTAAGAGAACTCCAGAGAGAGAATGGGGTTGCCATGTTGGTTCCAAGTGGAGTAGGTAGCCAAACCCGGGGCACCGGCTGAAGACGGAGCTGCAGTCTGTCTGCTCAGCGGGCAGCTGCTGCAGCTCCGCTCTCAGCCAGGGGGTTACTGCATGGAGTTGCGGCGGCAGCTTAGAGCGTTGGGCAAGCCGCCTGCCACTCTATGGTGGGGGCCGCACGGGTGCACCGTGGGCTGCAGCAGCTGCCAGGTCCATTTTAAAACAAACCCAGGCAGGGCTACAAGCAGGCAGATGCAGGGCTGCACCCCTGGAGCAGATCTTGGGGGTGAGCACCCTGCGTCCGTGTGAAAACACCCAAAGTACCTCAGATGCTCTATTTTATTGGATCAACTTCTGTTGGTGAAGGTGTGCAAGTTTTCGAGCCACACAGGACTCTTCTTCAGGTGATAGGTAAGTCAGGACCAGTTGATGGGATAAATGAGAGAAAGTGCAGTATAGTTTACTACAGGGATGGGGAACCCATGGGCTATGTCCAGCTTGCTGGGTTTGGTTCATGCCCATGGAACAACCCATAGGCCAGAGTATGGGAGTCATTGGAGCCATGGGGCGGGCAAGCAGGTTTCACTGGTCTGGGCGGGCGGGTCATTGGAGCCATGGGGTGGGCAAGCAGAGTTCACTGGTCTGTGTGGGGTCATTGGAGCCATGGGGCGGGCAAGCAGGGTTCACTGGTCTGTGTGGGGTCATTGGAGCCATGGGGTGGGCAAGCAGAGTTCACTGGTCTGGGGGGAGGTCATTGGAGCCATGGGGCGGGCAAGCAGAGTTCACTGGTCTGGGGGGAGGTCATTGGAGCCATGGGGCGGGCTAGCAGGGTTCACTGGTCTGGGGGGGGGTCATTGGAGCCATGGGGTGGGCTAGCAGGGTTCACTGGTCATGGGGGGGTCATTGGAGCCATGGGGTGGGCTAGCAGAGTTCAGTGGTCTGTGCAGGGTCACAGCATGGAGGTAGGGAGGCTGGAGTCCCTTGGAAAGGGGGTAGGGTGTGCAAGGAGGCAGCCCCCCAGTGTCCCCTTGTACAAGTAGGCTCTGCCCCTGCCCCCCAATCCAGCCTGCAGATCATTCCATGAACTGGAGTAAAACCCAGCAGGATGAGGAGGGCGGTCGGCAGACTGGGGGTTCCCCACCCTTCATGTCTGCAAAGTGTAAATAGAAGCTACAAAAGCTGTGAAAATGCTTTACTGTTGAAATATCTTTCATGCCTATTTTACACATTTAAATAAGGAAACTCCTGTTTTCCCCATGCTCTTTTCTGTGCCCGCAATGCAAGCCCCCCAGGTTATGTCTCGCACTGCAGGCAGGGCCCGGGGGAGTGTTCATTAGGGGGGTGCAGAGAAAGAAAATTGTTTTTGTTTAGTTGGTTATTAAAATTACATTCACTTTCATGATTCTTTCATTATTCATTTTCCTCTTTGTTATTTATTTTTGTCCAGTATTATCGGTATATATTTTTTTGGCAATTCCAGTATATCAGCACTACCAGAAATTGCCAAAAACTACTGGAAATTACAAAAAAATAACAAAAACAAAAATGTTCATTATTTTTGTTATTATTTTTTGTTTTCATTATTATAATAATGAAAATAATATTTTTGTTTTCGTTATTGTAATAACAGAGACGAAATGTCCACCCCTAGTGTTCATGTGTGTCTAATGAAGAGCTGATAAGCAGGGAACCTGGAGCCATCTCTGTTCTGCCCACATTGCAGCTCAAGAGCTTATCATTTATTTATGATTGATCACCCATGCTTTTATTACCTCGCGGCTAGACTACTGCAACGCGCTCTGCGTGGGGCTACCTAGGGTGACGGCTCAGAAGCTGCAGCTGGTGCAGAATGCGGCGGCCCGGCACCTGGTGGGGCTGGGCTGCCGAGAGCACATTACACCGGTGCTCCCATCTCTGCACTGGCTGCCGATAGTCTTCCGGGCTCGATTCATAGTGTTGGTATTGACCTATAAAGCCTTACATAGTCTGGGCCCTGCCTATTTGTGGGATCGCCTCACTCCCCGGGTTCTGGACCGGCCCCTGCGGTCATCCGGGGGCGCCCTGTTGGAGGCCCCTCGGGTTTTCCGGGGGGCCACGCAGGATAGGGCGTTCTCGGTGGCCGCACCGCGCCTTTGGAACTCCCTCCCGGTGGAGGCCCGTCTTGCCCCTGACCTCCCGGTATTTCGTAAGAACTGTAAGACCTGGCTGTTCCGTCAGGCGTTTGGTGAGGGATAGGGGTTGGGGGGGGGCTTTTTTTTACCTCTTTTACTGGTTATTTGATGTTTTAATTGGTGTTACAGTATTTTATATTGTGCTTTAATGTTGTTAGCCGCCCCAGGCTGCCTGTGGCAGGAGGGGCGGGGTATAAAATTGGCAAAATTAAATAAATAAATAATTAAATAAATAAATAAATAAAATTTGGGAGAGGAGGAGAAAGGGAATCTTAATTTCTCTACATTTTGTTTTTTATACAAAACAGAAAAAAAACCCACTTAAAATCATCCGTCCAGGTGCTCAGCTGCATAAAATGGTGTCGCTCAATGAAAGAGACCCCAGAACACTAGCCCAAATCCTGGGTTGCTTCTTCCTGAGAAGAGAGACCCGTTTCCCCAGATCTGATCCTCCAATTTCCTTTCTACGGCTACTAATCATTTCTGTAGCATTCCTAGGCATACACAGCATTTTACAGTCACAGATTTTGGAGACAGGGCTCTGCCTAGTGGGCTTACAACCTAAGTTGGACCCCGGCGAGGGGAACACAGGGAGAGACAGACACACACATTTCCCATTTTTACAGGTGGGAAACGGAGGCAGAGAGGTTGTGACTTGCCCAAGGCCACCCGGTGAGTTGATGGCTAGGGCAGGATTTGAATCCGGGTTTCCCGTCCAGCACTATAACCACTACACCACACCAGCTCTTGGCTTCCCTAGGTTTTGATCAGCAGAGGGTTTGAGCTGCACCTACTTTTGCTCCCATCACTGGACAATATTTCATTTTGCATCTCTACCCTAGCACAAAAATCAAGGGCAATGGGGTTTGATGTCTGCTTCAGGCATCCACCTAATGTCCAGTTGTATGGTTGCTCTAAGGAAGTTGGCCCCTGTGGTGGTTACACTTGGGATGGATGGCGTCTGTCACATTTGGGGTTGCTAAGTTCAACTGAATAATGAAGCTCTTCCAGCAATGACCTTGTTCTTTAGTACACAGCTAATCTGAAGAGACGTGGGAATTGTATTGGCGTGTTCAATTTCTAATACTAAAGAGTTCATGTGTTGGCGGCTGGCCTCTTAGCAGGATGAAATCGCTTATTACACTCTATCCCCTTGATTTCTCCCATCCGCCTTATAGCAGAGAAATCTGATCAGTCTACTTTATCCCGAGTGTCATTGTATTTAGGAGACTGGATGACTGGGGGGGATTTGGATTTGGTAATAGGATTGGGGAGAATTTACCACCTCTAGGTCACTATTTCAAATCCTGCTCAGGCTATTAATGCAAGAGTCTGGTTTGTTGTTGTTGGTGTTGTTGTGTGACTTGCATGAAATATGTTCTTTGGTCCAAATAACAGAAATTCTTACTATTTACGTAATTTGCTTCCTTTATTGGCTGGGATAGAAAAGAGACCAAACAATGAACCAGCTATCAAGACTGAATCAAACAGGGGGTCATTGCAGGTCTAGATAGCAGCATGATGGAAAAGGTTCAGTGCCACATTGGATAAATTCAGCGGGATTGGATCCCTGAATGGCTGGTCACAGGATTTAACCACTGACCACCAGAAAGGGGGAAGGAACAACAGAGGATGGATCATGCTGTATATGACCTGTTTGGAGCATTTCCTCTGAAGCTTCCAGTGCTGGACACACTGAGAGATAGTCCACTGGGCTAAATAGATAATTGCTCTGATCCAGTATGGTACCCTTATATATTCTTCCACAGTTCTGAGCAGGCTATACACTGATGTAAGATAAGAACATAAGAAGTGCCATACTGAGTCAGACCAATGGTCCATCTAGCCCAGTATCCTGTCTCCAACAGAAGACAGTTGCTTCACAGAAGCATCCAACAGGTCATAATGGAGCTATCCATTTCCTGCTACTCATTTCCAGCCCCTGACCAACTTGACTAATTCTCACTTAAAGACAGATCCTCTAAGAACTTGATTTGGGCCTTCAATCACAACATCCTCTGACAGTGAGTTCCTATATATTAATTTATTTTGGGCCCAATCCCCGCCTTGCACATCCACTGTGTGGAAGGAGTGCATGCAAAGCTTTGCACCCACCTTACACAATCCTTGCACACCCCATGCGTAGGTTGTGCACACACTGTGCTTGACATGCGCAAGGCGTGCGTGCTTGTGCAAAGCATGGCTTGGGCCTGATAATTGGAGGGAAATACAGACTTCCTTTTATTTGTTTTAGTTCTTCTGAAAGTTAATTTCGCAGATTGTCCCCTCCTTGTAGTGTTCTGTGAAGAGGTAAATAACAGTTCCCTATTTACTTGCTTCGCCCCACTTGTTATTTTGTAAACCTTTATCATAGTCACCCTCGGTCATCTCTGCTCAAACTGGAAGAGCCCTAACTTATTGAGTCACTCCTCGTATGAGAGCCATCCCATGCCTTTGATCATTGCTGTTGCCTTTCTGTACATCTCTTCCAGTTTAATTACATCCTTTTTGAGATGGGGTGACCAGAGCTGTACACAGTCTTCAAGGTGTGGGTACAGAATGGGATGGAGTGGGATTTGAGGGAGGAGGGGACTAATTATTCATTTGTATAGGGTGGTGATTTTTCATGGATTGTATTAATTGAGTTAAAAAGAGAAATGGCAGGGAGGATTAGCAGTTTGGATGCGGTGGGGAAGTTAAGAGATTTTTATATTTTTTATGGAGGTTTTACTTTGCAATCATCTTGGGGAATTGTTTAATATATTGTACACCACCCTGAGTCTTTCGAGAGAAGGGCAGTGTACAAATCTAAATAAATAAATATGGTGACATTATGATATTCTCTGTTTTGTTCAGTCTGTTTCCTGATAATTCCTTGCATTCGGTTTGCTTTCTTGGCTGCTGCTTCACATTGAGCTGATGTTTTCCATGAACGATCTACTTAAAAATAAGGGGAGGGAGCTGGGGAGAAATCGCACCACAAGCCAGACGTAATGCTGGAATAACACATGGACCTTTTTCTCCCGGTTTTATTTTCCTGCAGGCGGGTGACAAGCACTACCATCCCAGCTGTGCACGATGCAGCAGATGCAACCAAATGTTCACCGAAGGAGAAGAGATGTACCTGCAAGGTAAGAGGACTCCAGGGACAGAGTTCTGTCAGAAACCAGCCTGGGCTTGCAGCCATTAAGGAAGCCACCGGGAAAGCTGCTTCTTATCAGCAATCTGTTTACAGGCCCAATATTGTCCGGCAGCCAAACACAGTCATAAATTTGCCAGGTGTGAAACACTTTGATCTTTCCCTCTCATAACAAACATAGCTGTGGCGACACTAAGCTATCTTTTCCTCATTGCAACGCTAAGGGGAATGGGCATTTCCATCCTGATGAACTCTACATGGTACGGAAGGAACAGGGCCAGTCTTCCCACAAGGCGCAACCTCCCCAGGCCCTGATATTTTCTCTCCTTCCGTGGGCCCCGCAGTGGCCCCCAATTTTACCAGGGTCAGGTGCGGGATCCCCCACCACCACCATCTCCCAGCAGAGCCCCAAACACAACCACCTCAAGGGCGTTGTGAATGGTGGCCCCAAGGGGACAGGACCACAGAGCGGGCGTGGGGCCACCATGGGCCTTGCCTTTTATCTTTGCCCTGGGCCCGCAAATTCTGAGGTTGGCCCTGGCTACACCCCGACTCACTCTGAACAAAATCATTATCCTTGAACTTCCTTTCCATGCTGTTGTGTGTCACACGGGGCACAAAGAAGGCATTCTCAATTCCAATTGATCTGAGCTACTCTTTTTAGTGTGTACTATTCGGAGTAACTAAATCCTGTCAGTTTCCTCCTCAGAATACTATTCAGCCAAGGGATTCTTCCAGCGGGCCCCTCTTTGATGTTTTCCTCAGGGCCAGCCCAAGGAAAGGGCCACGACCCCAGGCCCCATGTTTTTCTGCCCTTCTTGGTGTGGGGGGCACAGAATGCCCTTCACTGTGACCCGCCTCCCCTTCCACTTCTCCAGAGCAACGATGGTAGGGCTCTCTCCCAGCGGGGACCCAAACACAGTGGTCTTTAGGCCCCCATGGGGGTGTTTTCATCTATGTGTTTTCATTCTAGTGTTTTCATCTGAGGCCATTGCAAAAGGCATCTTTTGAGTTACCCTCAGCCGGTAAAAAATCTTGCTGAATGTCCTTGGAGGCGTTATGTTTTTTGTCTCATGACGTCAGGTCTCAATTCTAGTTTCACTTTCATTTGTGCTGATCATAGTCATAGATGACTTTGAGGTTCATCTAGTCCAATCCCCTGCCTGGATGCAGGATAACTACAGCTATGACATCCTAACACACGGGCAGGACTAACTAAACGGGCATGACTAACTAAAACACAACAGATGTGGGTTTGGGGTTTTTTTAATAAAAAATCCAACTTATATGGAACTTTGGGTGCAGCCACACGATGCACGCACGCGTCTTGGGCAGCCTCCCCACGCGATGCGGTGCATCTTGTGCCTGGTGGCCGCCAGATATTCGCTCCATGGTGAGATGGGCAGCTGGCTGCGATGCGCTGCGTCCTCAGAAAAAGGCCGTGGATGCAGCATGTAGCAGCCTTATTCAAAATGGGGGTAAGGCTGCCCAAGGCGCGGTTGCGTGGCACTGCTTGTGTGCCCGGTCCCCGTCTGCCGAGGCCCGCCGTGGGGCTCTGAGCAGTCAGTGCTAGCTCCAGTCCTGTGTGGCCACATCACAGCTGGGGGCGGGATAGTGGGCGGTCTGGGGTGGGGCCAGGCACCCGCTCGTGTGGGCGTTGCCTTGGCCCACCACAGGGAATGGTGGGACGGCCAACTGAGGTCCACCCACCCAGCTGCCTTGCGGGAGAAGGGGGCCACCGTCTGCCCCCGAATTGCCTTCTGTGGGAATCGAGCTCTCCCCGGCTCGTGAGGAAGCACCCTTTGTGTTGGTACGCAAGCACCAGCCTGTCAAACGTTAAAGAGGGGCGCGGACATGGAGGCCTCTGCTTTTTGTTTTCGCCCTGGACTCCACAGATTCTACGGGCGGCCCTGATTTTCCTTCAGCTGTCCAACGGCATGTCTGACTCTCACAGGAAATGCTTGATGAGAGGGGGATTCATGTGGACGCTATTGTACTGGGGCCTCGAGCTCAGGGGGACCCTCCAAAAATTTCAGGAATTTTATTTTTTAATGTATATTAAAATAATGGGTAAAATAATAATGGCAGGTATCGTTTGTGTAGATAAAGTATCAGTATGATTTCCCCCCCCCCCCCCAGAAATTGATTTCAAAACTTACGACAGGTGGAGGAGAGGTAGCAGGGTCCCCAGTTCTTAGGCTGTACTGGGCCCCAAATTTCTCTCGGTGGGTTTAAACAGATGGACCTGGGACTGCTCATCCCTGGTGCTGCTCTGGGGTTGTCTGCCCCGGCCAGCCCTGCCTAGGTCAGGTTTACACAGACCCAGAAGCTGCTACGGCCTGTGGTCCACTCACACCGCGCCCCCTCCCCCACACCATAGAGTTGTGGGCGGATCGCCCAACACTTTAGGCTGCCAGCTGCAACTCTATGGTGTTGTCCGGGGCAACCGCTGGACGAGAGTTCTAGTTGCAGCAGCCGTCCTCCGAGCAGACAGACTGCAGCTCCGCCTTGGGCCGGCGCCCCAGCTTTGGGTGGCTCCGCTCCGCTGGCAGTGCTCTGGGATGTTCCGGGAGCTCCGCCGGCAGGGCTGGAGCAGCCGGCTCCGTCTCTGCTCTGCCTGCACATCTGACAGCCTGCCAGACAGACAAGCCACCCGGAGGTGGGGCGGGGCTGTTGTCCATCTAAAAACGTCCAGTGAGCCTAGATGCACCATGATTAACATGCATCCTATTTACATTCTCTTTTCTGGATATTGTTGGCGATAGGAGGTGGCTGACTCCTTTATCTCCTTCTCTTAGGCTGCATTCAGACGTGCATTTAAATCGCACAGCAGCGGCGGCGGCATCGTGCGATTTAAAGCAACGTACACTTCTGGGTTGGTGTGAATGCACCGAGCGCGCACATTTCAGAGTAACGCGAACGGTTGGAGTGCGGCTTTAAAAGTTTTTCCGAGCAGCTTTGAAAACCGCACTCCAACGGTTCACGAATTGGTGCATTCACACCAACCCCAAGTGCGTGTTGCTTTAAATTGCACAATGCCGCCGCCGCTGCTGTGCGATTTAAACGCACGTCTGAATGCGCCCCTAGTTTCCTTCCCGCTAATCCCCTACTTTTGCCCCATTCAGATGTAAGTTACTCATTTCCCACACCCAACGAATGGGGAAATCAGCACAAATCTATTTTCTGTTTATATTTTGCTGATTTACGTCTCCGCTGACAGTGCTGTCAGACTCCTACTGTAACACGCCTCCCAACATTTCTAGTGGCCAGAGAGGGACAAGCCTTGCTTCGCCTCGCTGCAAATAAGCTCCACCCCTTTTTGCACTGACACGCGTGCACCTCCCAACGCATCGAGACACTCTGCTGCTTCTCATTCCACTTAGTTTCTTTCCTTCCATCATCTCCCCGTTGTTCTCTCACGGGCTTTTGTTGAGAGGCAACCGGGAAAGAGGTGCCTGTGGCTTAAATACCAGTTTCTATGTCTCTCTTTCCTGAAAGTGGCCAGCGGGATTCAGCACCCAAAGAGGGACTATCCTTCCTAAATGGGGACTGCTGGAAGGGAATCTGTAGGCTGCATTTTACCACATTGGTTTATTTGGAAGTCTTTCCAATTATGAAAGTCCACCTGCCCTTAGTTTCACCTCCTGTGTAGGCATCCTCAAGCCTTTTGTGTGCATTTTATGATGGAAGAGCAGAGTAGAGAACAAGCTTACTGTTAGGTTTAATGGGGGGGGAAATTAGCTACGGACCAAAGCATATCCTGAAAGCAAAAAACAAAATAGGAAGTCCCTTGTTTTATAACAGCCATCCCTGCTGTGCATTGAAGCCTCCACCTTCTCCTCGTCCTGTCTCTCTAGTTCTCCGCTTAGGAGGATAGAATGCTTGGAATGATTAGACTTCTATATCCTGGGCATTTCCAAACAAACTAACAGACTCTTAAGTTTTCTGACACCAAAAAAATACTTTAGTTAAAGATTTTTCTTTCTTTTCTTTTTTTCCCCCCCACAAAGTAGTTGGCTCTTTTCCTGGCTCTTGGTAGATCTACATCCAGGGGGTTGTTGCGGAGGTGGGAAATTGCCCTACTCCCCAAGACATGCAGTGGTGGTAGCTTACTTGGTACGGGTGAGACCTCGCCTGGAATATTGTGTTCAGTTTGGGGGCAACTTCAAGAAGGACGTTCAAATTGGAGAAGAGTCTGAGACAGGCAACGGATAAAAGGATAAAGGGGCCACAATGCTAGCCGTGTGAAGAAAGGATGAGAGAACTGGGTATGAATTGGGATGAGATTCAGATCGTATCTTTTCTCTGAGAAACGACTGAAGAGGCATGTGTTTGCAGTTTTCAATTATCTAAACGTTTGCCACACAAAAAAAAGATGGTGAACATTTGTGTTTCACTGATACTGAGGATAGAATAAGAGGGAATAGGCTTAAATTGCAACAATGTGGATTTCGGTTAAATACTAAAAAAAAGAAGAAATTTCCTGACTCAGAACTTGTGGATACGCTGCCCTGGGATGTTGTGGACTCCCCTTCCTTGGAGGTTTTCAAAACCTGGCTAGATAAACGTTTTCCCACGATGCTGTCGGCAGAGGGTCTCCTGCTCCGGAGCCGGGAGTTCCACTGGGTGACCTTGCAAGTTCCTTCCAAGCCTAAAATTCTCTGATGAGCATTGAGAGCGTGGCAGCTCTGCTCGGTTTTCATACAGCGTCTTCCGTGCTTTCCAGGCTTATTTTTTTAGCTTGATAGTCTGCATGTTGGCACACGCTCTGCCTTGTATTGATAGCACATACCAAATAACAAGTTGGATAGCCAAGCGTCTAGTTTGGAGTTGGCCAAGACAGCAAGCAAACGCTCATGCAGCGTACCACGGTGATTCCAGTAGGTCGACGATTAGGCTGGGATGGGCTAAGAAGATTTACACAACACTGAGCTCTTCCAAAAGAAATGAAGACATTTGGGCGGGGAAAGCTAGATGCTTTGGCAGTCTCAGAGAGAAGGAGTGTTAAAGATGATTGTATCTAACGTCAGATCTGCTTGATCAGAGCAGCGTACCTCATAGTAAGTAAATGGGTGTTTTTTGACAGGACAGCACCCACCGCCGCCAAAGACTCACCTGGGCGGTGGTGGGCACTTTCACTCTGGTAGGAATCCAGCCCAGCCACCACACAAACTTAGCAGGGGCGTGGAGACACACGGACATGCATCGTCCCAGCCCCACGCCCGTGCTGCATGCAGTAGCCTGCCTCCACCCCAAGCTTGACAGGCAGTCATAGCGCCCGGCACCAGGGGGAACCCCGACCAGGTTAACTAAAGCAGCCGTTCATCCATAATGGCACGCTTTACAACCGTTTGGGCAGCCGTTCCCCGGGTGGTGTTGGCGCTTAGCTCGGGCGGTGACCTGGGGATGTTCCCAAGTCACAGGCCAGGCTATGCACCAACACTGCCCAGGGAACAGTCGGGCGAACATCTGGTTGTGCATTCAAGCATGACGGTGGCCCGCAATACCACACAGGGAAAAGCATGGAATTGCGGGCTACCATTCCATCTGAAAAGACCCAATGTCTGCTCCAGAGTAACTTGTCCAGAGGAAATTTTTCTCTCAGAGCAAGGACAAGTTATTTCATTCAGTATACAAATAATCTGTGGAACTCATTGCCAGAGGATGTTAGTTGTAAAGATCAATTATAGACCTGGTTTCAAAAATGGATTGGGTAACTTCTTAGGATAAGTCCATAAATGGCTATTAGCCAGTTGGTCAGGGAATGAGACCTCGGTCTGTCAGGCAGGAAATGGAGCACTCCGTTATGACCTGCTGAACGCTGCACTGTGAAATATCCAAGCTTGGCCATTGTTGAACACAAGATGCTGGGCTCAGTGGACCATTGGTCTGACCCAGTCTATTAGTCCCTGACCCCATAAAGTAGACAAAGAGGAAGTGTTGTTATGCCCATTTTACAGATGAAGAACAGAGTCACAGAGGTAAGAAGTGACTTTCTTAAAGTCGTACAGGAACTCCATGGCAGAACTGGGGAATGAACCCAGCTCACTTGCCTTCCCAGTACAGTGCTTTAACACAGTGTTTCCAACTAGTGGGGTTAGGAGGACCCACTGGTGGGTCCCAGTAGGGTCTTAGGTAGGACCTGGAAGAGCCCAAGGTGATCTGGAAGTCCCACAAGCCCTGGTGCAGCTGCATTGCTTATCCTGCTGCATCCCCTCCTGCCTCTTGTTCTGGTCACCTGCCCTGCTGAGGGAGGGAGAAGGGGGAACGTAGCTTCCCACAACTTCCCAACATCTGTCTGCTGCCTCCTACTGTTGCCAATCAATTCCCTGCTGCCGGTGGAATAATTCACCCTCTTCTCTCCCCTTCCCCTCTGCCCCCTCCATTTCAGTTGCTTGTACTTTTCAGGTCTGAGATTTTTTTTAAAGGTGGGCTCCAGATTTTTAAAAAAATATTTTGGTGGCTCTTGCCCACAGAAAGGTTGAGGACCACTGCTAGAACAGCAAGGCCATACTTTCTCCTGTGCCTTTTGTTAGATTATTTAAGCCAAACTCCCAAGGAGGAACCATGCATCCCTGACTCTTGAGGTTCGCATTCCCTTAACAGAACCTCCTCCTTCGTGTGCTGCTACCCCCTTTCCTTAATGCTTCCCCTGCCAACAAAGCAATGTCTCTAGTTCCCTGGCTTGGACTCGGAGCCAACCATCTGATGCAGCCGGTCCAGGCATTCCCTCCGGCTTCAGGACAATAATGTTGAGGTTCTGCACTAGCGGCAACTGGAATGGCTCCCGGTACCCTGTGCCACGACATTGTGCCGCGTTAGGACCTTTCAGAATGAAACGCTTCCGCTTGGAGCTGACCCCGACCCATGTACCTTTTAACCTTCTGACTTCGGAAAGGATTTCCTGTGCTTGGCAGCGAAGATTCATGGTAACATCCCCTAAGTTTATATTTCCCATTGAGGACATGGAACCAAGGGCGATTCTTTCTAACTGACTGCAGATTTAAAACAAATAATAGGACGCACTTTTCCAGCTCTCTGTACAATTAGACTGCGGAACCCCTCGCCAGAGGACGTTGTGAAGATCAGTAGCATAACTGGTTCAAAAAAAGATTGGATAAATTCTAAGAGGATAGGTCCGTGAATGGCTATTAGTGGGTGAGTCCTTCTGGGAGTACATAGCAGGAAATGGCGTACTCCATTATGACCCTCATGCACTTCTCTGAAGTAGGGATGTGCACAGAATTATTTTTTTGATTTCCTTATTTCTTTAATTTTTGTTATTAAAATGTCATTCCTTTTTGTATATATTTTCATAATGATCTTTCGTTTGTGTTTTTACTTTTGTTTTGCATTGGTTTCATTGGTAAATGCATTTATGGCTCTACCTTCTTTTTCTTTGATCCAATCTGGATGAAATTAAGAAAGGTTGTATCACTCACCTAAGGGACCATACCTGCCAGATTTCAGAAAGATTGGCTAAAGGGTCCCTATTTTATAAGCAATTTAATGTTATGATCTTAACAAAAGTTGGGTACCCATTTCTGGCTGTAACGTCTTTGGGGACAATCCGACGGCCTGTGTACACCGCCCACAGGCGCCACGCTCAAGCCAGAATGCACGTGTTCTAGCCTGAGAATAGCACCTGTGGGCGGCATATGCAGGCCGTTGGATTGCACCTTGTGTCTTCCATCCAGTTTTGATGAGATTTGGATAGATGGTATCCTTCACTGTAGGGATCATCCCTGCCAAATTTCAGAAAGGTTGGATAAAGGGTCCTTATTTTATAACCAATTTAAATGTTGTGATCTTAAAAATTGCATACCCATTTTTGACTGCAATGTCTTTGTTGTGATGTCTGTGGGTCCAGCTAAGGACTCAAGAAGTAGATACAGCCCTGAAGTAAGTAATACTTATTAGGCAGACATGTTGCTTGCTGGCTGGCTGGGCTGGAACTAACTTAGAACACAGAAACAGAGGGTATTTTCAGACGTTACGAGATCACGCTCAACCACAGTCAGTTCCCTGTGGTGGGGAATGCCTTCGTAACGTCTGTTGGGGAACCGGAAGTTCCCCCTCAGATGTTAGCCACGCTCAATCCCCGCCAGGAATCTCATTCACCACGCGATCGGCTGGTCCAGCGGGGCCGGCGCTGATCGCGTGGTGAATGAGATTCCCGGCGGGGATGAAGGGGCCCGTCACGTCTGGACGGCGATCACGGCCCGGAATCCCCGCCGGGATTTTGGGCCGTGGTCATTTCGGGCGGGCGCTGCGGCCGCATTGGCCGTGGCGTCCGCCGGTCTCCCCAGAGGGCAGGCAGTGGGGGGGGGCGGGGGACGTGCGGCCACACGTTGCGCCGCGCGGCCCCTCCCCGATTCCCCGACGGGATCCCCCGGCACGTCTGTTGGCCATGCCAGAGTGATCCCGGCGGGGAATCTAAGGGTTGTTTCCATGCCGGGGCAAATGCCGCCCCGTCACGTCTGAAATCACCCAGTGTGGAGCCCTCTAGAGGGCTCTACATGGAACAACATGCATAACATTTGTCTTCCATCCAATTTGGATGAGATTTGGACAGATTGTACCCCCAAGGTATAATCACTGCCAAATTTCGGAAAGATTGGATAAATGGTCTCGATTTTACAAGCCTGCCTGTAGACCTTCCCAGCCATAATAACGAAAGAGAAAGCCTGACATTATTATCGTTATTATCTTCTTTTGCTATTGAAAAACGAAAACAAAAGAAGGCTCATTCGTTTTCATTATTCTAATAATGAAAATGAAAGGCACACCGCTACTCTGACGCAGCTGAAGTTGGCAACTGTCAGAGACAGAATGCTAGGCTAAATAGACCATTGGTCTGAACCTTTATGGATTGACTATATTCTTTCATGCAGACAAACAAGGCTTGTATGGAATACAATGTAGCTTTGACCTTCACTGTGTGTAGTCAAGCTCAAGAAACCATTTAGTTTCTTCTCGGGAGCCATTTCAATCTAAATTGTAGCTCTGAGCAATATAGTGAAAAAACATTCCTTGTAAGGACATGGGCGGAGCAACAAAACCCTTCGCCTTCTGGCGATGTACCTATCTCAGGTACTTCTCTGACCACCATACTAAAGCATTTGAGCACCTTGAGAACTTTGTTGGCTCTCTCCTCACAACCCCCCTGTGAGGTAGATTGTTGTTACTCCCATTTTACAGATGGGGAATCGAGGCACAGACACCCTAAGGGCTTGTTCACATTACAGCAAGGGGTTTAATACCATTTCACTTTGTGGTATTGCTAAATGTATGAATGCCCTGATGGTGTATTTAGCTACAACACACTTCTGATCTGCAAAACTGTTACCCCTTGTGATCTTTCACATGTTCCATCAATGTCGCCATGAGTGATAATTGCCACAATCAACCCCTCCTCCTCTGCCCCCATCCATATGTAAATTGTCTTAAATTGATCTTAATGTCTAAACTCTCTGGTTTGAACTTGTGTTCACTTTGGTCAACCCAACCTACCAAACAGAGATGCAGTGAATTATTGGGTATGCCTCCCAAGACTTGGCATGGTAGCATGCCTCTAAACTAGTGTGAACCCAGCTAGTGTGAACACAGAGCCAGTTAGAGCCCAGTACTAAACTTGAGTTAACACTTGAGAGGCAGGAACACATGAGCTTGTTTACAACGCTTGAGATGAAAGGAGTCGAGCTACTTTAGTGAGAGCCTTGTCTGCAGTGAGGACATGCTCTTCTTGGCTCGCCCAAGGTCACAACGGGTGTATTATCCAGTGCCAAGAACAGAATATAGATTTCCTAGCTTCACCCCTAGGCACGAATCCAGGGATGGGGAGCCTCAGACATGACCCATGGCCACATGCATATGGCAGAAAAACAGTGAGTGCGACCAACAGGAGAGAAGACCTTCCACCACCAAAGTGGAAAAAACAAACAGCATGAGCTCCTACCCCTGCTGCCTCCAACCTGGTACTCTCTGGGCTGGGCTGCTTGCTCTCCCTCTTATCAAGCCCCATCCTGCTTATGTGACCCACTCTTTGTGATCACATGATCTTCCTCCACCCTCTGTGCCTGGCTTAGCCCTTTATTGCCAGGCCAGATGACTTTGTGGTGAAATGCTATAATCTGTGTGAGCCTGCTCCTGCAACGACTTAGGTCAGAGCTTCGCCACACACCCTGAATGTTTGTACTCCTTTTCAGAGTGGCCCCTGGAAGAGAAAAGGTTGCCCACTCCTGGTCTAACCCAAATCCACCTTGCTTTCCTCCTCCACAGTTAGGAATGAACTTCTGATTTTTGTTTCTTCTCATGCTGCACAGGGGCTGGTTTATTTTACTAACCTCTGCAGAGTGCTTAGCAATCCTCAGGTGGAAGCTGATCTAGCTGGACAAAGTATAATGTCTGCCTACGCTGTGCTTTCACCTCACTGTGTTGCTACTGAGTTGCCGTGAGTTGCAGGTTGTACACAGCACTGCATTGCAAATCTGCTACAATGAAGGTCTTAAGTATTTTACTGTTATGCTCTCTGCATCGTAACATCATCTGGTTTATTCTGATTCATTAACAATTTCCTTTCTCCCACCCCTCCAGGTTCCACTGTCTGGCATCCCGACTGTAAGCAATCTACCAAGGGAGAAGAGAAGCTTCGGGTAAGCTAAGCTGTAGTAACACTCCACATCACTTGCACATGCAGTAGTCATAGTCAGTCTTGCTTTCGGGGGGGGAGAGTGGTTTCCCTTGGTGTCTCTTTCCTAATTCTGATAAGACTGGCAGCAAAGAGGCTGTAATGACTGGGGAGGTGCCACTGTTACTCTCATATACAGTGTATTTGCTTCAATATTTTCTGCCACTTATACTTGGTGTATTATCTAGCGATAGGAATTTCAGATTTGGATAGAACCGAATCGACCCGAAAATGGCCCAAAATTTTGGTTCTCAATTCGGTTTCAGGCAATTTGGTGTTTTGTATTGATTTTTTTTTCTTGTTTTTTTTTTTAATGCAAAAAAAAAAAAATTAATGCAAAAAACTAATCCAAAACTGAATCGAGAACCAAAATTCTCCAAAAAAACGAATCTGAATTTTGCCCTAGCCTCCCATCCCTAGTATTATCTCCACTGTAGCATCCAGCACACAATGTGGCTTCTAATGGGATGGGGGGGGCGGGAATCTTGGGGGCGAAATTTGAACCATGTAAATGCAGTGATGGATCACTTTTGTTTTTCACATAATCCTAATGTCGGTGCAACCGGTTTGTGGCCTGTTCTTTCCAGCATGGTGCAGTCCTATCCAAGCCCAGCCGAAGGCCGGGCTAGATGAGGCAGTAGCTCCAGACCCTGTGGGGAAAAGGGCCCTGCGAAATGTCCTGGGCATGGGGGAGTGGGTCCTGGGATAAGTGGGAGCCAGAGTGGGAACCTGCACACACAGTCGCTGAGACGGTGCAGCATTGCACCGCAGTTCCTCCCGGAAGCCCAGCCAGAGCCTTAGGGTCACCACATCACAACTCAGGGAGTGAGGAGGGAAGTGTCTCTGACCCTGATGCTGAAACGGGGCCCTACTCCCCGCTGCCTCATGCAGAAACTTGCTGCAGCACGGTGTCTCTATAGCTCCAGATGGGAGGAGAGAAGGGGCACTTTGAGGGAGAGGAAGAGGACTCTTCTGGGAGGAAGGAGAGAGCGTGGTGCCACTGCAACTCTCTCCCATCCCCTGTCCTTCATAGGACCAGCCCAATCCTGTCCACCTTGGATTGGTCTTCCTTCCCCCTCTGAACAAACCCTTTAAACCAGGAAGAGGGGGAGGGGGCGAGCTAAGCTGATAAGGTAGCCATAGGTCTGATCCTCGAAAGGCTGCAAGACCCTCTTTGTCACAGTCATAAGCCAAAATGCCCCTAGGAAGTTCCGTCCTGTGGGAGCACAGCACACACACAAGTAAGCAAGTAACTCCCAACATGTTGACTGCTCCAGTAGCAGAAAGGAATGAAAGAATGCCATCACCCCAAAGCCATGTGGCTGCAGGGCTTGGGGGAAACTGCAGGGTTTGGAGGTCAGGGTGAAATTTTGTTTTCAACCGGATTCTGTTTACGACAGAACCTGGTTGCTAGATCCATTCTGGCAAAACGTGGAAAGAACAAACATTCCATTTCAGAAATTGACTGAAAAATCTTCGTCCGATTTTGCGCAGAATGGCTGCAGCCGTACTCTGCTTGCACAAATTGTTCAATTGGAATTCCGACCTAAATTTCGATCACTGTTCCAACTTCACGGAAAATTTCTGCAGAACCAATTCAGGCCTCCCCTACTTGGCGCTGGGGCAGGAATCCAGTTTCTGGTAGGTCATCTGGTGCATCCAGCCATGTTCCCTGGGACAATAGAGGAAGTGGCCTCTGTAACCACTTGAGATATATACTGATTTATTATGGATATTAAATTAATTTCAAGCCCTAAGCTCGTGATTTGCCGGGTTAAATTCCAGAAGGCAACTTAGATATGAAGACCTCTGGGAGAGGAGAGGTCTATTGAAGGCCAATGCTTTTTATCAAAATGCTGAATTATGGTTGGGTTAGATGATCCTTGAGGAGACTTCCACCCATATGACTCTGTGGGATGTGTGGAAGTGCTGCTTCCCTAGACCTGCACCGTATTAAGATGCAATTCTTCCTGGAGTAATAATATAAGGACATGATAGTCTCCCTAGTAACAAACTGGGTGTTTTTGATCCATAGTCATCTATAAATATAAGGTGGTGAGATGCCTTTATATAAAAGGTACTCAAGGAGAATATTCTCTGATTAATCAGCCCTGGATTGACCTGTAGGTAAATTGCTGTGTTACAACCTCAGTACCATTGTCCAGATTTCGGGCTGGTTCAGAATATACTGTTTTCTGACCAAAGAACTAAATGACCAATGTGTTTTGGCACTTCCCCAGAGTCTGAGTGCTTGTTTTTATTGGGGTATGCCTGGCATGCAGTCTATTCCTTTGCCACCAACCCAAGCAGCTTTTAATTGTATCATGACAGTCCTGACGCCATCGCAAACATCCGTCATTTAGTTCCAGTGACCTTTATTGAAATCATCTGGTTTATTTCCAGTCCCCTAGGAAACCGCAGATGTTCCTTCCAAGCAGCTATGGCTTCCTGCCCCCTTTGTGCATCCAAGTGTGCAAGGATTTTTTTTTACATTAGTTAAAGGAACAGAGACATTCACACCTGTAAGTACGCAGAGTGCTTCTTGTGGGGTGGTCCTGATCCCACACAGAGCCAGGCCCAGATCTTGTAGTGTGGCTGCAGAAACCCATTTGGGCAGATGCTTTGCCCAGCTGGATTTTCCTTCCTCTTGAAAAGAAAACAATCTTTTTTCTTGAAGCAGCTTTCGAAGCCCTCACTCGGCTGTTTCCTCTCCCCGCCTGGACTGGAAGACAAAGCTAATCAGAGCTCTCAGTGGTTAAGATCTTAGGTGGAGTTCATAAAAACACTGCTTGCTTAAGATCTTTCCCCCACTGTTTTTTTTTTGGGGGGGAGAGTTTAGGAAGCCAAAGCAAACAGGAAATAAAGCAACTCCACTCAAGTGACAAGAATTTTCTTTCAATCCAGTCATCTGCTAGTTGGTGATTCCAGAGCTAATAGTCTATGGCATTGGGTGAAAACAAACGAGACGATAGCCCATATTAGCGCTCACCAGGTGGGTATTCACCCGCCCGTTTGTTATGTGGTCGCCAGATGTTCGCCTCTCCTCTACCTGCTCTGTGGCCACCAACCACCTGCTATTCACAGTGGAGTCTCAAAGAATGAGGACCCCATTGTGCGGGCGAATGCTGGCTAATTCAGGCTAATATGCGCTAACATGGCTGCCTCCTGTTTATTAGGGTGCATGCAGCCTTTGCCCGCATACAGGTCAGCCAAGACCATAGAGGTCTGGGCACAGTGCCTAGAGCGGTCCAAGGAATGAACGCGCACTCTCTGCTGTCACTCTCACTGCGCTTTGACTGTTTACTTTGGCCTTTTAGAGCACTCCAAAACTCCCCAAAAGGGAAAATGAAAACGGAAGAAAGACACAGTGGAGGGTCATTTTTTGTCAATTTCCATGACTTTTCTGGATGTTTCTGGAATTTATTTCCAGCGCTGTTCCTCAATTTTCCACCACGGTTTGTTAGTCTGGCCATGCCAAACATGTGCGTGGCAGTTGTGTGGGGGCTCCACAAACCAAACCTGGGCTCCAGCAGGCTAACGTCTTGTTTATTTTCATCCATTGATGTTACACGACATGCAGCTTGCTGCTTTTATTGAAAGCAGGTCCTGTAAGGACTAAGAACTCTTGATTTGATTTGTGTGCGTCTGTGTATCCTGGAAGAAACATGGCTTCTTTCACTCTTTTTCCCTTTTGTGTTTTCATGGCAGCATTCCTCATCTGATTTCTTTTATCCAAAGAGTCTGGTTCTGCGCAGGCCACGCTCTACAGAGGTTTGCTCTTGTGTTTTCATACATTGGTTAACCGGCTTCTTTTGTGATTCTGCATTAGCCTCTGCTGCCGCCGCCGCTTCTACTTATTCCGCACCACTTTCCCTGCCTTTCTAACTCACTTGGGGCACGCTTGCATTGTAAAATGCACTTCCACTTTTGAATTTCCACCCCCTCGCAATTAATGTGATCGAAAGGGTTTTGTTTGTCTTCAAAAGACAGCACATGGGAAGTTGCCTTCTGTTCTTTGTTCTTACTGGGTTTTAATGAGGGGCGTATAGAAAGCAGTTTCCCTGGAATCTACCATTGAAATATGAGCACTGAATTGCATGGTTGTAGTGAATTGTATCTGACTTTGGCCACTTACATGTAATAAACCATAGTTAACCTAGATGGCACCTATCAGAGTTATTTACTGCTCAGCAGAGTGTGAATGTGATCAGTAATAACTCAATTTCCTTCTTTGTGGTATGGACTGCACTTCTCTGTTAATGGAGCATCATGGGAAATGGCATTCATTAGAGAGAGTGAGTGGTTTGGGATCTAAATGGACCCACGCAGTGCCCGTATCCCCACGCCACAGAGTTGCGGACAGATTGGTTGACGCTCTAGGGCCTAGGCTTCCGCCCACAACTCTATGGTGTTGCCCAGGGCAACCGCTGGCCAGAAGCAGAGCTGCAGAGTGAGTCCACCGAGCAGACAGACTGCAGTTCCTCCTCAGACCAGTGTTCCCAGTTTGGCCAGCCCGCTCCACAGGTAGTGTTCTGGGATGTTCCAGAGCACCGCAAGTGGGGCTGGAGCGGAGCAGGTGCTGCCTGCTCTGTTCCAACATCTGGCGGCAGACCTTTAGACAGACGGGCTACTTGGGGTCAGCACCCCTTGTGTGACCCCCAAAGACCATTCTTGTGGGTTTCCAGTTGGACTTTAAAGTCCTAGTGTTCAAAGTGATCCAAACTTTCAAAAAGCCCAGTGTTGATTTGATTCTAGCAATGGCCAAAGGCTGAAGGTGAAAGGGAGGCTGTAGGTATTTAGTTCCTTTTCAAAATGGTTGCCCTTTTCCACTTGGTGGGAATCCTTTCTGTGAGCAACAAAGCCAACTCTTTCCACTCATTTGATAAATGCCATTTTGGCTTTCCTCAAAAATGCCAGTTCCTTCAGCTTTTTTACACTTTGTGGCTGATTCAATGTACTTCAGCACAATAGGATGCAGCTGTAGCTTAGAGGAAATCAGGCCTTTAGGAATACTAATGTTCAACAAAATCCCAACGTCTAAAGTTTTTACATTCAGTTTTTGGAGTTGAATCAATCTGTGGGTCATCCAAAGATCAGGTCATCTATGAAAAGTGGGTAACTTCCCCCAGGCCATTGTAAGCCCTAGGGCAGGGACCGTGTCTATTCAATTACTTTGTAAAGCACCAGGTACATTGCTGGCACTATATAAATGCTTGCTAATAATAATAATAATAATAATACAGAAGTAGATAAATGGTAGACCCATTCTGGTGCAACCTCCTACTGAAATCATGGCTCTGGGTAGCTGTTCAGGAAACCTACCAAATGATGAGCTCCTCCTTCCTTATCCATGCCAGTTCTAGGGTTCATGCCAATGACACATGACTACGTTGACGGCTTCAGGGAATACGTAGTCCTTGCTCATGAATGGCTCACCTGAAGTCAAAGGCACACTTCCTACGTACACAACATGACATTATTCTTGCACTGAAGTGTTCCCTGATGTGGGGTGCATAAGGTGGAAACAGAGCCTCCTCTCAACCACTCCGCACATCCAATTGATACAGCGAAAGCATCAGCAGCCCTAACGTGCAAAAGGGTATTATGAAAAGGCCCCAAAGACGCTACTCTTTAGAGTGGGTGCATTTTAGTCACAACTCTTTGTCCAGGCCATGCATCCATAGATCTGAAAATCTAAATTTAAAGTTGTTAAATGGAAAAAAAAATATACAGGCCCTCAGCCATTTATACTGATAGAGAACGCTTGTCATCCATTACCCATATACTGTGGCCTTTAAAGCTGCATCTACAGCCTTGCAAGGAAACGGTATAAATTTCCATTATAGGAAGAGTAAATTATTTATTTATTTATTATTAAATGTATTTATTATTTATTAAAAAATGCTACCCCGCCCCTCCTGCCGGCGACTTACAATAAATAAAATGTACAACAAAAAAATAAAATCAAAAAGAGGATAAAAATATCCCCCCACTCCCGCATCTCACCCCCCAAAATGCCTGGCGGAATAGCCAGGTCTTACAACTTCTTCAAAAAGAAGTATATAGCAGAGTACACTTAGAAAAACACAACACCCTATTGGAGGAACGTCATCTTTGGATGAGTAACATTGCAAGGATGACATAAGTTTGGCAATAACTAGGCCTTGATGCCTTGCAGACTAACTTGCCTTGCTACACTTTGCTTTTCGAATAAAAAGGCAACAGTGGTGCTGTTTATGAGCGTGTGTGTGTGTGTGTGTTTTAAACAACTAGCTTGGCTATATTCAATCATAACTCTCCAATAAGGTCTTAATGTCAAATCTCTGGAGTATGATTTTTGGGAGAGGAATTGATTATAGCTCTAAGTAATTGTGAATGCAAAATGAAACTCAAAAGCCATAATTAAGTCAGAATAATGGACAAAAATTGAGCAAAGATTTTGATTCTACATGAGTCACTTTTTCCCCAGCGTACACAGTTACCATAATGCCTGTACGGAAGCCTTGCTGTAGACTTCACCAGACTTTGGATCCATGTCGTGGGGGCAATCCACCATCCATCAAAGTCAATGGCACAACTCCCTAAAATTTATCTCCTTGGAAAAACCTTGCACCCAATGAGGCGTAGGGCTTGTTCATTCAGCCTCTTCTTCAAGTGCAATAATCCACTCACTCCGTTTAACTCCACTTCCATTCACACAGTAAGTGAGATTAAAGGGAATCAAAAAATAAGGTTATAACTCCTGAAGACCAGCAGACGAAGTGATCTGGAGTCTTTACTCCAGTAAAGTAATTGTTCATGTAAACCAGGGGTGGGGAGAACCTCAGGTCCTGGGGCTAAATGCAGCCTGCAGTAAGTTTCATGTGGCCCCTAGATTTAGTTTCTACCTCCAATCACTGAAAACCAGAGCGCAGGACGAGGGGCAAAGATGAGAGCATGCACATAAGGCATGGGGACAGAACTGGGCCCTCGTTTTCTTGAGTACCTTTGAACACTCCCGCCCCCAACTTGTATGTAGCCCTTGGAACTTGTACTAATTTTCAAAGTGGCCCCCGGGATGGAAAAAGTTCCCCATGCAGATGTAAACACAAGTGAATCAAGGGGTAACCAGAATAATAAACCTACCACTCCCAGAATGCATAGAAATTCACCTTAGGAGAGCCACCTCACTCCACATTGGGTGAACCCTTACAAAGTGAGGTAGTTATGATTAGTAATCGATCCAAGGGTAATAACCCTGGGATAGTCAGATTGTGCAAACACAACTCTAAATGATAACGATAATGACTACTCCGGAGTAAGCGGTTTGTGGATTACAGCCAGCATGGGTTGTACTGAGGAGATCGCTACTTCATTTCTGTAACACAATCTTGTCCATCACGTAGAAGAAAATGTAGAATAAACTGATTTTTAATGGCATTTTGTCCATCCCGTGCTCCAACTAACCTCCAAAGCTAAAGAGCTTTTTGTTTGAACATGATTTGCAATGTTTTTATTAAGTGACTGCCTGTAGAATGAAAAAATTGTTCCTTCCTCTGCAGCTGTTTTCGCCACCTTGCATAATGAACTCCATCAAAAAACTAAGGCAGGTACTGTAAACCAGACTGGCGGCATCCTTATAGTCGTGCATCTGGTCGGCCAGATGTTCACGGGATCGTTTCTGATCTGGCTTGCTTGTCCCCAAAAGAGCATGACTCGGAACATCTTTAGCCATGACATTGCCAAGCCTGGCCAATGTGGATGGTTCTGGTGTGTTAATATGCTATCCGTCTGTAATGGTATGCAATGCATGGCAACAAATACAGAGATGAATCAAAGGTATCTTTTATCAAGAGATGAACCAGCCCAAAGCTTTGCAAATGTATATTCATTAATGAGTTTGCCCAGTCATGTGCATTTGTGATACCAATAGGCTTGAGTTGGAAAGAGCCAGCGGGGCCGATCCCATGCTGCCACGCGGTTTGCGCATGCACCGTAGGCCCCGTGGCGGGATGCGTGCAGCGTGTGCACACATATGTGTGCACGCACCATGTCCACGGGGCATGAGTCCACGGGGCATGAGATCAGCCCCACCGATACGAAGAGTGTCACCAAAATGGCATCATCCTGCACATCTGAAAACAAAGATGGTGAGAGCACTTGGCAGTCTTCTTGGTTTTTCCCATTCGTCTTTGCCACAGCCTTACGCGTGCTGTGGCTCACTGGCGGATCACTCATTTCCAGCTAGCTGACCTCTTAGCAGGCATTCCATGGCTTGCAGCTCATTGCCGCAGTTGCAGAGAGGAGAGACAGCAGCGAAACCCCACTTCGTCATAACGACCTTTGGTCAATCAGCTCCGGGAGGCAGGATTATAGCAGGAGCATTTTCATTGCAGTCCCTGATGGCTCTATCAGCTGCAAACAACTTCACCCAGCATATACCACAGTATAAGAGAAAGCAAGTCTCTTCTACCTGTCTGACTTGTTCTCGTATTTAGTTCTGACTCCTTGCCAGCCTGAAGAAGGGCTCTGTGTGGTCGGAAAGCTTGCGTGCTCTCACCAACAGATTTTGGTCCAATAAATGATAGCATCATCTGAACTACTTTCTCCCCAACTATTATTTTTGGGACCAACGTGGCAACCAAATGCTCTGTCTAGACCAGGGGTGGGGAACCTCACATCCAGGGGTCAGGTGTGGCCCCTTTCCAGTTCCTGAATCTGGCCCCTAAATCTGCTTCTTAACCCCAAGCACTGAGAAACTGAGCTCAGGGTACATGAGCAGAGGATCCAGGACAGATCCATGCGGCCCTTGAAGCTTGTACTCCTTTTGAAAGGGGCCCCTGAGAGGGGAAAAGCTCCCCACCGCGAGACTGCCTATCTCCCTGAAGGAGTGTGCAAGAGACACTCTATTTGCACACCTGCTGTGCTTAACTAAATCGGGGCTGTTAATTTTGTTTTCAAAGAACCACACCCCGTTGGGCATGTGGGCCATTTCCGTTACCATCAGTGCAGAATTTCAGCTGGAAGATTTTGTCAGTAAGGCAAGGGGTGTTTTCACATGGACACAGGGATGTTCACCCCCGGAGCAGGCCAGAGAGCGCGCCTCCTGCATCTGCCCCGCTTGCAGCCTTGCCTGGGTTGAATTTACATTACCTGGTAGCTGCCACAGCCCACCATCCACCCTTGTGGATCCCCCACACACACACCATAGAGTTTATTTATTATTTATTTATTTACACCAGTTATAGCCCGCCTCTCCTGCCTAGGCAGCTCGAGGCGGCTTACAAAAATTAAAATATTTTAAAATATACATAAAATACATAAAATACATAAAAGGGAGGCATAAAACTCATTGCTGCTTGTATTAATGGAAAACAAATACTCTTCATCTTTTTTTATGGCTTCCTTTTAGATATCTCCCCCTTAACCTTTTTTCTTTCGGTCTAGGCTAAACGTGCCAGTTCCATTAGCCTTTCCTCAAAGGACTTGCCTTCTCGACCTTTGACCATCTTTATTGCCCTTCTCTGACTTCTCAGACATAGCTGAACTAGAAAAGGTGCAGAGAAGGGCAACAAAAA
Source organism: Sphenodon punctatus (assembly GCA_003113815.1). NCBI lineage: Eukaryota > Metazoa > Chordata > Lepidosauria > Sphenodontia > Sphenodontidae > Sphenodon > Sphenodon punctatus. The sequence goes on along the minus strand of QEPC01003796.1, from coordinate 4,968,325 downwards.
TGATCAAGGGCATGGAAGGGCTCCCGTATGAGGAGAGGCTTGGTAGGTTGGGGCTGTTCAGTTTAGAGAAGAGACGACTTTGAGGAGATACGATCGAGGTCTATAAAATCATGAGTGATGTGGAACTAATAAACAAGGAGCAGTTATTTACCCTCTCAGCTAGTACTAGAACTAGGGGACGCTCCATGAAACTCATGGGTGGCAAGTTTAAAACAAATAAAAGAAAATATTTTTTCACGCAGCGTATAATTGGGTTGTGGAATCTACTGCCAGAGGCTGTGGTAAGGGCCAGTACTATAGCTGAGTTTAAAAAAGATTTGGACAAGTTTCTGGAAGATAGGTCCATTAGCAGCTATTCGCCAGACAGGCTCAGGGAACATGACGGGAGCTGGGGGAAAACAACAGGGAATGGATCCCCCATTGTGACCTGTTGGGTGCTTCTCTCAAGCCACCGTGATTGGCCACTGTCGGAGACAGGATATTGGGCTAGATGGACCATTGGTCTGACCCAGTATGGCACTGCTTATGTTCTTATGTTCTTTCCAGTTTGTCGATAGATGGATACGGAGTAATTCAGATAGTATCTTTTGTTAGATCAGCCTCCATGGGTGAGGGCATGCAAGCTTTCAAACCACGCAGGACTCATTGTCAGACAATAGGCAAGTCAGAACTCAGGTTTGTCAGCATCCTCCTTGAAATATGGAGTCCCATACTGAACCCAGTGTTCCGAGAGAGGACTGAGCAGTGCTGGGTATTGGAGTACTATAGCTGGGGGTCCATGTTCACTGCATTTTGCCATTGGTGGCAATGGGGAAAACACGGTGAACACGGGTCCCTGATTATAGTTTCCCAAGTCTAGGATACAATAAACTGCAAGCAAACAACACCGTTCGGCCGTTTGACAATTTCCTGGCTCCTTAGACCTTTTCCATTGACATATACACAAGATCTGCTCCATTACTTATGCTTCAGAAGGTGCAGAGAGAAAGACTAGGGCTGCTCATAAATTGTCTGTGTTTACTTGAAGAAAATGAAATAAAGTGAAGAAAAGACAAAAATTGGCCCCAAACAGAAGGTGAGTAACAAGGCAAATCTCAGAAGCACATCGTGCCTGTTTATCCTTGCTCCTTTGGCTTTTGTAATAAAAACAATCATTCACCATGACAACTGCCAGAGCTTGCTACAGATGACTCTTCTAAAGCAAACAGCCCATGTGAAATGTCAAAGAGTTAAAGGGAATCAGATGTTTCTCATTAACAACTGGTTTTCCCCCTTAGTTTCATTCGTTGTCCCCTCCACCTCCTTAACACAAACAGTTTCCCCCTGGTTACACGTTGGGAGGAGCAGAGTGGAGTATCAAATTTTTGTTGCTTTTCTTCTTCCTTCCGCTATCCAGGATTTTGCAACTACAGAAAAAAAGCTGAGACATGTATTAAGTCCAGCTGTGAAAGTGTGATCGGATGAGCTATCAAGAGAGGCCCCATTCATGTCCCTCTGTACGTGCATCTGTGCTCCATTGCGGCCTGTGCTGTATTTCATCTGAGCTCTCCCTCTTGTTGATACACAGTGAAAACTTTTGATTCTTTCCCGTGTCCGACATGTTTCTGGGACACACAAAACCCATCTCAAATTGAGTGTGAAATCATCTTCCGCCAAGTAACACTCTTCACAGCGTGTTTTTTCTTAAATGACACACCCATTCACTTGCTAACTGTGAAGTAATAGTTAGCAGAGCCTCAGAAGGGTGGCTGCTCAGCCGAAGGTTCCTTTTCAGGAAATATCTGCCAAGAGGTAAGGAAACTCCATTCGCCGTTTTCTGCACAGATATTTCCTGAGTGAGGTCTGCTAGGCATATGGTTAGGTTCTGCTGGTTTCTCTCCTCCACATCGTCCCTGCTCCCTCAGTCCTGCATCGTAAGCCAATGGAAGACGAGGGGCAAGTTTACCAAGAGTTTAGGCTTTGTCCTGAAACTGCTGGCCGGGGCTTGTGTTGTCGATCCTAATTGTTAAATGGCAGTAGACCGAAGTATCCCGCTACGCTGAAGCCATCGGAGCGCTGGCTGGCAAGTCGCTTCACGCTTCAGGGGAGCTTCTTGGCTTTGCATCCAGTTTGACAAAGTGGTTAGCATGGATTTTATTTTGGTTTGGGAAAGGGTGTGGTGTTTAATTTCTTTAAAGAGGACTTTGGAGCCTGATCCAAATCCATTTATGTCAATGGGAGCCTTCCCATTGCCTTCAGTCGGGTTTCTTGCATGTAGATTTTTAGTTCACAACGATTGGCTCTAACTTAAATTGTGTGTGTGTTTTTGCTTTAGACTTGAGAATGATTGTCGTGTGTGCTGTTTGTCTTATATTATAATTTCTTAGCATTTGTTTATATTTTAGTGGGTGTGTCTGGGTGCCCCATTGTACCAGACTCTATACAAACCCAAGACTGACAGGCAGCCTCTGCCTCAAAGGGTTTACACTTTAGGGCTACTTTCCCCTTATGATGTGTGAAGCAAGCGATCAAGTATCTGGGGTTTCAGACGTACATTTCATCAGGCAGGGAATGTGTGGCTGTTACCCCAGCATTCACTGTTCCTGACAGAGAAAGGCCCTTTTTACACGGGCTGCAGCGTGGGGGAGAGGGGGGTCAGTGTGCGTTGCGGTCTGTGTGTGATGGGAGGGTGTAGATGAGCGCACACCCATCTACACTCACCTCCACCCATCAACACACACAGAGCAACCACCGTTTTCGCACACCCACCCGCCACAGAGTTTACACAAGTGGCACCCACCGAGATTTCTGGGTGTTCATGTGTGGGTGCCACCCATGTAAAAAGGGCCAAAGTGTAGAACACCAGCGGTGGGGGCCTTCCTTCCCATGTTTCCAGGATGGGTGAAAATAAACAGCATGATAGCCACCCATCTGTAGAAGGTGACCAGGCCATTGTTCCGGTCCAGTTCCCCCGTACGTTACCTAAGGCAGGGGGAGACCGCCATTCAGGCTAAGGCATGCCCATCTGTTGGCGTGCAGGCCAACATGAGGGCATGCTGTCTATTAGGGGCCCCAGCCAGGAAGGAGAATTAGCGCACCAACTGTGAGACCTGCCCATCTTCTTCCCGATCAGAAAGGAGATGAGTGGGCCTCACAGCTGGTGAGCGGAGCAGCCAGCTTGGAAGGGGACCTAAGGGATGATAGTCCCATTTCTGAATTGCAAGTGTCCGTTGACACTCACCCACATCGCTGTCTATTGGATGCTGTTACCCATGGGACATGGATGAGTGTCACATGACAGCTCGAAAATGAAGTTATCGTCTCATTTATTTAACACTATGCTATTTGGAGATGAAGTAGTTGAAATCATCTCTTCTTTTGGACCATATATATATATATATTTGTGAATATGTACATTGGTATATCCATATATGTATGTATATTTGTGAATATGTATATTGGTGTGTGTGTCACTGTTGAGCCTGGCTATGATCTTTGGAGGACAGGACGTTGGCACAGGCTGCTGGTTGCATTCACATACTGAGTGCATTCACCAAAAATAATATTTTTTAAAAAAATTGGTTCCCACAGGAGAGGTAGGCTTTCCTGTCTTGGCTCTCCGCCCCCCTGGGGTCAAGTGTTGTCAGAAGGGGTTTGCCCTGGTAGCACAACCCTTCTGACAATACCCATCCCACAAAGCTGGAATGACCTGCAGTAGGAAGCAATGAGACTGTTCTGGTCAGTGCAAAATGTGTTTGAAGAACTTTGTGGCTGGTTTGGGAGAAGGTTAATTTCAAATGAGACTTTGGGGATAGTTGGGAAAGAAATGGGACTTTCTCTTCTGTGTAGTGTGGAATACAAATTTCAAAAGACCACAATGATGATAAACGTCTGTCATTTCCATTAGTGTAACTCTAATGACAAAAGGCCACAGTCAAAGAAGTGATAGCATATGGGCAACACAAGTAGGCTCTGGAATCTTAATCTGGTTTTGAGAGCAGTCTGCTCATAAGGTTCTCCAACAATGGGCAGCTGCCATTTTGGTGCCTTTTCCAATGCTCCCCGTGAAACGGTGTTGTCCATTTATCATCACTGGTAGTCTTTCTTTTTCACTATGTGCCTTAGAAAACCCACTCCCTCAACATGCTCAAGTCCCCTCCACAAAGAGAAGCTGTGCCTGCATCACAACCCCATGAAAACATACCAGTTTTCATAAACTTTAATTCCTTTGAGATGAACGGAGCAATCCGTGCTTGAGTAATAGCATCCCGCACTGGCTAGTCTCTCATGGATGGAACGTTTGTCTTACAGCCTACAAGAACCTCATCGGAAAGCATTTATTCCAGACCCGGTTCCAGTATACCTGGCTCACCAGGCCACACGATCTATGTAAGTAACATTTCAGATTAATATAATTGTGCTACTTAGATTAAGAACTAGAAGCTGAAATTTTCAGAGTCGTCTATGAGATTCGAGTGCCTCTCAGGACCCATAATAGTTCACAGTCTTTTGATAATCTTAACCAATGTTTCCCTGGCAAAGCTGTTGTAAGCTCCTCTGTGCAGGAGTTGTTGACCCATGGTTGGGTTCAATAATGTTCCAAATCGCTTTGCAAAAACAGACAAATGAAAGGCCACCTTTTCCCCACTAGTGAATAGGTAGGAGTAGAGAAGTCTAGGAAGGAATCCTCAGAAGCCTTACTGCAGACTCGAGATGGGGCGATTAATATTGAAACGACTTTACTATTTTATATGCACAAACTCTCCCTGCTCAACATAGACCTTAGGCTGATCCACACTTGGAGACTGGGAATATTGTGATTAGTCCATGTAAGAAGTTAGAGCTTGTTGCTATTTTTGGGTAGGTTGAGTTGGCAGGATACTTTTACACACTACATTACACACATAGCTATATGCCACATTTTGAGTAATTGCTTCTTGAGAAACTAGAGCAATGGCTTATGTTTATGGCTGCCACGTAGCCAATGTAACATGGATTATTCCTCACAGAGGCTGCGAACAGGAGTACACATGAAAGTACCCTTCCTATAGAGGTTCCTGCATTTAGGATTGAATGAGTTAAATTAAAACACCACTGGCAGCCCAAGCAGTGTCTGTTTCACTGGAAGTGGCCTTGTAGTTTGAGAGTGAGGCGTTGCCCTTTTCGAATAGGACCATATGGAAGAAAAGGCCACAGCGGGAATGAGTTGGACCCTACATATATCTGTAGTTTATAAATAGCCCCGATTGCTTACACACCCCAGTGTACTCTATTTAGTCATGCCTGGGTATGGACTTTTACTCAAGTCCCAGATTATGCTGGGGCCATAGTAATTTATCAGTGTTCTGTGGTAACTTAATGTGGCTTTGCTCCTTGACTTGTCCTACCTCTCTTCAGATCCCAGACCCCTTGGAAAGCCACATTTTCATACTGGTACACAATATGGTACCTAGGACTTTTTTCTTTTGGATTTTAGACTTCTTGATCAATGCGCTATTGAACACCAAGCTAAAACAGCAAGAGGAAGGCAGTGGTTCTAAACCTTTTTGTGATCCACCAAAACGTTTCATTGTGGGGTTTTTTTTAAAAAATCTGGGACCCATTTTTTAAAAAAATAAATCCAAGACCAGGAGTGGCCAGGCATTAGCAGCTGGCTGGGGGAGGCAGGTACTAATCCCCATAGTGGAGGCAGCAAAAGAGAGGGGCCCAATCCCAGCAGCCGCAGGAAGCTGGCATATAAGCAGCAGGAGGCGGGAGACAGGGAAGCCATGGGGAAGCCATGTTCCTCCTCTCCAATCCCCACGCCCTTAGGAGCACAGGCAGCCAGAAAAAACAGCAGAAGGGAACCTGGCAGGGGATATGATACACCTGTGCCAGGGCTCGTGGGTCCTCTTGGTTACCTACCCTAGGGCCCACCCAAGACCTCTCAGGACCCACCACTGTTTTCTGACCCACTGCTTGAGAACTGCTGGCCTTGGGGAATGATGTGGGTGATATTTTTGAGACACATCGAGCGGCAACTTGTTGGTTGCCCATTTTGACATGTAGGAAAACTTACTAAAGGGTCTTTGTCTGTCTCCACTTAGACTAGAAATGGTGTTACCGTTCACCGCGTCTGCAGCAGGAAAGGGCAGTCAATTAGGCCTATTACGCGGTGGAGATTGGCAGTCACAGAGTAGTCCCTGGAACACTGCCACCATGTTCACGTGTGGCGTCGTAGCCTTTGGCAGGTTTGAGAGGATCAGCTCCTCATTACGCAGAACAGTTGACGTTTGCAACATCGGGCAAACCCTGTGCTCCAGTTCAAACAGAGTTATTAAAATGCCTACCTTTAAATTACACTGACTTAAAAATATCCAGGCACATACTCAACTCGTTAACCAATGCATTTTTCTAAGACTGAAAGTGGCTCAGTTCAGTTTTGTTAGAGTTGAAATATTAAACAGGTTTGGGCAAGTTTGTTTTTTAACCATTTTATGTGCTTGCTTAACATAACATTCCCATGCAGTATTCAATGAGCTGTCCAGCTCAAAGGGTTGCAAAAGAACTGCCACACCAGTGCTGCAATCCTCAAACTACTTCCTCCAGAGGAGTTCTACTGACTTCAGTTGATTTCGGGTAGAACCACTTTAGAGCTAATTAGGGCTGAAATGAAGATCTGGAGTGGATTTCATTTCAAATGGATCTGCCCCATCTGATTGGTTCTGACGGAACAGAGGCCAAGCATAATCCAGTCCCCGTTCTGCCGGAGATTCAAATAGACCCCTAGCTAAACACACTGCCATTTTATGCATGGGCATTTTGGGCAGTAAACAAAGTCCCTTTTTGCACATACACGCAAAAACCCCGGAATCTGTTAACATTCAGTTGGGACAGTCTGAATTGGTGTCCAGAGATCTACAGTGGTGGAAAATCTGCAGCAGATCTCCAGATACCGATCTGTATCGATGGATTTGGAAGGTTGGATTCATTTCTGTTCCAAAGTCAATCATTGGTGTAGAGGGATCTGCATTCATCCAGACTACAGAGATACAGATGGCGTCAGAGATGAAAAGTGAATGAGATATCTAAAGTCATTCAATTTCTAGTAATCAAAGCCATTTCCCTATCACAGCTAAGAAATGGTTGAGATATTTTTTAAAAGGCAGGGTCTTTTTAGCCAGGAAAAGATATTTTTTTAAATAGTTTTCCCTTTCTCTTTTGATGCATTTCCTTGCATCAAACCTTATTCTAAATTAGCCACCCAAATGCCAACTCACCATGAAGTTACATTGGTGTTGGAGAGGTTAAAATTGATGTTTATCCTCCTTGCCAAAGTGGCTGGTGCTTTATTAGGAGGCAACCTGTCGTAAGTAGGCTTGCAGATAACATGAAGAATGGTGGCACATTTTGGAGGGCTAGGGAAGGGGTGATATCATGGACCATTGCGTTGCTCTGTTTGGCAAACCAGAGCCTTGTTCAACGTCTCTTTCACTTTACATTGTGTTTGTTCATGTTTCCAATTTAATGATTGTTAGGAGAGCATTATCGCTTTCTTCCTCCAACGTGCCGTATTGTAATTCAATTTCTTTTAACGTCTCTGTGAGCTAGATCAGACGGTCTTGTTGTCCCATATCTTACTGCTGGGAAAAAATTGTGGCCATGATCCACCAATCACTTACTCCAAAGTTGTCCCATTGAAGCCTTAAAGGGCCCTGTGGACTTCAGTGTGATTACTCTGAAGTAAGTGGTGTTTGGATGGTGGCCTAAGAGGAAAAGTGACTTGTCCAAGGCCATCCAATGAGTCAATTGTAGAGCTGGGCTTTAAACTTTAGAGAAATTGAGAGAACTTAAAACTTTCTGTGTTCAGTCCATGTCGCATGTTACCCAAACTCTTGGGGAAATGTTCCATGCTGTTAAAGAGAAGGCATGATGGTGAAGAAGAAATCCTTTACATGATGAAACCAAAGTCCCTGAAAACCTGAATTGTATAAACCAGAAACTACTAGTGTGTGAGTGTGTGTGTGTGTGTGTGTGTTAATTTATCTTCTGTCTTTGACCTTCAGGCAAAAGTAGACAATGAGATCCTTGATTACAAGGATTTAGCAGCCATTCCCAAAGTCAAGGCCATTTATGACATTGAACGTCCAGACCTAATTACTTATGAGCCATTCTACACTTCCGCCTACGAAGAGAGACAGGAGAGGCAGAGTCTTGGAGAGGTAATGAATTTGGGAGTGACCCATTCTCTTATTATACACTATTACTCAAAGCCCGCTAAGCTGCTGTCCTCGTTATATAACTGAAACTCTGTTTGATGCTGCTGTCGCCATTCTGCCCAAATGCTTTGCATCTATCCGGCCTGTGCTTATCAAAAGGAATCACTATGCTGGTTTGTACCTTGTATCGCACCATATGGACGGTGGCGGAAATAAGCATATGGCTCCTCTGTATTTCTCACCTTTTAATTAACCTTCCCAACTAACAAGATGTCCCATCCCCAGTTGGTGTTCATAATTTCTGTTAGCTTGATGGCTGCTGCCAAGTCCTGTATATGCCACACAAACTCAACTCTGCTACAAGTAGAACATAAGGACCATACTGGGTCAGACCAGTGCTCCATCAAGCCCAGCATCCTGTCTCCAACAGTGGCCAATCTCGGTTGCTTTGGAGAAGTAACCACGAGGTTACGATGGAGTGAACCATTCCTTGCTGTTTGCTCCTGGCTCCCGATGATCAACGGTTGCGTCTCCCAAACCTACTTGACTAATCCCCATTTATAATAGCCAGTGGGGCCTCGGGGCTTTCAAGAACAGCACAAAGCTCCATGGCCAACAATAAAAGACCAAGGAGAAATGGGAGAATCATGGCAATCCTGATGAAAAAATGATACCCCAATAATTTTGCCAGAGTTAGGTAAGATGGAATGGGGGTCGGGGGGTAGACCCATACTGTGTGTGCTTCCTGATTGTTTGGGAAAGCAATGCTCTCCCCTGCTGTAACTGCCATTCATCCTTCCTCCTAGAGGGACCTGGTTTATTTATTAAAAGTGCACTTTCAAGTTTTGCATCTCTTCCTTTTGCTCTGGGTAATGTTTTTGTTCTCCTAGTGGCATGTTGGTATGCCACCCAAAATGCCATTATGCCTAAACGCAAAAGATTTGGAGATGTGATATAAACAGCTGTTGGACTCCGTTAGATCTTTATAATCCTGGTGTCACAGAGCTGAATTTGTCCCTTGAGAGGAGCTGGCTTTCTCCAAGTGACTGAGGCATGAGGGTTCAGCCTAGGATGTCTGCTTTCTCACTAGGGCTATGGAAATCATTGTGGTAACGCCTACATTTTTATTCTGGAACGTTTTGGGTGGCGGAGGAGCAGGAAATGGAGTGGCCTCTCAGATTTGCAGCTTCGGGGTGCTCCTGGATCCATCACTGGGCCTAGAATTTTAAGTTGTGAGCGTGGCCAGGAGCACTTTTCACCAACTCTGTCTGATGAGAACGTTGCCACCGTTTCTTTCAGTCAGATCCAGCCATTTCCATCCATGCCTTCGTAACCTTGAGGCTAGTCAACTGCAATGTGCTCTACGTGGGGTTACCCTTCAGGATTGTTCCGAAGCTATAGCTTGTGCAGAACATGGCAGCCTGCCTCCTCAGGGTGTACATCACTGTGAGTGCATTATACCAGTGCTCCAGAGTCTGCACTGACTCCCAATAACTTTCCAGGCACAGTTCAAGGTGCTGCTTTTGACCTATAAAGCCTTAAATGGCGTGGGCCCAAGAATACCTCTTTGTGCACCCTTGTCATGCAGACCTGGTGCGCCAATGGAACTTGCAAGAGAGCGCCCTTGGCTTACCTGATTGAGCATAATGCAACATAGGGGAGGAGGTGGACCCTAGGTGGCTTGGTGGCTACTCCACAGTTCTGGATATCCCATCCCCTGGAGGTTCACCAGAGCCTGCACATTTTCCAGAGGCAATATAAGACCTGTTTATTTGGCCAGGTGTTTAGCAGGTGGGGATAGAGACAAGGGAATTGTTTTTAAGAGAATTGTATATTTGTATAGAGTTTATACTTTATGGGTTTTATTTACAAATATTTCATATATCTCTTCACATGTTGCTAAGCACCCTGACCCTCCGGAAAAAGGGTGGATTAGAAATCTAAATAAATATATGTCTGGTAACACGCAGAATTAACTCCCAGGCACAAAATGCTTTCAACTGCGGTGCCAATGACACAACAAAGGTTGAGGAAAGGTCAGGAATCCAAGATGCATGCCATCACGTTTATAGGTTAATTTCATTTACCGTGTAGCACCGTATGCCTTGGGCCCAGTAAATATTGTCTGAGACATCTCTGGCGTAATGAAAACTCGTTAATCAACACTTGGGGGTTTGAGATGGATGCTGCCCTTGCACATTAAACTAATAACAGCAACCTTGATAAATATTTATTGTACAGAATAAATAATTAAATACTGAGCTAAGTTGACTTTCGGATTTCGATATGGATAAACCATATTTACATTAAAATCGTCACCCAGTTGAAGCTCTTTAGTCAAAGAAGCTCAGCAAATGGTTTGCACTAGGCATCTTGGGCTACAGAATTTCCTACACTCCTTCCTACTCATGGCCAACTGCAAACAAAGAGAATGATGGAGAGATCGGCTGATTTACCAAATACGCTACATCCCACCGTAACGGACCATGAGGCCCATGCCCTCTTAGGCCTATGCCTCAGTATACGGAACGGTTCGTAACAACGAAAGGTGTACCTACAGAACCATAATGTATAGGGAAGGGAAAAGAGCTGGTTCAAAGTGAGCGTTTCTGTTCCACAGAACAGCTCAGTAGAAACAGAAAGGCTGATGAAATTCCAATTGGAATTCCAATTGAAAAAGGTTTTTGATCAGAATTCCAATCAAGACATTCTGTTCATGCATAAAATGGCCACCGCCGTCCAAAAAAATAGGCACCACCGTACTGCAGTATGCGGCCATTTTGCGCATGCACAGAATGGTGAATGCCCACTTTCACTCCTAGAAGAAACTCCCAGGTTTGTTATAGCTGGGGTTCTGCAGTTACAAGCGGAGTTATAAACTGCTCAGGGTGGAAACTTGGGTCTGGGCCCTACTACAGCAGACCAGGCTCAAGCCCTGACCCAGTGCAGGACTGGCTCTTAGGCCGCTTTTACATGTGACGAAAAGGGTTCTTATAAGTGCTCGAGGTAATACCGGCCCCGTTTTTAGATGAGACAACTAAGGCGGATTAGAGAAATCTAATGTGTATTTAAGGTGGAATTTTCAAGATGTGAAATCGGTTTCATAAACCCCCAACATCGGGGGTTTCACAAACTCGTGGATTAAAATGGGTTTTTAACGTCTTAAATAGTTCATGCAGATTTAAATTGTACTTTAATCTGCATTTCTGCTCGTGAAAACATTAAAAGCGGTTTACTTTAAATGTGGATTAATTATAAATCCGCGATAACACATACGTCTAAACATTAAATTTGGATTAAAATAAGAACAGTTTCAATGCGCAGTAAGCACTAATCCGCGATATTTGGTGCTCATCGAAGAATGCCCCCCGGGGTTATAAATGCTGGAGTTTTGTCATGTGTGAACACGCTACTCCCCTTTTATGCAGCAAAATGTCGCAGCCTTGCAAGACCTACCCGATGCGACTCTTACACGGCTGCAAGATCTCACTGCATAAAAGGGGAATAGTTTGTTCACACGTTACAAACCTCCAGCATTTATAACACCCGGTATAAGCTCGAGCACTTATAAGAACCCATTTTTGTCATGTGTAAAAGCGGCCTTATGGGGCACAACCTGCCCCACTAGGCCTTTACATCTCCTTTCCGAGCGTTGAAATAGTTGTTCTTTCTCATTCTGTGCAACACAAGAATTCAGGCCAAGCTATTCCCCTCCTATCAGTGCCAGAGTTGCATAGTGGGTAAGCTCTTGGATTCGGACCTGGGAGAAGAGGATTCAGATCCTGTCTGGAGAGTGACCTTGAGTAAGTCACTACCTTTCAGCTTCAGTTTCCCATCTGTAAAATGGGAGTAATATTGACCTAGCTACCTGCTTCACAGGTTTGTTGGGAGAGTAATCTTGGTTAGGATTGGAAAGCACTTTGAACATGGAAAGGACTCTAGAAATGGTTAATATCAGTTTAGCGTAATCTGGTCTCCCACCTTCACCTTGCGCACAGCTCCTGCTAGAGTTAAATACAGCCAGAACAGAGGTAGAGGAGAGAGATTTGGATGCTATTTTATCTGTCTTCCAAGCTGCTTTAGCAACAGAACTTGACCATTCTGCCTCCTGCTCCCCCCCAAGTTACACAAGAACAAAATCAATTGCCCCTGAGAGTGACTTCCCCTGGGGAAGCTGCAGGAAGTTGGGCAGAACACAAGCACCTGTGATCTTGCCAATGATGGACCCATCCCTCCCTCCACTATGACCTGCCTGGGTCCAGACTGCTCTGTCTGTTTTATTAGCCACTCTGGCTCAGTCAGAAGATCTCTACAGCAGCAGCAGCAGAGAGGATGAAAAACGGTTTCTCTTCCCCTTCTGAAGCTGCTTTGTCCCTCTCCCGTCTCTTTTTTCTTTGGGTTATGGAGCGGAAGAAAGGACAGAGGAGTTCCTGTGTGGAGAGCGAGGCCAGCCAGAGATGATATATACCCCTTGACTGAGATCCGAACCCTACTGCAGCCGATGAGACTTCCCCCATTGGCTGGAGTGGAGTCAGGGTGGCACTTGTGTTTATATGCACTCACATAGGCTGTATTGGTTTCTTTCAGCTGCACTGCTTGACCACATTACCCCAGCGGGGGGGAAACTTACGTTTTGTAAACTCGTAGCAAGGAAATGAACGTCTCTCTCTGAATGTGGGTGCAGGGTTAGAAACGCCATCAGCCGCATCGCCTGTCTTTTTCAATCATGGATGTCGGGGCTCAAAATCCAGCCCCGTCATCTGTGATTGGAAAAAAAAAAAAAGGGAGACGCAGCTGATGATACTTTTAACCCCGCGCCCACATTCCGAGCTACACATTTAAACGTGAGTTTACAAAATGTAGGTTTCCCCCAGACCCGGCAAGCTTGGGTAACGTGGGCAAGCACCCCTCCTCTTCTCAGTTCATTTCCAGTTCACAGAACCATCCCCCAAATCCCCCCATTCAGACAGAGAAGAGAGCCTCTTTCTCCTCAAGGAGCTAGAGCTGGAACCTCCCACCTGAATCCCAAGAGTTTTTAGTTTTAAAAATTATGTTATTAGTAATATTTTATTAGTTGTATATAGCAATATTGTTGTTGTTATTTTTATTTATACCCCACCCTACTCAGGGTAATTTACAAAGACGTACAATAATAGCTTATATGTAAAATTACAAAAATCCAATTAGAGATTACCAAAAAATTAAAACCCAATTAAAATTACAAGCTTCTACATTCCCAGTGCTCCAAACACCCCTCACCTCCACAGATGTAACTGTCCCTCCTTCCAACCCACGTCTCAACCCGCCCCAGATGCTGCCACTGAGCAATCATTGGGTGTCTTTAGACATAAGTCACCGTTTTTCAGAGACAGGTTTCTGATCAGCGGGTTTACTAAGATGGACAAGGGTGATGAGAACACAGGAAAAGAAAGACACACATATGGGGAACTGAGGTTTAGACTCACCCAAGGCCACCTAGGGTGTTTTTAGACATGACGTTGTTCAGTGTTCTGTAGCACAGTGTCCTACCATTACAGTGTTTAGACAGACTGTCAACACAATGTTCACCACAAACACTGGGGGTGTCTTTAAACATAACAAAAATCGGGTGTCAAAACCCCAAAGCACGTGTTTGGCTATTATGTGTAAGCACCATAACGATCCCAACACCAATATGGCCACCCATCGAACACACAAAGTGAACACCATGGCATCACGAGGACAATTTGCGTGTTCCGGCTGAACACACGGCCAACGTTGTGTCTAATGATATTGCGTGGCATATTAGCAGGTACAACACGGGGAACGAGGTGGCAGCGTTTGCGTGCTGAGATCAGGTGGCGAGCAAAACACCGATTTGCCCCAAGATGGGCTGTGTGTCGAAGCAGCACCACATGGTGAACACAGGGCCAAACCAGTGTTCGTTCGTATCAAGGTCAAAACACACATTCAGACACCCTTTGACGTTATGTCTAAAGACACCCATTAGCTGGAGACAAGCTCCCTGCCTCAGGGGCTCACACTCTTGTATGTACAAGAGAGAGGGAGGCAGAGGGGAACAGAAGAAGAGACAGAGGGTGTTAATAAACATGATGCTGGCCTGCTACACCCCGCCTGGGCCTGCACCTCACGTGCGCCTCTGTTTCTGAGCCGCCAGATTTGGGCCCAGTACAGACCCTGGCAGGGTAGGTGGCTTGTCCAGAAACGTGGCCCTGGAAGGAACCAGGCCATAGCAGGCTGAACCAAGCAGGCACGTCTGTTTCCAGGCCAACCCGGCCCCAGCATGGAAGGTTGCCATAGTTATTAGCCATTGCTGCCTGTTATTTGAAGCTATGGCTGCCCGTCATGGCAGGGGGCGAGGTTCTGGCCACAGCATGGGGGTGTGGCCAGCCAGATGCATATCACTCTCTAACACCCTTCCTTCCCTGGCTAGGGAAATGTTTATTCCATTCCCCGACCTGTCCCGGCCCGGGGCATCCCCCCTCCTCGGGATGTGCAGCCAGCAGACCTTCTGCACATTTGTTTTCACCCAGACAGACATTCACAAAGTTGCAGGTGCACGTGCTCAGCCTAATTACAAGGGAGAAGGAAACCTTGAATTAAGTGATGGTAGAAGGAGCATTAGTAAGCACTGCCCTCGGGGGTGAGGAGTTAGGGAAAGTCTGACAGAAGAGAGACGTTTTTAGGGGAGATATGAAGGTCAAGAGAGAGGGAGCAGGACGTATGTGTGGGGGTGGGAACTGCGTGCCTGGGGGCAGCATAGGAGAAGGGTGGGGTCAAGACAGTTTAGGGAGAAGGAGACTCAAGGGCAGGTAGGGTCGGTGGCAGAAAAGGAGTGAAGTTCCCGAGTGGGAGCGTAGTGTGAAACAAGGGCAGAAAGATAGGGAGGAGCAAGGCCATGAAGAGCCTTGAAGGTGAAGACAAGGTGTTTGAGCTGAATGGGAATGAGGAGAGGAGTCTGTGGTAGGAGCAGAGAAAGGGTTGAACATGGACAAGAATATGTCCATCATGTTGATGAACAGTCAGCTCCCAGTGTTCTCCTTTCATGCTACTCGCCATACATTGTAGTGGCTTGTCATAAACACTGGCGGGCTTGAAGAGGGAGAGTTGTGACTGGGCATGCCTTGGTGGGAGCTAGCTACTTCATGCTAATAGATGTTGCAGGACACAAGGCCCCACCCCCCCTTTCCTACCACGGACCTACGAGAGCAAATGTCCCTCCCTGGGCAGGTTCCCATTTCCTCATGGCTCTACACTGCCTCCTTTAGCCAATTTGTGGTTTTATGCCACTCTCTGGCTCATCAGAAAGCCCTTTCAGTCAGGCGTTTGCCCTGAGTATGGCACGGAGGGCCATTTGTGGCCTGGATCGATGATCCGTGCCTGGAGATGGAGAAGTGGAAGTGTTTGGGGGGGGGGGGGGTGTTTTAGTCTTTTACTGGTTTTATGAACTTTTTAATATGCTTTTATATATGTTTCATATATTATGTTTATTTTTTCTTTGTAAGTCTCCCTGAGCTTACAAAGAAAATATAATGGCGGTTCAGGTGATAACTGATATCCAATTCTGCTCCATTGGTATCTATTTTGGTTATTTTGGGTTGGGTTCATTGCCATGTTTTTGGAGTTATTTCTGTATTTTGATTACGTCATTTTGGCAATATTAGCAGTATTGCAAATTCAAAATTGCCAAAATCGATGTAGTTACAAAAACAAAATAAGAAAACAAAAAAACTGGCTTTGGGTGGGTGGGGAGGATGGACTATCACCCAAATCTGGATATGTGTGTAAGAGTTGGAGGAGTGGGAGGGATGAGATGGTTGGGCTTGGGAAGGGGTGGAATTTATATTTATTTTGTGACAACATTGTTTTTAAATTGTTGTAAGCTGCCCTGAGCCATTTCTTGGAGTAGGGTGTAAATCATCATCATCATACTTGGGTATTTGAAGGACTTCCCAAAAATGCAAATAAAACCTGCAAAAAAATAAACCCACTACACATTTAAGCTCTAGAATAGGTAATAGATCAAAATCCTCTTTCTCTTTCTAAGAGATTCAGCTTCAGTTCCAAAAGGATAGGGCCGTGTAAACCTTGCACAATTCAAACATTCTGAATTTGTACGTCGTGTTTAGCTAAAGGGAATCCCATCTGAACACTAATCAGAAGGTGAATTAAGAAGACAGTACACCCCATAGCAAGGAGTTTCATGAGTTAAGAAATAATGGCAACAGATGCTCATTGTAATTTGCTGGGTTCCCCTGACTTGCACATTCCTTTCTGGAATTGGTACTTTGCCATATCGCAAAATGTTTGCACATAGTGCCACCTGGTGGAGGACCCCAATCTAGTCTTTTAATCTCAGTAATGCTAGTTGAGAAAGGAAGACAAACCCAAGACAAACCCATGAGATACAGAGCTCCGGATCTCATTACACTAGATACAGATACAGAGCTCCGGATCTCATTACACTAGATACAGATACAGAGCTCCGGATCTCATTACACTAGATACAGATACAGAGCTCCGGATCTCATTACACTAGATACAGATACAGAGCTCCGGATCTCATTACACTAGATACAGATACAGAGCTCCGGATCTCATTACACTAGATACAGATACAGAGCTCCGGATCTCATTACACTAGAGTCAGATACAGAGCTCCGGTCTCATTACTCTATATACAGATACAGATACCACCTGCATTGCACATTCCTGCCAGGCACATTGCCGATGCTATCTCAATAAATAACAGCACCAACCCCACTATTTCCTCAATTTCTCTTGCGTTGGAGTGTTCTAACCAGTGCAGCCAGTCAGGCCTCCTGGCTGGTGCATATTGGTGCATAAATATGGCCGGAGGTTTCTTTCCATTCTCTCAAGATGGTACTCTGCCTGCCAGTAGCAACAAGGGCCTTTACCTACCTGCTGTGTCTGATGTTTGTGTTGCTGCTGTTGTGGACTAACATGGCTTTTTCGCTAACCACACTACTGCCTTTAAGAGAGAGAAACTAAACCAGCCAGGAGCAGTGTCACTGGCGTCTTCTGGGTAGCTTTGCTTGTTTCGGAACTAGAAGATCAAGCTCCAAAATGCTGAAACTCCTGTTACCTTTCCAGTAAAATGACGTGTTAACATGGTCTCAGCCATAGGTGGCAAGTGAGCCCTAGGCTTAGGGTGTTTTCAGACATGACGGGGCGGCTTCGCCCCGTCCCGAAAACAACCCAGAGATTCCCCGCCGGGATCACCCAGACACGGCAAACAGACATGCCGGGGATCCCGGTGGGGAATCAGGGAGGGGGCGGGGCCGTGCGGCGCAACGTGCGGCCGCACG
>QEPC01003796.1:4905288-4944192 GCA_003113815.1 Sphenodon punctatus | reverse complement strand
ATGAGGGGGGAAGATAAGGAGTTCAGTTTTAGCCATGTTGAGTTTGAGTTGACGTTGAGACATCCAGGTAGAGATGTCAGAGAGACAGTTGATGAGACGAGCTTGAACAGAGGGAGAGAGAAAAGGAGTAGAGAGATAGAGTTGAGTGTCATCAGCATAGAGGTGGTATCTCTTCCCCCAAAACGAATGGGGAGCATCCCTGCCCATGGAGAGAGAGGGTTGCTTCTGGTGCAGGGGTGCCCAATCCTGCTGCCACCACTGCTCCTCCCGGCCCCGCTCAAGCTACCAGCTGGCAAAGCCGCTTCCCTTCGGCCCTGCTCAGGCTACCGACTGTCATCTGCCGGCCACTTCCCTTCAGCCCAATCCTGCTGCTGCCACAGCAAGAATCCCTGAGTCCTACCTGTATGTTGGGTGTCTCCACCCAAAACAGGGCTGAGAGGGGGGGCATGGCAGCTACCCGCATGTCCGCACAAACCACACCAGGAACTGCCCATGTGCTGGGCTTCCCATGCTTTCCACGCAAGTAGTGACTGCATGAGGGACCCCACAAGGCAACTATGGACCCCAGTGGGCTCTCTATCCCTTTGTAAGTGATATGGTATTTTTTTTACTGTTTTAAGGAGTGGAAAAATTGACCTGTGGTTACAGGTGGATGGCTGAAGACCAGGAAGTAGAGATTTCTAGACCCAGCTGTGCCACAGACCTCTCTGTATGACCTTGGGCAAGTCAGTTAATCTTGTTGTGCCTCAGTTCCCCACCTGTACAATGGGAACAATAGCACTTCACTTTGCAGAGTTGTTGCTGCCAAAGAGCAAAGTACTGTTAGTTTTTCCATCTTTGTTTCTTTCACAAACCATTCCAGTCTCCATTCCAATTTCATGCAGAGGTGTTGAAAAGAGTTGG
Source organism: Sphenodon punctatus (assembly GCA_003113815.1). NCBI lineage: Eukaryota > Metazoa > Chordata > Lepidosauria > Sphenodontia > Sphenodontidae > Sphenodon > Sphenodon punctatus. Next base: position 4,943,289 of record QEPC01003796.1, on the reverse strand, counting down.
ACTGATTCTAAAGAACAAGGAAATGATGGGAATATTGGTGCAGAGCGCTGGTGGCCTGTTAGGACTAGGATGAGAAGGGAAGGCTGTAGGGAAAGACTCTCCCTTGCTGGGATGTGGGGAAACTGTGGTTATTACTGGAAGTGAGAAACTGTCCTGTGCTTCCAATGCCATTCAAAGCCCAGAGTTATAATGTTGTTTACTTTTGATTTCCACTTGAAAGATTTCTCCCTAACAAGCATGGTTATTAAATTAATAACCCTCTTGATTTTCATCTTTCCAGCCGCATTACAGTTACCACCGCAGTTAGATGCTGCTGCAGGATGTTTGATTAAATTAATCACGCTTGTTTTCGGCGGCTGGGAATGTACGCAGCTTCAGTGACGCAGAGCAGTGCGGCGAGATCCTCTCTTCAGCGTTTAGTTGACCCCAAGGTTCCCTTTCAAGAGTAGATCTCTGAAGGGGACTAAATCAGACCTTGCTGATGAACTAGGAAGAACACGGCTTCTGTAACATTCTCTCTCTTGTGTCTTGCAGTCTCCAAGGACGCTGTCTCCCACCCCGTCTGCAGAAGTAAGTGCGATGGAGCCCCTGGGCGATATTTAACTCTCTGAGATATTTAACATCAGGAAGAGCAGCAATTGATCATTCTGGGCAGCAGAGCACCCTTTCCCCCATTTATATAGTACAGCTTTTTCCAGAATTGGAAGGATGAGAAAATCAAAGCCAAAATTATACATTATAGGATGGACAGAAGAATGAGGTTTTTGCAGGATTTGGTGTTTATAAAACGGATACTTATCAAGATCTATAAAATGAACCTAAATATTCAATTTTTGCGAACATTGTCCGCTAAAATGCATGGCCTCAGCCAGGAGAGCTTAAATTGATTGCAGTGGAACTAAGCCAGCTTCCATCTAAATGATGGGTAATATCACGTTTGGCCCCTCCACTGGCTCCCTCTCCTCTTTCATATCCAGCACAGACTCCTTGTTTTCCCCTTCAGGGCTCTCCATGGCCTTGTTCCTCCCTATCTTTCTGCCCTCATTTCCCACTACATTACCATCTGGGAATTTTGTTTCTCTTCTTCTAGCACCCTCACCTGCCCCAGGGTCTCCCATTCTGCCTCCTGTGCCTAAAACTCCCTCCCTGAACATATATTGGGCGTTTTTAGATAGGAGATTTTTCTCCTGCAGATTAAAAATCCGGCTTGGGGAAACCTCCACAGGGGGCGGGATTCAGATGTTCCTTGCTAGACTGGAAGTCGCCCTGGCACCATTGGAAACAGTGGCACTGGGTGAGTCCCGGACGTTTTGAGACGCGAACTGGTAAGACCTTGGGTATCGGGGACTTATCTAGCCCACATCTCATGTCTTCTGGAAGATGCCTGTTTCCAACAGCGTCCAGACAACGTCTGGTCTGGCGAGGAGCATCTGAATCCCCCCTGCAGGTGTTCCACAAACCAGATTTTTAAGCTGTGGGAGAAATGTCTCCTGTCTAAAAACACCCATTGTGGCAAGGGTTCTTCCTTCCTTCAGAAGGGCGTGGGAGAACAGTCTCTTGGGGAAAGAGCTCTCATTCTGGGTCACCACGTAAAGGTCCACATAGCCACTGCCTCTCCACCCAACGCTCCCATGCCTGTCGCAGCCCTACAGTGTTTTAGCCTGGCCTCCACCTCCCCACTAGCCAGCCCAACTCCTCCAGAATGGGACATCTCCCAGCTACCTCGAACAAGCACAATGTTTAACATAGAGAAAATCCCATCTGGGAATAAAGTCAAGTCTTCATCCCACCTGGGAAGTGCAGACTCTTTCTGTTTTGTACAGGTCCCAGATCTCCACGGTGTCGGTAGGCTTCTTTGTCCACCCTGCTTTGGTGCAGGCTCCTTCCCCTGGCTTACCCTCAGGTGTATTTGAGACTTCCCTGAGCCTCAGCCAAGCCAAGCCAAATGTCAGCAGATTGCAGCCTGTAACAGCGCCCTTCTCTCTGACTTTTCACTCTCCAAAAAACCACCCTCTCTATGTGACTTCTTCAGGCTTATATGCAGGTGCAGCTGCATATAAGCTGCATTAATCAGCTGCAGCTGCTCAGTTCCACTAAGGCAAACATTCTAGGCTCTTAAAGGCTCCTTGGCCCAAACAGCCTGTTCCCTTAGCACTGGCTACAATGTAGGCCATTTTTAGAAGAGAAACCCCCACCCCCAGGTCCACCTATCCCATATGCATCCACATGCTCGTCTGAAGCTCATGCTCACTCACGGAGCACCGTGGGAAAAAATGGAGTGCTCCATGTGGGACCAGGCCAGAAAGTGCATGGGTAGGGGCACACGGCCATCCCAGGCCCATTTAAATCCTCTCTCCCTTCACCCCCCTCACTCGACGTGCGTGGGTGCTCCACAGCCATCCCACGCGGCGCAAACGGACCTGCCCTGCAGCCGAGCCCATTTACAATGGCCTCCGTTTGTTCACAGTTCTACGTGGAGGGGTTCCACTGTGACCCTGACACTGATATAATCAACTCCCTCTCTTCCAACTTTCAAGTCCCCCCTGGAAACCTACCTCTTCAGCCCCATAAATTGCTCACTGATGCTTCTCTTTATACTGTCTTATCCTTCAGGATTCCTTCCTCACCTTGTAACTAAGCTAAGCACGAGCCACTGCAACTTCTCAACTTCTTGAATGTATCCCTGTCTCTCCCTGCCAATAGCATGCTATGGTGCAGACGCCACCAGACGTTGGCCCGGGATTTCCCCAGGCCGTGTTGGCGGTTAGCCCAGTCTGTGACCTCGGAAAACTCTGAAATCCCAGCCCACCCAAGCGGGCCAAAGCAGGCTATCATATCTGTTTCGAGGCCGGCATACCAGCCCAGGGCCGCCATAGCTGACCGTCATTGGCCGCCATAGCTACCTATTAGGGTGGGGGTTGAGGGGCTGGGTGCAGTGCAGGGGTGGGGCTGGCTGTACATTTGTGGATAGAGTAATTACAATAATAGTACAACAGAACAATGGATTTTATTTATATAATACCCCTTCCCTGCTAAACAGCACATGGGGTCCTTCACAACGCTAGCAGATAAACCCCGTAAACCAACGTAAAATCCATCTAAGATCAATTTTAAACCATTGAAAAATGGAAGGTAAAGGGGGAGGAAAAGATACGTCATGGGGAACCAGCAGTGGAATCTTCAAAAGTAACTGAAGAATTGAAAAACAAAGGTCTTCAGGTGCTTTTTGAAGGTGAGGAAGGAGGAAATGAGATGAATATCCAGGGGGCGCAGGTTTCACACTGAGGGGCCAGACAACAAAGGCCTGATCGCCTACTGTCTTAAGGAATAATATTTTTATTTATTTATTATTTATTTTATTCATTTTTACCCCTCCCAATCCTGCCTCAGGCAGCTCAGGGCGGGTTAATAATGGGATCCCCAGACAGCAGGTAGTATAATCTGAGTGCAGATAGCCATCAGGGCAAGGGTATAGTAGCCTTCCATCTGGGGTAGAGGAGCCTTCAGGTCGCATTTTGAGGTCACTTTCTGGTAGCAGTTTTTGTGACATCTGAATGGATCTGCCATGTGGGAACCGCGCCAAGTGGTCTCTGGTAAAAACATCAGAAGTGCCAGACTGGGTCAGACCACTCTTGGTCTCTTCGGAGAAGTACCCAATAGGTCATAACAGAGTGACCCATTCCCTGCTGTTCTCTCCCAACTCCCAACAGTCAAAAGTTGCAACTTGCACCCCGTCACCCCGACCTACTTGACTTATAGTCAATAGATAGGTCCATTTATGAACCTATCCTCCAAGAACTTGTCCAGTCCTTGTTTGAAGTACGATACTGGCCTTCACAACGTCCTTCGCAACATGTTCCACAAGTTAATTGTGCGCAGAACCCCCATGCTGTCTGAGGTACCCTAAGATTCCAGATCTAACATTTTCAAACTATCAATTTTGAGCGCCTCCATTTTTGGTTGACTAACTGATTTCCAGGGGCCAGGCATTCAGCGTTTTTTGAAAATCAGGGCCCCGTCAGGTGTCTCAAGGTGAGCTCCCAAGAATTGCTTTTGAAAATTGTGTTATTTTAATGGAAAGAATTTTTAAAGCTCCAGAACTAAAGAGCTCATGATAATTCGTGAAGGATCTCTACAGAAAACGGACAGACAGATGAAACTATGAGAATGAAGTTAAATTTAACTGAAAGGATAATGTTCCTTTGGCAGATTCCGCTGACATTATTCTAAGGCTCAAGGAGATATGTTATATGTTCTATTTTTTGTTATAATGTTTCTCATCCACCAGGGTTATCAAGACATTCGGGATCGGATGATCCACCGGTCCACTAGTCAGGGCTCTATTAGTTCACCCGTGTACAGCCGTCACAGCTACACACCTACAATGTCACGCTCGCCCCAGCACTTCCACAGACCTGGTAAGGGCATTGTGTTTCATTTTTCCTTCACCCCATGGTATAGAAATGAGTTGTTCTGATCACGATCGAAAGACTGCTTGCAAATTACAAAGCCACTGTTTCAATTTGTTATTCTCACTTTTGACAAATAGAAGTCAGTCTAGTATACTTTACGAACGTGTGTATTTTAACTAAGTAGAATTAGAAGTGTTTCATTCTAAGTAAAGCCCCATTTGCTGATGTAGATCATGAAATTTAAGGTGGGGTATATGGTCCGAAGGGAAAATAACACATCTAGGAAATAAAAATCATACTCAGCATTTTCAAAGGTGACTAGTAATTTTTAATGCTTTTCTGGAAATACCTTTCAAGAAGCGTTCTTTCATAAACCATGAAGGTCTAGTTTCTGTAAATCCAGCCTCTTTGTAGCATTTCAAGCTGACTACCTAACTTCACCAGTGAGTTTGAAAAATTATAGTCCCTTATTTGCTAAGTAGAATTCCTTAATGAAAATCCTAGCCAGTTGCCAAAGGCAACATTTTCAAATGTTCACCTAGCACTTTAAAATAATAGTTATGCGCACAATAATTACACAGCCAAAAGTTGGCTCCTTGCTCGCTCAGAATTGTGTCTACAATTGTACTGTTTTCACCTACATCTTTTAAAGTTTAACTCTGAGCGGTAGACTCTATCGTTGAATTTTCTTACTGTATTACCAAATTAAACTTCTTGCTATGAAAATTTAAATCACCTAAGAGTCATAGGTCTGGAACTCTATCAGTGACTGAATTATTGTAGAATCAAAAGTTCCTATGGACCTGTAGATTTATTTTATTTTATTTTTAAGTAAGGAGTCTATTACCCAAGATCAGTGTGGCAGTTGAGTGGTTTCATTGTTTTCTAATGGCGGTGAGCTTAAGATGGCTAATTTGTCAATGAATAAATAATATATTTTCAGTATCTAGTTATATGACGTGGGAGAGAAAACCAGTTTTGTGTGTTTATATGATGCTGACAACATGATGATGTCATTTTAAGAAGAGCGGTGGCGCTAAAAACTAAAGGAGGCTGCTGAAATATGAAAAGACTGCAAACTTTTGCTCCCTGTTATCTCTCCAGATTTTTCCTCGTTGGTATGTGCTGTGCTATGGATCTGAACAAATCTAGACCACGGGACAGTGGTTCCAAACTGTTTTGCTTGCACTGACCCTTTTTGGGGACTTAAACATAATCCTAGGAGTCATTCGTTTGTTAATTGTACCTTCCATTGGATCAATCTCTTTATTTTTCCTGGCTTCTCTTGGTTGTAAAGATGAACCCTGGTCACAAATTTGGATCAGGGGCTGAACTTTTCTAAAGTTCATGGGGCATGGAGCCTTCTTTGATCCTGTGTCAGACCCATCTGTTCTTCAATATCACTTCTTTGGCTCTTTTCCAGGAAAACATGGGATCACATGCCTATTTCCATTTCCGCCGTAGGGCTAGTTTCCTTGAGCATTACAACATGTCCTCTTTTCAGTGTGCACGGGAGTAATGACTGCTAATGATTTATAATTCTCGATTGGGTTGAACCGTTTCAAGACTACCCATATCCACAACAGTTCTTATTGGCAGGTGTCACAACTCTGTCCGCCTTGTGATATTTGGATTTTCTTAAAGCCTTCGCCCATGTAGAAAAGATTGAGGCTAAGTGACAGGAAGAATTCTCTAACCATAATAGTATCTAAACCATGGGACTTAATAAGGAAGTTGTGGAGTTTCCCATCATTGGAAGTTTTTAGAAATTGCTTGGCTAAATGAATATCTGTCAGGGAAGATTCAGACAAGATTTAGGCATATTTTGTCATGCTTGGTGGGAAGGAAATGGAACAACTGAATTCTTTAAGGTCCCGCTGAGCCATGTAATTCTACAAGTCTATGAAAAGAACACGAAACGTATTATCATAAAATTCTTTTCCTGATCCTTAAGCTAATCTCATGAATTTGGGAAGCCCAATACATGATTTTGGGACTCTTAGAATTAACAATACTGGCCAGTTCTTCAGATCGTGTTATGTTTTGCAGAAGAACAGGAGCCTTCCACATTGTGAAGTGAACTGGTCTTGAGACTTAGCTACTTTAAACGAAAGTTATGTGTGTGTTTGTTTTTTATCTTAAATTCTAGTGTAGATAAGACACTGAGAATATTCTTTTGATGTAGCAACTAAAGGTTACACCCCTTAAGGGGAAGAATTACATACACATTTTTGTCATTAATGTAAATACAATCCCTTAGATGACTTCTTGTTTTCTTTAGACTGTGTGGTTGCTGCGTTGATGCCAAACGTAAGAGATGGAGACAAAGTAGTTCAGATGATTTTGGTTTTTTTATTAGACTACCTTCTGCTGGTGAGAATGGCTGATTTCAGACGTTACGAGATCACAGCGAACCATGGTGAATACCCACCTGTGGTCACTGTGCCTCGAACGTCTGTTTGGCGGCCGCCAGATGTTCGCCACCCTCAATCGGCACATGGGGTCAATTTCAGCCACGCTTCCCGGGCTCCCTGGGGGTATTTCCCGGGAAGCGTGGTGAAAGTGATCCCTGGTGGGGACCAAAAAAACCTCACGTCTGGTCGGGCGCCACGGCCTGGGATCACCGGCGGGATCCCGGGCCGTGGCGAATTCGGCCAGACGCTGCGGCCGCATTGGCCCCGCCACCCGCCCGTCTCCCCAGAGGGCGGGGAGCGTGGAGGGGGCAGGGCCGTGCGGCCGCACGTTGCACCGCGCGGCCCCGCCCCCTTCCAGATTCCCCGCCGGGATCCCCCGGCACGTCTGATTTGGCGTGACGGGGTCATCCCGGCGGGGGATGAATTGGTTGTTTTCGGTACGGGGCCAACCGGCCCCGTAATGTCTGAAAACACCCAATGTGTAAGCTTTGGGGCCAGACAGGCCCTTCCTCAGGCATGTAAAAAGACAGAACAATAAATCTCGCAAAATGCAGGACAGGTGTATATAAGAAAAAGAAAATAGTGGAGAGAGAACTTACATACATGATTTTCTTTTCATCACATACATAATTTTGTTCCTTTTCCTCATATTATAATTTTGACTTCTTACTTGCCTGAGGAGGGATCTTGTACCCCCAAAGGTTTACATATTCTCACCAACAGAAGTTGACCCAATGACAAGAAGTCATCTGAACTACGTTGTCTCCATTTCTTGTTTCCTTTGCCTCCTGGGCTGCTTTGGAGAAAGTTGTTCGTTATTTTGTTGACCCTTTTAGAGCTCTTTGAATTTGCATGGGTTTACCTGCTCCACAAATCCCCCTTCACACAACTGGCTGACAGCAGCATGAGCTTATGCCCTGTGTTTTCTCCCCTCTCCCAGGCAGTTGTGTGAAAGAGCCTTTGGCATCCATTTCACGACACTCTCTGTGCCTTTGCAAAAGTTTGCAGCCTTTCTTTTAAAACCCCCACCCTTGGAACCAGGCGCTTTCCTTTGGAATGCCTTAAAACAATAGAGAACAGCTTGCACGCCTCTCGAATGGCATTGTTTTGCCAGGTGCTTATCAACACAGCTGCTCTGGAAACTAATTTGGTTCAAAGCATGTGATGTCTGCATGACGAGAGCAGGGAAACGTTCCTGGTAATCGGTATTGTAGATCAGAGCTCTGGATTCCACCGAAGGAAAGGGGTGACCATAGCAGCAGCAGCTACTTTTCAAATACTTGTTGTGATTATTATTTTTTTTGCCTAACATTTCTATACCCTGGAACTTCTTTAACCCTCTCTCTTCCTACTTTTCAGATGCCTAGTTGTTTTTAGTGCATAGTTCTTTTTTTTTTCTTTTCTTTTCTTTGAAACCTCTTTCCCTGCCTCTCTCTTATTTTTGGTTTCTTCTTTGTTTTCATTCTGGCCTGCCCACATGATTCCTTGCTGCCGCAGAGCTGCTGCCTACTGGTGCGCAGCGGCTATCGTACCCGCGCACTAGCAGCCTCAGCTCCACCCACAATGACTCTCGCCCCTACTCCCCATTCCGACACCACTTCATTCCCCAGGTCAAAGGTAAGGAGACAGGCCTTTCTAGCTAGCACCCTACAGACTGGCGATTTATTAGTGCTCTGGCAAAGCTAATAGATATATCTCCATCAGGTAGTCATTAGCTGCTTAGCTTTCGGCATGCCTCAGAATCTGCCATTACGTTAGAACTGACATAACTTCTTCTCTCCGAGGAAATATGTCCTTTCTAAGGGCCCTAGACGAAGAATAAAAAAGTATATCACTTCTGATTCAGGAAAGCACTTTCATCTACCACGTAGAAAACAACAGTGCTGAATTTTGTTGATTTCCAAAGCAAATTATATCAGATGGGACCAAGAATATCCATTTTAATTATTCTCTGTTCTGGATCCCCTAACACACTGAGGTGTTAAAAAGCAAACACAAATCCTGCAACAATTACCTTGATAAGTTTAAATCGATTGGAAAACATGACATTTACATCATGTAAAGATCAATGGCAACAAGGAAACCCAACATGTCTTATTTGAGTTGCACTGTTGAAGGCGCAGCCATATCTCTGAGCCATCTAGTGTAAATCAACCCAACTCTATTGGCTGCTTAATTGATGTCAGTGGAGCTATGGAGAGGAGCTATGGAGAGTTACACCGGCCCATACCTGGATTTTTATTTTTATTTTATTTTTTGCCTAAAACTCTTCCAATGCTACGGAATTATTTTTATGTTAATGATTATCTTTCTTTAGTCTGTGGTCTTTGCTTTGCCCATTTAATGAGCTCTCTTCACACTTGCCCTTGGTTGCTTTCAGTTTTCTCCAGCACTCTGGTAAAACCGAGAGTAGCCATTTGCTCATGGAGAAGGTCTTGATTTAAATCAACTCTAGGAACTCAGTTGCATCTTTCTCTGCTCCAGTAGTCACAGACTAATGCAAATGGCATTAGTTTAAAAACAGAAGAATAACAGATTGTTGCCATGGATTTTGAAGTAACATTACGAAAACTTAACCTTATATTTCTGCAAGCCCTCAGATCTTTCATGCTGACTTTGGTATTAGCATTTTTTCTAGACTTTTCCCCCCATTAATAAGACCTTCCAACCTATTCCTTCCAATTCTTTTGAATCATCCCCATAGTTCAGCTTGCTTCATAGTTCAAAGACGGGGTCCCTTAAAAACAGATGCGGAGCTCATTTCAGCATGCAGTTGATCCATAATCATTGCAATTTCCACCTTTCTCTGCTGTAAATCTAGATTAATGCGGTTGGTTCTCTCCCAATGGCACTTCCATTCTCTTCCATGACTGTTGGGAAGGCAGGGTTTTCAACAGATTACACAGCAAGAGACCTCAGATGCCTTTGATTGGGGTTGGTTAATGCTGTAGTTTGACTTATCAGCCCAGTTCACAAAAGTGGAAAATACACGTTTCCTATAAGAAAATGCTGAGCAAATATTAGACGAACTCAGTGTTGTGCTGAGAAACCTTGTGCTCAGATGTTTGGCTTAACTAAAGTTGTTTGGGCTGGCTTCTCCAGGCTCATTCCCATAACTGACAAACCCGCATTCTGAGGGGAGTTGTAACTGTTACCACTCCTTGGGGCTCCTTAATAATCCCTTGTTTACTGTCACAGTGGGTGAGCAATTGAAACACCCAGAAATCAGCAGTTGTGTGGATGCATTGCTAACATAAGGGGCAAGACAAAAATTAAGGAACATGTGGTGAGTTTGCCAGGGAGAAGGGGTTTTGGGTCAATGAAGCCTTAGTTGGCATATAAGTCACCGTAAAGTGATTCTGAATTGAGCTATGCCAACGTGTACCTTCTGCACTTTGGGACCCTGGTTTCATTTCATTTTGCTTTTATTAGACTGAGTGGTAGGGGGAGTGCTAGGGTGGCCCAGAGATTCTTCATCGAATGCACACCCTCAGAACAGTCCCTCAAGTCATCAGATAGGAAGGGTGTCCAAGGAGGGATGCGAGAGAGAAGTTTTTCAATAAGACTAGGGCAAGGAAGTGGCCATCACGATGCGTAAGGCAGTCAGTCCACAGACGAAGGCGCACTGCCAACTTTCCCTACGTCAACTTACACACAGTGCCGGGCACACTGCTGGTGCTATATAAACAATAAGACTATTTATCTACACTGGGGCCAATTCCATGCCCCGTGTGCGTTGCGTGCAACCTACACATGTGCGTAAAGTGCATGCATGGCTATTGAAGGCACATTATGCCACGCGAAACCCACATGGATGCTATGCGGATCCCGCTTGGGATTGTGGCCATTGTCCTAGTACCTTTATACAGTTACAACCAATCCTAGAGTGCTTTCCCACCATACTTTTCGCGCACAATTTACCTCCAGGAAAGAATCCAGATGGCAAAGCATGCACGGGGTTTGTAACATGGGAGCACCCCCTTGTGCATTTTTGCCAACGATCCTGTAGAGGATTGGAGAGGTAGATTTCTCTACTCTACAATCCTTTGCAGGATTGCCTGCAAAAATATACTGAGCGACACTCCCACACACAAACCCTGCGCATGCTTTGCCTTCCGGATTCTTTCCCAGAGGCAAATCATGCACGGAAAGTATCGTGGGAAAGCGCCCTCACTCGGAGAGACACCCTGCCTGGTCTTCCAGTCTTTCCGGTGTGGCAAATGTCCTTCTAGGCACTCATATACATACGATAGTTTGTTTATGATTAGGGCTAAGAATTTGTCACGGTATTGACAAAAGTCACGTTTTTAGTGACTTTTGCCCCCCTCCATGACTTTTGAGATCTTCCTGTGACTTCCGTGATTTTCCCAAGTTTTTCGAGATTTCCCCCAAACTGAAGACCAGAGCTGGCAAGAAACTGGTGAGAAGAGCACGCTCAATGACGCTAAGAAGATCCATGGTGTCTCCCTGGAACTCCAAACCCCTCCCTGGCTATGGAGACGTGGCAGCACGGCAAGAAGCCGGTGAGATTAACATGCTGGGCGCCACCAGGTAAAGCCAAGGCCTCTCCCTGGAGCTCCAAACCCCTCTTCAGTGTTGTTTCTTGTGGAGGGCGGAGCTTTGGGCGTGGTCAAGTGGCAGCACAGCATGGCATGGCAGCGGGATCAGAGGCAGAGAACGCTACCATTGTCAGATCTTCAAGAAGCACCCAGGATACGAAAGCATTTCCTCTCCCTTTATCCCCTGCTTGGACTTACATTCTAACGCCGCTTTTAGACGATCGCGGCGGTGCCCGCTCTTGTTTTTCAAAACTACTGGGAGGTGGGTTTACACGTGAAACCGCTGCTGATTATGTGCATGTGTGGGCGCCGCATGTCCATTTCTGGCCGCAAGCTGACCGGGTCGCCGATCGAGGATGGACATACGTGGCCGGAAATGGACGCATAATCGGCGACGGTGTCATGTGTAAACCTGCCTCCCGGTAGTTTTGAAAAACAAGCGCGGGCGCTGCCGCGATCGTCTAAAAGCGACCTAAATGTGGGGCTTTCAAAGGGCTTTACAATCCCTGGGCTTACAATCTTAAGGGGTGGGGAGTGTTTTCCTCCTTCGTCTATTCTGTGCTGGGGGGGTTACAATCTGTGCTGGGGGTGTGTGTTACAATCTAATCTCTGAGTTTACAATCTAAGGAAGGTGTTACAAAATACAATATTGAATAAAAGTTCAACAAAAAATTACCCATGAGTTTTCTGTGACTTTTTCTCATTCCTTCCATGACCAACTCATGACTTTTAAAGAAAATTTCCATGACAAATTCGTAGCCCTATTTATGATCAGCGATGATCAAGAATATTAAATATCATTTAAAGTTATATTCTTGAAGATGCTATAAACAGTTCATTTTTTGTTTATGTAGCTAAAAACAATAAAAAGTTAATCTTTTTTTAAAAAAAAATGTCTTTGACATTCACGATCTGCTGTACTCGGTAAGGGCTCATTCAACCCAACTGTCATTCAGTGGGAGGAGCCACTCTGGGTTTGCTTGGCAGAGTCTACATTGTGTGTGCTTGCCAAGTTGTGTGCTTGCTTCACAACACCATCCCTCCATAGGGAAAGTTAGCAAGGGCTGTGCACCATGTCGGCTTTCCCTAGTGTGGGAGGGTTCTGTGTATGAGTCCAACAATTGTGTATTAAGGTATAGCTATGTCAAGGATTTAAGTTCTCCAGTAGGATAGGGCTGAATATCCACAAAACGTTCTGGACTGACTCCCTTGTGTGATTCTTGTATGTCTCTTGCAAATCTGAGGAGCAGAGCAGATGGATGCTGGTATAGGAATTAAGCAAGAATTCCAAATTCATACAACCTTTTAGGGATGCTCTAGTTATCATAGGTGTTTCCTTCTGCGGTTATATGCTGGGGTAGACCTGCATTGTGCCATTTGACATGCCATTTAGCTTGAGGCAAGGGCCTCAAAATGGACCTCTACCTACTTTGGGTGCCGCCACATCGGCTTCAGGGGGCCCGAACTCCATGCGGCCCTGTGGCAGGCAAGCACTGCCACCACACTATGGGACCAGCACAGGGAGATGGTTGCCCCTTCCTGCAGGGCAGCTGGGTGAGCCACTCCCAGATCTCCTGCCAAAGCCGGGGTTGCACGAGCCGGTGGCCAGCCCTGACCTGCCTCTCTCTCTCGACCCCACCAACATCCCGCTTCCAGCCACAACGTGGCTGCCCGTAACGGGGAGCAGCGTCCACCAGTGTAAGTCCCCCTGTGGAGCAGATGGGGCCCGGACACACGAGCTACCACGCCTTGGGCAGCCTTTCCCCATTTTATGTAAGGCTGCTATGTGATGCGTCCTCAGCCTTTTTCCGAAGATGCATTGCATAGCAGCCAGAAACTCACCCTGCCCCAGGAGGAACATCTGGCAGCTGCCAATTCATTGTATCGTGTTGTACGGCTTCCTGGAGTGGGTTAAGGCTGCCCAAGCTATGCTAACTGCACCCTTCGATAGCTACATTTGGTCTAATTCAGGCCATGGTTCTGGTAAGTCAAAGAAACTACTGCAATGTGATACATCAAAATAACTAACACTTCAGTAGTGTTCACACTGCAGCTTAATTACACCACAGTCTCCGCCCAGTGGTCATGGTATAACAGAGCTATACTGAGGTAATATAGTTACTTCGATGTAAATGGGCTCACATTACAGTCACTTTGGATGTTAACGGACATCACACTGGCCTGGTTCAGCCCACTTTGACCTGACTGGGCCAGCGTGATGCCTGTACGTTTGTTCCCGCCAGATGTGGGCCCGGAACAAACCTTGCCAGAGGTGGCAGCTGGGCCTGGACTGTGGGCCCGGATCAATGTGGGCCCACAGTCCGGGCCCATCAACCGCCCACCTGGGCCAAAGCAGGCAGAACCAGGCAGAAACGTTTGTTCCCAGTCCCAGCTCCTCCCAGTGTGGGGGGTTGCTGCCCATCCACGGCTGCCCGTCATGGTGGGGGGCGGGGTGATGGAGGTAGCACATGGGGCATGGCCGGGAAGCTGCATGTTGGTCTCTGCTATTCCTCCCTGGTCAGGGGAGGCCGCCAGAGCTCACCCAACTGGGGGAAGTCCTTCCCTCTTCTGGGTGGGACAGACATTCTCCTCAAGTCTGTTAACACCCTTTGATGTAACAAACGATGGGGAGTATGTGTTTCTCATTTTCCAGGAGTATATACTTCTCTTCCTTCTCAATAACCTTGATGTAGCAATCTCATCATGTTAATGCTAAGATGAAAAAATGAAGTCGGGCACAACTATTTTGAAGTATGTTTGTTGGAATGTGGCCACAGAAGGGAGGTGTGAAGGGAACACCTTTGTAATCTGACTGTATAGGGTTGTGGGGATTGTCCTGGTAAAGTCTATGCCAGGGTTGTTCAGAAATGCAAGAACTTGGTTATAGACTGGCCAAGACTTTCAATGGGGCTGTCTGCGTGTTGCTTTCTGATTCTGGGAGCTCAAGTTTCTGCTTCAGCTAGTGGGGGTTCGAATTGTCCGTTTCAGTTCCACAGAAATTTTCCATGAAACCAGAACAGCGATCAGGAATCTCAGTCAGAATTCTGATCAATTGAAATTTTCGATTGAAATTCCAACCGACAATTTGTATCCGTGCTGTACGGCCGCAGCCATTTCGCGCATGTAAATAGGACCAACAAAAAAAAAAATCAATCGATTCCGGTGAAATGGAATTAGAATGTTCATTTGTTCTCCCGTTTTACTGGAATGGATCGAATGACTGGATCCTGTCAGAAATGGAATCCAGTGGAAACTGAAGCTTCACCTCTAGCTTCAGCCTGCAACCACCACAGAGAGTCTGGCTTTTCTGACTTTTTGTGTAGAGAAGCCTCCCAGAATAAATTGTGTTCTGTGGGGAAGCCCCATTAAGCTTCAGCTTTCTAGGGCATTGGGCTGCTTGCCAGGTTCACATGCCAAGAAAATCATGACCAGTAAATAAGGCACTGAGCAGTAGGAGGTTGGAGCGTGCTTTCAGCACCTGGGCCCCTTGTCTGTGCCAGCTAAAGGGATAGTCAACCATGCAAGCCCACCGCTTCAGTGCTCTGTCTGTCTGGAAGCTAGCAATTCACACACTCAGCCTCTCTCAGAGCAGATGAACTTGGTGCTGTTTCTAACGGTACCAGAGCTCTGCTGTGATCTCCATGCACATCTCCCAACACTGCCTGCTATGCCCCCAGACGTGCACCTGAGCGACCAGTCTCACAACTTCTGCTCACTTGCTGCACACACACATACATTGCTTCTGCAAATGCAGCACCTCAGTTAATCGATATCACTTCCATTCAATACGTTCACCTTTGCAAGAGAGGACCAGGAGCTAGTGGTCTTGCCATTGTAAACTATTGGCTCAATAAACCATCCCTTGATTCTGGTGTGTTGGTCAATTATCACAAGATCTCAAAACTCCCCTTTGTAGGAAAGGCTTTGAGAAAGTGGGACCAACTTCAGCCACACCGAATTGCATATGATCTTTTGGCCCATTCCAATCTGAGGTTCAGCCAGAGCATTGCATGGATATGGCCTCTGTAGCCGTAGTGTATGATCAAATCCAGCAAAAGGTATCCGTCCTTGTTAACCGTCTTTGATAATGTGGTGGACCATGAGTTGGTGTTGACAAGATTGGGCAGAAGTTGGCAGCTTTGGATTGGCTGCCTTCCTTCCTGTCAGAGAGATCTTGGTGGTGGATGGTGCTGGGCCTACACTCATCATTCCCAAGAAGCCTCTTCCTTGAGTTTTCATGGGGTTCCATTCTATCCCTATCCTCCTAAATGAGGCCACACGTGGAGTTAATAGAGGGATGTGGGATCCATTCTCATAAAGATGTTGGTGGTATGCCACTTTGTGTCTCCTTTTCCGCTGTATTTTCAGCGGGGGCACTTGATCTTTGGAAATTGGTGACTCACACCATCGTACAGGCCTCACATATTCTGGGGTGGTTAGCCTAGGAATTTTGCCTGAATTGCATGTGCTGCTCAGGTGTTACATGGAAGAGCTGTATAAATACCACACAACGATGGCCAAACAGGAGACTGGGACCCAGCCCAACTCATATCCCTTGCTTCCTGGTTTCTGTTCACTACTCACAGCACTGAATTCTTTTTGTACTGCTTGTGCTCTGGAAGCATTCTACTAAGGGATACTTTCTGTCACTGTATATCTAAGATCAGCAGTTCTCATATCTTTTTCCATGCTAGGAACCTATTGCCATATCGGAACCTATACGTCCCCTTCAATTTAACTGGGACCTAGCCAGGCGCTCCCTTCTCGTTCAGCAATATAGGCGTTACAAAGTGTGGCTTGTCGGTGCTTGCTTTGTTCATGACTATCTGGATAAAAACCCGTGTTCTAAAGAAAGTCTGGAGAAGATTTCATAGAGGACTTCTGAGTCTTCCAAATTCATCACAGACTGGAATCCTTTTAGTTGAGCTTCATGGCATATTTGGTTTCACCAATATAAAGTAATTCTGCTCAGAAGGGGAAACAGTGCCCCTGGCTTCATTCATGGACATTATTGTTCACCTGATGAACGACCCTTTTACCATGCATGACTAGTGCAAGTAATTTCAGGTGTGTGCAAGAGTTCCTTATTATTTGCCAGGGCTTGGGTCTCAGAGAAGCACCGCCACCCCTTTTCTTGAGACCATCACGCTCTTCATGAGACCATCATGTCCTCCCCCCCCCAACACACACATTGTTTTGTTTTCTTCTTGTATGTTTTTACTTAATTTCTTTTTATCTTCTTTGCAGCTGCTTTCTACATAGGTACGTCATGCCTCAGCCACAAGTTCACCGTCATGCATGCTGGGTTGGGTGCATTCGGTTGTTTTTTCCTTACCATCTCACAATTTGCACAGCTTCTTTAATGCTTCTTCAAATGTCAAATGAACAGATTTTTCCATGGATTTGTCTAACAATGCATTAAATGGTTATAGATGGAACTATTTATAGCCACTACAACACAGATAAATTTGTAGGCCAGCCTATATCAATGCAGTTGTATCTGCCAAGACTATCATCATCGTTATGGATGAGCAAAGAGGCAACGCAGTTTACAGCAGAGCTGTCCAATGTCTCGGCCATCATGGGACAGCATGCCTCACCGTAATTTTCTAATAGCACGGACTGAATAAAAATCTCTTATGTGGCATAGTTTTCTAACTTATCAACATGAACTATGCCAGTTAAACGTGCAGAGTTTATAGCTGTTGTTGCACAACATAATTCTGAAAATTTATATTTTATTTAGAAAATACTGATGCTTAGTAAGTACTAAGAATCGGGCCAGATTTGGCTGGTGGCCCAGCAGTTGGACAGCCCTGGTTTAAAGGATAGCTTTTGTTGGGCTAACTTTTGTTGGTGTGTGCGTACAAGTTGGCAAGCTACACAGAGCTCTTTGCAAGTTTGCAAGCATCACAAAGCAAGAGTTTTTTTAGAACTGGAGCTGGTGAGTTTATGGCATGAATTGCTCTCGCCAACAAAGGCTGAGCCAATAAAAGGGATCTTGTCCAACTACCTTGTTTCTTGTCTGTCTCATATTTGGGACTGTCTGTCTCTACTATAATGGTTGGGGCTGTCAGGTCTTCCTCCTAGAAAACTTACTTTCATGTCATTCATTACTTTCGAGAGAAATCTTCTCAAAGACGTTACTTAAAATCTTAGGGACTTTTCATAAAATGGAATGGAAATGGGTGAGAAGCAAAAGACTGATTTGGGAGGACAGACTGATTTGAGTTTAACAGAAAGATGGTGTATTATATTCTGTACATGTTACTTAACTGATTAACTAGTTGGGTTGCCAAGAATAGGCTCATCCAGCATGACTGGGTCAATGCGATTTCACACAATAATTTCTAGTCAAGATGAGAGGTAGGTGGAGCAAGGATATGCCATAATTGTAGAATGACTGCTTGTTTAGAATCTCCTTGGTTAGAGTATGTCAAATTTCTGGCAAGCCACCAGATATGGCAGCCAAGGGTCTCAGAGGTTTTTTTCATGTTTCAAGTAGGGAGGTGTGAAAGAGTGATCTGAGCGAGAACAGGTTTGACAGTAGGAGTCGGAACTCCCAATCTTGGTTTGGACAGTGGTCTCCATGGACTTAGGCTAGCGCCTTTCTTGTCTGTGTCAATTCCCATGCCTGCAAAATGGTAGTCAGCCATTTTCCACCATGAATTGTTACCTTCATGCTGCAAGTAAAGCCTATTTCTCAAAAGCAATATTGGAACGGCAGACCTCAGTCATCAAACCACGTCATTTCAAAGTCCCTTTTCTGTCTGCTTGCTGTAAGAGTGCCTAGTGGATCGCTTATGCTCATTAAACTTATTTCCTGTTAAATGCATGACTACTCACAACCAATGAGAGCGAGCAGGGAGACTGTACTTTGAATGTGTGACACTGTTAACTGTGTTGCGATATTGACAATATATTTTCTATTCAACACAATTTATAGTGTTGCTATAGAAAACCAAATTGCATGGTTAAAGTTAACACATCCATATATTTCCATAGGTATATTCCACAGACTCTGGGTGTAAAACCATGTTAGTCTTTTTTTTATTAACAATTATATTAGTTTATGTGTTATATAACAATGAAGCAAAGTAGATGGGGGAAAGTACAGAGCCCCTAAACAATTGACAAAACAAAGTAATGGAGATACCAATTATACAATATGGGAACAATCCTGCTCCATTGAAGCCAATGAGAACTGGATTGTGCCCTATCCACATCTGTCCAATGTGCCACAGATGTTAATTTACATATATAAAATGACCATCCAATCGAGATGAAAAACATACCAAACTGGAAGGTAGGGAAAAAGTCGCCAAACACAAGTCAGTGGACTGAGGTGCCATCAGGGGACTTACTTTTTGCATTTAGTTGGTGTATAGGTGTCAAAACTATCTGATCATTGGCTGAAATGAAAGCTTGGCATTGTGGGACTTCTAATAGCAAAGCCCTCAGAATTGGCTAAGTCTGATGGGATAACACATTTTGGAACTGTGTAGAAGACATTTATGACCAAATGATCAAAAGGTTGCTTGTTTGTGCTTGCACAATTTGAACAAATTTTGCACCCTACTCCATGTGCACACAAAAGAAAGGACTTGCACTATCTGCACAAAACCCTATTGTTGATGCTGATCAAACACAAATGGCGTTTTTACCTTGTAGCAGAATTTGAAGGAGTTTCATACTATACCAGAAGTAAGTTTTCACATAGGCGATGGACATTCAGGGATCTTACAATTAATATTTTGGATTCATGTGGATGGAGGGGAGGAAGTATGGATGCTGAGGGCAGGTTTATATGGGAAATGCAGGCATGCGGGAGGCATTTAAGGAGGACGACACAAGAGATAGGGCTGTTCCCAACAAATAATCTCCTGAGATGGAATTGGCTGGGTGAAATTCAGATCCTTCCCATCTTGAACATGTGCGATCTTTTAATTTAGGGGGACCTGGTCTAACTGCCAACATCTGCTTCCATGCTTGGGAACCAATTTCATTTGGGGTTTGCATATCGTTGACTTCTAACTGTAAAGTTCAACCCCGGTACTGAATCCTTGCTAAATAACCTTGCATCCCTCTCGACCACTCATCTAAGCACGGAGCTGTCAGCATGCATGCTGTTGGAATGAATTCATGCCAGCTGCTTCAGCCGCAACTCTAGCCTGAGTGTGACTCTCCCCCTGACTACTAAAAAGCAGTCTCCCACATCAGTGGACTGCTGGTTATTATTTTGGTTGAACGTTGACTTCCTCCCTGGAGATTTTAATTTCACCATCTTTTGGTTGTTTGTTTTTTTAATTATGCCTGCTTCCTTGTTGCTCTTCCTTCTCTCATGTTTGTTTTCTCCATTCTTCTCATTGGAGGCAATGAACCGCTCAGCGGTCGAAACTCCCCTGTCCCTTACCGGCCAGACAGCCGCCCTCTAACTCCAACTTTCGCTCAGGCCCCTAGACATTTCCATGTTCCAGGTAGGAGCTGACACGGTGTGTGTCTCAGTGTCCTGTCACAGTGTAGAATGTAGCCTGTGTAACCTCTGTCTTGTCTCCATTATTTCACGCTGTTTATTATGTTCTCCTTTTGATGCACATACGCCGTTTTGAATTTCAGGAATCGTTTGCTGAGAGCAGGGTGTGATTTTTCTTCCCCCCCCCCCCGACTTTCGAAAGTATTGAGGGATAGATCGTGGCTTTTCAAGGCATCAAATTCAATCTCATCCATCAGTCAGATACTTAAAGGTGCAGAGTGAGGCATGGTTTGGTGTCAGTACATAACAAGATGGGAGTACAGGCCATGTGGCTCCATGGGAATTCCGCTGATATCAGTAGTGGTTTGCACCACTGATAAGTGTACATTTGAAGAGAATCAGGTCCTTATCGTTTAGGAAACTTTCTAGCAGCCATTAAATCTCACAATGCTTCTGATTTTCCTATCTGATAAAGGCCACTCTTGACTTGCTCTGAGCTTGAGTGAAATCATTCAAGTTTAGCTTTCCTCTGTTTTTTTTTAACTGATGAGAAAATTCCTTGTGGGGTGTGTATCTGCATTAAGCCTGATTTTTCCCAAGTGGACCAGGAGGATACCCACTAGTCAACAAAGTCCCTATTTACCTGTCCCTGTTATCAAGTCAAATATTTACACTGTACCTTCTCTTTATCAAAGGTCTCCTGTTTCGGATACAGTGAGGGAGTGCGCCCCTGTTTAGAGTTGTGACTTGGTGGTGTGAAGCCATTCTGTAACTTTGATATCCTAGTGGTGTTTGCAGTCACTTTCTATTCAAGCGGAGACAGCGTCCCAGTAGGGAAAAAATAAAATGCTTTTGTGTGATCTCAATTTGCCTACATTAGTCAGGGACCTAGAGCATGTTGATTCATTTTCCTCAATTCCCACAGTTTTTTTTCCCTTATCAAAGGTAAAGTTGTGTCCTTTAGAATTGTGGTAGGACTCATGATGGCCGCAGAATAGTTTCTTTTTTTAAAAAAAAAGCTTTCCTGTGATTGTTGTATTAACTTGAATGGGAAGTATATTGTACAGTGGCAAACTGGTTTTGTTTTGCAGTGCTCATTTGCACTAACTCATAGATTACGATGGGACTCTCTGACACTTGGTTTTATGCCTTAGTGTAGAATTTGGATCTCCTTGCATTATTGTATTTGTGAAGAACATGTACGTTTTTTGGGGGGGTTGGGAGGGTTAGAATGAACTTTTAAGACGTTGCTGGGGAAATACTGCATAAGATTTCCAGGCTTGGCAGATAAAATCTAATAAGTAATGAGAGTGTGCTATACAGTGTTCCTGGTAAATGAACGCTCATTAAAGCTGTCCATGCTGTGGTTTGGTTTTCGAGCTGTACTAATTAGCAATGCATGGAGCATCCCTTTGGCTCTGCGCAATCTAATAGTTAACTGTTTTTCAAAATGGCAGGCTAGGCAGCATGCTTGTTGGGTTTTAATGTTAATTATCTGTTCACCTCATTGCTCCACACGCCATCCAACTTGTTGGTTGGAAGGGAAATTGAGCCGCTGTTGCTGAAGCCCAATTTCTCAGACAATAGTCATTTGGGATTGTTTTGCCCCCTCCAAATGGCTTTTGACTGCACCACAGGAATATCTCCTTTGCTTGCATTTCCTCTTGTAACCTTTGTCCCACCAATAACCTTTCAAGTGTTTAAAATGAATGGCTCATGACATAGATGCATCAACATGTTGCAAGCTATATGCCAAAGGATTTCATCCCACGTGTCTGTGACTTTTCACGTTTTTCGTTTTTTCTTTTCCTCAAATATTCCAGCTCTGTGTAATGCTAGAATTAGCTTTCTGACTTCTTCTTGTGCTACCTCCTCAGTTTGACTTGACTATTGGTTTGGTGTTTAGTTGAGTTTGTCTCAAGATTCACATCCCTCTTGCTTTTATTTCCACAGATCAAGGCACCAACATTTACAGAAAGCCACCCATCTACAAACAACATGGTAAACCTTATTTCCTCTGTGCTTTCAAAGTAAGCGAGTCAACTCCATTAACGCCCATGCTGCAAAGCAAAAGACCTGTCCCGGGATTCGTGTGCCCATTTAAACTTGGGTGACCTCTGTTGGAAAGAGCGCTTTTATTTCCTAGATTTTTAAGTAATTAATTTTGAAAGACTTATGTTTGGTTTGTCACAGGGAGACCGCGTATCTTTAAGATGATGCAAGTAATGTAGACATTAGTTGGCTTTGAGCTTTCCAGAGTAAATGAATTCATTATGGGAAAACTGACAGTAGCCTGTTTTTCAGTGTGAGCATCACGGCCTGTATCCAGCTAACCTTTATTTCAGGCAAATAGATTGCCACTCCTTTGTTTCCAGAGTAAAAGTGGATATTATTTTACAAGCAGACTAGCGTTCCAAATGCAAATCTTTCATAAAGAGACAATGCTTCTAATTCTTGAAGGTGTTGTAAGCATCTTATCTCTGGGGAGCATGATTTGACTGTTAAAGCCAGCAAAGTAGCAAAATCTATTTGTTTTTCCAATATTCAGTGACAGAAGCTGAGCAATAACCTTGCTACTGTTGCTTCTTTCCAAGTTGTGCATTGTTCTAACATTCTCACAGTAACAATGACGGGATCACGCAATTGACTTGCGACTTCCTGGATTATAGAACACCCTCCTTGTTATTACTGACTTCATTATTGCCTTCTGCTATGAATATGGAGTTCTTAAGAAAAAGATACTTTCTTTTTTTGGTGAAAGACATGTTATCCTATTTCTCGCAGGAGTTGCATTAGCCTTTGCAGAGCCTAGACGGTTATAGTTTCTTTTATGGTATCACACATCAGTAAGCATAAGGACAGTAAGTATAGATGGAGAGGAATTGAGGGCATAAGGAAGAAATTATACTGTGAAGATCAAGGATGAGCTAAGATTTGAGAGTTCCAGGGAAATATATCCCAGCAAGTTTTGCATCCTTTGGGGGTATTTTAATTTTAAATCATGTGCTCATTTAAAACATTTTCTTAACATTATTTTTGTTTTTGTGTTGTTTTTTTATGGTTTTAATATGTCTTCTCACCCTCCCATTAACATGTGAATGTTTAACCACTGATCTCACCAATTCTAATACGTAAGTACTGTTTGAAGTCACACTCTCCTATCTGCAAAGCAACTTCCCTGGATACCTGTCTGCTTTATGCATAAAATCTTCCCTGATCTAAAATTCCCAAGAAACAGTAAGACTGAGATTTTCAAAGCAGATGGAAGAGTACTGGATAGATGGTTCTCATTCACTTTGAATTAGAACTAGGGCGTCCAAATAGTCTACGCGATTTTGAACAAGCTCAGTTTAAAACAATAAACGTTTAAGAAAGAAAGGTTACAATTAGAGCTGAAATGAGTAGGGTATTTCTTCAAGTAGCCAAACAATATCCGCGACTGCTCTCGTATCCAATTTTTCATGTATTCCATTCCACTTGGGAGAGTTTTCTGGAGTTTTGGTTCAGTTACTTTGATTTTTTAGTTGTTTCGATATTTCAGTTGTGTCATTTTCTACAATAGTGTAAAGACTGCTGGAATGACCTAACTGAAATACCAAAATTAGACCTGAAACGAAAAATCTCAGCAAGTGTTGCATCATGTGGAAGCAGGCCAGTTCACTGAGAGTCGCACGAAATGGAAACTTTCCAGCGTCCCCAGTTTTTGCCATTTTCCAGTATTTTTAACATCTTGAATGGGGCTGCCATAGGCCAGTCCCAAACCCCAGGTGTGCCCTGTGCGCACCTTTAGGAGCTGTGGAGATGAAAGTTTGTCACCTGAAAGTGATGAAAAAGTCCCAAAAAATAACAAAAAAAGGTCCTGGAAAGTGACAGAAAAAATGGCAGAAATGCAGAATCACCAGAAACTGATGAAGTACCAATGAACACTTGCAAGCACTCCCAAAAGTGTGGCATTTCCCTTTGGAATTGGAACACTTGTTCTCATCTCAGCCCTAA
The DNA here is from genome assembly GCA_003113815.1 of Sphenodon punctatus. Classification (NCBI taxonomy): domain Eukaryota; kingdom Metazoa; phylum Chordata; class Lepidosauria; order Sphenodontia; family Sphenodontidae; genus Sphenodon; species Sphenodon punctatus. The sequence goes on along the minus strand of QEPC01003796.1, from coordinate 4,919,435 downwards.
CTGAAATACTGACATAATCAACTGAAATCTCAGGAAAAGTCCAAACGGAATAAACCAAATGGATACCCAATGGAATGGAAACCAATGTTGTTTATTTCCCAAACCTCCGGTTTGGGTTTGGGTCGCATAGATTTGATGGAGACCTGAAACCTGTTAACCATTTCAGTTTTCTGCTTCAGCTCTGATCACAATGCTCAAACCATTTGCTCCGGAGTAGACTTGGAAAAGCCAACCGAACTACTTCAGAGTAAGGAGTGTGAGAATTGTAGCCTAAAATTGTAGTGAATCAATTATAGAAAAATCTTTACCTCATCTTTCTAGCTTGCTGTCTTTGCAGCTGTCTTTCAGTTAAAATAAGTTTAGTTCCAGAAACTTAGGTTTTGGTTTCTGTTCCAATGTGAAATGAATGGATTCAAGCTAGCATGCATATTTTTAATCTAAAGCAAAACAAAACCAGCTTTTGGTGCAAGGGTGTAGCTTTAGTAGAGACTGCCATAGGGCCCACAAACCTGAGGTGCAGCTGGGAGAAGTAGTCAGGACCCTCATTCCATCTTCTGCACCAGGGCCCGTTCCAGCCTAGCTAAATCACTGTTTTGATGCTTGTCTGTTCCTCTGGTAAAAATTATGGGTGAAAGTCTGTTTCCGACAGGTTTCCATTTTCAACAGATCTCATCAGTTTGATTGGAACGAACAGAAGTCGCAACAAACAATCATTCCAATTTTTGTTCATCGGGCTATTTGAAAATATTTATGCCTGTTTTTCACATGTGTAAAATGGCAGCAGCCGTACGCAAGATGGTGGCCCTGTTCAAGCTTCTGCCATTTCGCACATGCACGGTACAACCCCTGCCACGTTGTGCATGCGCAGAACAGCGGGGCACCGTTTCGCGCATGTGCAAAATAGCTGATTGAAAATTCTGATGGATCGGAATTTGTCCAAATTTTGACAGCCATTCCATCTTTGCAGAACTGTTCCACGAAAGCAGAACTGAAATGAAAAACGGAAATGAAAAACGGAAATGAAACGATAGAAAATTCAATTGATCAGAATTTCTGTCAGAATTTTGACGGCCGTTTCGTCTTTGCAGGACTGTTCTGCGAAAACAGAAATTAAATTAAATGAAAAACAGAAATGAAATGTAAAAATGGCTGTTTCGACCCAGCCCTAGTAAAAACCACAGTGTGCGGCCTTTAATTATATAAACCATTTAAAAAGACCCTGGGCTCAATTTTAATCTTCAATTCATGCCCTGTTGCTGAGATAAGATTCACAGCTGCCTGTGGAGTATTTTAAATAAATGTAGCCAAGTGGTAACGGCCATTTCCTCAGCAGTGTTGCACCCCGCTGATTTAGGCTTAATAGTATTTAGGGTTTATTAATAGAGTTGTACCAGCCAAACGCTGAATGAGATAATACATGCAGTGGTGGTCAATATAAATTGTCTAGCTACAAATCCCATTCCAATTGTGGGTTTCCCTAGAAGAGTAGGCAATGTTGTAGAATTAGAATGAGTGCAACTCTGCTGAACTATTCCTGGTTTCTTGCCCTAGAGGAAAGACAAACCCGCACTCTGAAGTCTTGGTTAATGGAGAACTGTCGTCATGAGATAGTGCCACATAATGCCTGATGTTTTTGACTGAGCTTGCTATCTGTTTAATCATTCTAACGTATCTAACCAAATCTGGGGTTTTCTGGTTTTGTAGAGGGGAGCTAAGATTTTATCTCAAGACAGCCGTAATGGGAAGACTTGTTTACTGCAGAATGGGAGAGTGGGAAAGAATTCAGGGCATACAGTGATCACTAGCCAAATTGTTGTGGAATTTTAAAATGTTGCAAAAGGGAGGGAAGCCGTAGCATTGCTTTAGACAATAACGCAGCAACGTCAACTGCCAGCTAAGTTCCCCTGATTGCCGTCTAGATGCAGCCGCTCTGGCAGCACAGAACAAGCCCTCCGACGATATCATCAAGTCCTCCAAGTTCCCTGCAGCCCACGCGCCAGCGCCCAACGAGATTCCAAAGATTGAGACAGACCACTGGCCAGGTCCACCCTCACTTGCTGCCATAGGTATGCGCACACACACACAAAAATGATCTCAGTCACCTGGGGAAAGAGCTACCTATAAATAAACTGACTAATATTGAAACTATAGGGGCCGTTGTTGGTCCAACACCAAGTAGAATGGAGTCTTAGACCAGTAGAATGGAGGGAGTAGCAGTGGCTGGGTGGGTGCATGCCCATCAGCTGTTGAAGCAGACTCTGGGGAGGAGATAGCGCAGCAGTGGAGGGGACCCCGGGAGGGGGAGGAGGAGCAGCCTCAGTGTCTGGCTGGAGTGGCTATTCATGCAGCTGGGGACACCGGGGCTGATCCTTCTCCCAGGGGTCCTGTCTGCTGCTGTGGCTGCTCCTCTCCCACCCCAGGGTCTGCTCCAACAGCGGATGGGTGGGCAGCTGGGGCGCACCCCCCGCTACCGCTCCAACAACTGACAGGTGGTGGCTGCTTCCTCCGGGGGCCTGATCGAGTCCTGTGGCTCTGCCCATGGGATGGGCTTCCCAGGCAGAACTGGAGGCAGAGGAAAGGGTAGCAGCTGCTCCTCCACCCTCAGGGCCCACGCGTGGGTCTGCCTATTTGAAGGGCTCCCCAGCCTGACTCCACGGGTGGCTGCTGTGTGGGAAGTCACGGAGCAGCTCCGGCTTCCCTGCCTGTGGGAAAACAGCCAAAGAAGAGCACTGTGGTGGAGCAGCTGCGGCACCGCTAGCTTCTAAATGAAACTGAGTTAAAGGTGGCGTATTTTCACCTACGCCGTTGCCACAAAACGTACACATTCATGTTCCACGTTGCAAGGCTGGCGTCCCATTCATTGTCATTGCTTTGGACCACTTGCATGATCATTTTTTATTTATTATTTGTTATTTTGTTGAGCACTGTGCATTTGTATCTTCTTTGTGCCTGTGATTATCCACAACCAGAAGGGGGTACTAGGCAGATAACCGATAGATCACTTATTTCCGAGGTGCATGAAGTAAACTGTACGGACTGGCTATTTCATGAAATTGTCACAAGAATTGTGGGGATGAGATTGATTTTATATTTTTTCATTTAAAATTGTTGTGCTTTTCTCACAACAATATCCCATGTGTCTGTTCAGAGAAATGTAAAGAAAGTTAGAAACCGAGGTCTTGTTCTCGCAAGCAGTTTTGAGGAGGTAAGTACCTCCTAATTTATTTTAACTCCCCCATGTTCTCCCAAGGAGTGGGGGGAGCTAAAGTGGGGATCATGGGGGGGTGGGGTAGGGTACTTACCTCACCAAACATACAGTGGGAAAATTGGGGGAAGGAGGCTTGTTCAGGTGGGGCGTGTTTGTCTCTACTGGAATTAGGAATTACCTTCCTCTCAGAGACCTCTGCTGTCCCAGAAAACTTCAACAGTTCCTCCCTTTGGGCCTCACACACAGACTTGTCATGATTTCAGCTCCCTGTGCTGGCAGCTCCCTACAGGTTTCCAACGATGGAGTTCGAGGAGAGGGAGAGTTGTTTAAACCCCGGTTCTCCCCACTCATGGAAACCAAAATAGAAGGAGGGAGATACTCCAGAAGACCCTGGGGTCATGAGAACAAGCCCTGAGTTGATTCACCTCTTATGAAGGGCTAATGAATTAGCCACACTCACCACTTAAAACGGTTTTTAAACTTCCATTGCAATTGCAGTGGTAACCACTGTAGAAAGTGTCTGGGGTCTGACTGAAAGCTTGCAGACAGCCTGGGCTGTGAATACTTCCAAACCGGTCACCCCCTTTTCCTCAGTAACGTTACCTGTTTAACTGTTTGCAGCTAAATTGTTCTCTATATTTAGCTCTTTTATTTTTCTTGAGACAATTAAAATAGAGTCTATGGGCCTCTTTACACGAGATGGACCCATGCACGCTGCGGATCCGCTGTGTGCATGGGCGCCGGCCGGATGACCATCGCCGTGGGGGAGGGAGGGCGTGCGCTCCCGTGACCCACCCATCTCCACCCATAGCCCACCCATGGAGCAATTGGCCAAAATGGTGATTGTTCCGTGGGTGGAGATGGGTGTGCGCCTGTGTATACCTCCCCCTGCACCGGCGCGCACACCCATCCCCCTCCCCCTGCACCCATGCCTGTTTACAAAGGGCCCATGAAGAAATTATAACAGCTTGGATGCTTTGAGAGCCAGTCTGTATTTGGAAATAATGGGGGTGTCTGTGCATTAGTCAAGAGACTCCTGACTCTCCAGGAGTACGCACTTCTCTTTCCACTTCTGAATAATGTCGGGTTAGAGCCTTGGTCGTGTGAATGTTTCAGGAGTAAAACAGAAGGCCCAGCTCCATCAAAGTAACTGTCTGAATGTGGCCTGAGTTGCTATCTTTAGTGGGAAGCCAAATTAGTGACCTGGCATGCTGACTGGCTCAGTGTCCGTTTAGGTTAGCAGTGTATTTTGGAGAGACTTTGCTCTCTGCCAACAAGGTTAGGAAGTACTGAGCAGTAGCCAGGTAATCTGTAAGTGCCAGGTGTATTAGGTCTGGTATGAGAAGCTCTCTCTTTTTGAAGCAGGAGCTGACATGAGGCGCAGATCGAGTGGGAGAGAGGAAGACGATGAGGAGCTACAGAGACGTCGGCAGCTACAAGAGGAGCAGCTGATGAAGGTTGTTATAACCCCGCCCTAATGCTATTTCTGAATCCTTCAAATGCAGCCATTTAATAAGGAAAACCCATCGTCTTATTTTGCTGACATGTTGCTTTCTCTCCCCGCTTTACAGCTGAACTCAGGTCTGGGACAGTTGATATTAAGAGAAGAGATGGAAAAGGAGACCCGAGATAGGTCATCCCTTTCTGCTAGTCGCTACGAGACTCCAGTTAATTCATGTAAGCTCCAGGGCAGGGGGAAACGAGACAGGAGGGGCCCATGAAATCTCCCGGCATCTCTGCATAAATAAGTGGCTTCCTTAAGTTTCCTGGGAAAATCTTTTTTGTCTTTATCCCTAAAGGCACATAAGCAAAGAGATTTTGACCCTAATTTAGTTTGAATTCAGGAAGGTCTTCAAAATAAAGAAGATGAGGAATATTCTATACAATAATATCGTTGCCTGACCCTGAAGGAATATGCTGATGATAACAGTTTCTCGCATTTTCACAACCAAAGCAATATGTTTGGGGAAATGGCACTATAATGTGAAACTACAGGGGTGCCGTAAAATGACTGTGGAGAAGGGAAATGAAGATTGTATGTCTGGAGATATGTGTCTGTGTGCAACACGCATCTTTGAGCAGTTCATGTTTCACTTTGCTTAGCCAACATTTACTGTAGTGTCCATCCCTCGTTTTACAGAACGGGGTTATCCTAACTCAAAACAAGCCAAGAAATTCAGAGATGGAAATGCTATTCTGAAAGAGTTCTCAGGGCTAAAACACTTGGAAGAGGCCTCCACCCAGTCTCTAACTGGCCAGGTGCAATTTTCCTAACGGATGGCTTATTCATATGAGCACATGCAAACAGTTGGGTTTGCATGTCGAAATGTAATTTATTTCCCCTGGGAACCAGCAGGGCCTGCCAAAAAGAGTAGAAGTTGGGTTCATGTTTTGAAAACGTTGCCCTAGATGAATGATATGAACATTCAAAGCACAGAAAGGTGCCATAAAGGGTGAAATGTGAAATTGACAGTATGAAGTATCGTCCAAGTTACTCGTTGAAGTCCTGAACCAGAAACTACTTAGAAGCTTATTAATTCCAGGGACTTACAAGCACTTACAGAATTTCAGGACTGTGGCCTTTGACTCCATCCTCCAAAGCATGTGCTTAATATTGCACACTATGAGTTGTTGTGTGGAACATCAACATCTGTTAAACAGTCGATGTCAGTTAAACGTAAATCTGTCCATGATGGAGTCCAGAGAGGCCTCCCTATACACCCAATGTAGGAGTTCCAAACTCATGTCAAGGTCAAAATATTCTACAAAATGTAGCTGGTTAAGAATGCAAAGTACTACTTTTATTTATTTATTTATTTATTACATGAGAATGTTCTTACTTGTAGAATTCTACCTATGCCATCACCTCTATAAAACCATACACGTTTCTCACAGTGTCCCATCCATCCATCCCATAATATTTATTTATTTATTTAAAACTTATATCCCACCCCTCCTGCCTAAAGGCAGCTCAGGGCGGCAAACGACACAAAAGATTTAACAATAAAAAAACAAATTTTAAAACAAATCATAAAACTCACCCTCCCTCCCAAACCCTACCCCCCACCCCTCGCCAAAAGCCTGGCGGAACAGCCAGGTCTTACACAAATGTCGAAACTACAGGAGGGTGGGGGCCAATTGTTTTATCACTGAATAAGATCAAGCTTTTCAAAACTGATTTCTGATTTCCAACTTGAGATATTTTCAAAAGGTCCAATTTCCAGAAAGAGTTGCCCACTTGTCTTCTGAAAATCAGGCCAGTTTAATGTGTCTCAGGTAAGACAAAAATGAATTGTGACACGTCCTATCTGCCATAATAATTTGCATATTAGTTCTCACAAACAAATACCTGAATCTGGCTTTGTCATGTTCCGAAATTTGCATCGTAAGTTTGTTTGATCACTTTGTTTTCATTTATTTGGTTATTTCATTCATTTGGTATTTTGGTAGTCAGTACTTTATTCACAATAGGTGGTGCTATTAACCAAATACCACAGAAATAAGCATGAGGGAAATGAAATTAATGTTCAGAGCTGCAGATGAAATGGGAAGCAAATCCCGCTTCATATTCGCCTTTGTATAAAACGGACAGAAATACACCCAATTCTACAAGTTCTGTATTCAGTCCTGAGTCCCTCTGCTGCTGTGTCTATGTTGAGACTAATCAGTATACAGAAGCTCAGCAGTGGGTGTAGAGGTGACGTGTAGGCAGGGTGTAGGGGTGGCACAGAAAACTTTGGTTTTGTGGAGTGTGGTGGCATACGCTAAAGTTTTGGAACCACTGGCCTAGTGGGTTAGGGTTTGGACTTGGTCTGGGAGAGCAGGGTTCAATGCCTGTCTGAGCCATGAGCTCACTGGGTGGACTTGGACAAGTCACTGTCTCTCAGCCTCAGTTCCTCATCTGTAAAATGGGAATAAGAATGACCTTCCTCATAGTGTTGTTGGAAGGGTGAACTAGAAAAGCCTCATAAATGGTTTTGAACACTGAAAGTACTACAGAAATGATGAATAATTCTGGAGGAGCAGTTCCTTACACACACATTGAGCAGCATCAAGCTTGTGCGGCTGCCCCTGCTTCCTCCAACACGGATGCTCCTAGCAAGCCAGCGGGTGAAGTTATTTAATTATAACAGGCTAACTGTACCTTGCCTAAACGTCAGCTTCACATAGCCTTTTAGCCTTTCCCACATTGGAAGAGGAAACCAGTATTGCCTGAGGGAGCAGGGCAAAACATTCCACAGCGCTGGATCGCAGCAAATCAATATCTGCTTTACCCAGACGAGCCTTTCAGTTGGGTGTCTTTCATTCCGGAGAAGAGGCTACACTATAATCTCTGCTTAATTGTTTGCTTACAGGGAGGCCAAGGTTGCAGCCAAGAGCTTTGCCTCATGTATATTTTTTCCTAAAATTAATTTGTCTGGCCCTAGTGCCCTAGCCAGAGCTCCGAGGATTGCTCCTTGATTCTGTTCCTCTATTGGCCCTGTGTCAGGATAACCAAGTTCAGAAGCAGGATGGACAAGTAGAAACTGGTGTAACGGTCAATACATTCAGATCCAAAATCTGTTGAATTTGATGATGTCATTCTACGCCTGTAGCTGCATGACCGACATTAATGCAGGTTCAGGGGCGAAGCTACCATGGAGCGAGGGGTCCCTTTGCGAGTGACCTGAACCACCACTAGGAAATTTTCAGACTAGGCAAGGTAGCCCTCACTAACTCTGAAAACTTCCCAGTGGTACGTATCCAAAGTACGGTACTTTGGATACTTGCAAAGGATTCCACCAAGAAAGAGTTCTTAAGAGTTGGGGGGGGGGGAAGGGAGGTTTGAGGTGCTTCCTCCACCCATCTTTGTTTCTAAATTTCTACTGCTCCAGAGGGCCTGCTGGGAGCTTTCATAGGAAAGCCCTGCCTCCCTGCCCTGGAGGTCCTGTCCTCCCTCCCCTCTGACTCTGGGCTCATCGGGGGCCTATGATTGGGACTTGAGCCCAGGCCCACCACAGCCTTACTACGCAGGTTTGCAGCTCCCCAAGAGTCTCCTTCCGCCAGTCTGCACCCAATTGTAGGAAAGAGATGCTGGCTCCATGTTGGCAAGGACTGGCAGCCCCAAAATAGAAACGGTTGGCATTGTGTGAGCAAAGAAAGAGGAACCCCCCTCTTTCAGTCAGTCCCTTCCTCCATCTGTCTGTTCTGTTGTCCACCCTGGCAGCACCTACTCACCAGAAACACCACGGAGATGCAGTAGCTAGACTGTGTCTTCACAAAAATCTGTGTCTCTGTGGTCCTTGGATGACCAGAAACCAGTAGCAAGGGAATGCACGCCTTCGGATGCAAGCAGTGGCTGGCTACGTGCTAGCCACAGCTCTTTGCTGTTCACAGTCATGATTTTTCAGACCCCAAACCATGTTAGCCATGTGTGTTTTACACAAAACAGGCATAACAACCAAATGTGATGTGTGTTTAAAGCCAAAACTAGTAGGTAATAGTATGTCTGGTAATGCCCACGGTCAGTGCTGCTACTAATTCAGCCGGACCCTCTAAGCAGCGGAGCAGATTAATACAGCCGGTGATAAATTTATGCTAAAAAAAACCTGATACTTGAAGGAAATGGCTTTTCCAGCAAAGCATCCATTTTTCTCAAAAACGAAAACAAACCCAAACCTTCCTTTTTGGCATTTTTTTTTTTTTTTGCTGTTAGAGATTTTGTCAAGCAACAAAAAAAATCTTTTTTTCCCCTCCTTTAGGTGGAGGTGATACATATGTTAGCTTTCTAGATGCATGATGAGCCGATAGAGCAGGGGTTCCCAATTTAGACGGCGTGATCCCATTGCTTAATGGGATCCCAATGAAACTGGCCTGTCTAATTAAATATGCTAATTTTCTTATATTTTCCAATACATTAACAGTCACTACAAATGCCTGTGGTTGCAAATAATATACATACACATACAGTGAGGACACAACCTAAAAACGTTTGAAAATCACTGCATTAAACCCTGGGCTCCCCAAAAGATCATTAACAAGAAATCTAGCTTTTGCAGTCAAAAAAGAAATCAAGCCAGCTAAGCTGTAGCAGTCTTTGCTTGTAGATTTTCCTGACCTGTTTTTTAATTATGATTTAATTACACACAATACCATGGACATAAGCAATTAGCAATCACTTTGCACTAGTCTTAGGGCAGGGGTGAACAGACTTTTATGGTGTATGCGATCTACTTGATCCAGGTGTCCATCTCAAATGTGCAGTACTTGGACCCGAAGGTAGGGGGAGGCTCCGGTTCAAGTCTTGCCTTAGCCAGAAACTCAATGGGTGACCTTGGGCCAGTCCCAGTGTTCTCTCAGCCTAACCTACCTCACAGGGTGGGTTGTGAGGATTTTAAAAGTTGTGTTAAATTGTTCTTTGTGAAGTGCTCCGAGTGCCATGGCAGGGGGGCGGTATATATATAAAAAATATTATTTTATTATTACTCCAGTGCTCTAGGCCAGGACTCCTCCTGCTGACTCCCAGCTCTCAGGCTCCTTAGCAACTGTTCTCAGAGGTGGAGAGGCGCTCTCCCCTTTAGAGAGAGCCTTCCCCTGCTGCACTGGACGAGCTCCCCTAGTCCGTCTCCTTCCTGGAGACACACCCTCAGGCACCAATCCCATTCTTCCTCCCCCCCCCCATGTGATCTCTGAGGGGCTGGTTCCCTTCCCCACACTGTGATCTACTGGAGACTAGCTTGTGATCTACTGACCACCCCTGCCTTAGGGCATGCTCCTTATATCTGATCATATGCTGACTCCCCAGATGTTCTGACTTTGAGCTTCCTGTGGGTTTTTTGATGTCAGGATAAAAGATTTTTCTTCTCCCCCTTCAGCTGCACATGCCTCAGCCTCAAAGACCTCCTCCCTGCCTGGCTACAGGAGAAATGGACTTCACAGGGTAAGTCGAGAGCAGAGGGTCGACAGCAGGTGGAGTGCCTGTACAGTCTGATCTTTTTAAATTTCGCTACAGACCCCATTAAGTCTCCAAACGAGATTGCTTTTGAAACTAGCATAAATAGGAACCTGTTCACATGAACAGGCTGCTCCTGGGTTGGTTCCTGACCCGCCCTGTCCCCACCCAAAAAGGGTACATACTTCGAAAGCTTTCATTTGAATTACTGGCAAGTTACCTCTTGGGTAAATGATCCCTGCATGTGAACAGTTGGGTGTTAGGTATGAAATGACTTGAGTTGCAACCTTTAAGTGCACGCTTGCCAACATAGCTTGGGGGGGAGGGAAAACTACTCCAGAGTATATCTTCCTCTTTAATCAGGAGTGCATGTCCCTGGGAATAACCAATCTCTGCTTCTCTTTAAACATGAAGTCTGTGTGAACACACGGTGGGTAAGAAGGTTAAAGTCAAGTTGGGGTAGTTACTTCCAGAGTAGTTGATCAAACCATAGGTCAAAAATCAGGGGTCAGTGAGAGGTTCTCTCTGTCTTACATCTTTGGTAAAGCACAAGGCCTGAAAGAAGTAAGCTGTTTCCACACATTACAGCACCCACTCAAATTCCTATACACACAAACACGAGAATGGCTATGTGTCAAACCCAAAGCTACTGCTCTGGGGAAACAACTGGAGCAGCTGCCCCAGATTGTGCCCCCCACACAACTTCCGTAATGTGTGGAGTCCCCTGTCCTGCTTGGGAGAGAGGGACTGGGGGAGAGAGGCTGCCCTACTCCCCACTCGTTAGCTGATTGGCGAGGAGTCAGTTAGCCCCACCGACTCTAGAGTTCTGCCGGCGGGGCGGGAGGCCGCCCTGGTCAGCCAGCGGTATCTCTGATGGCTCTTCCTGGCTGGGGTTGCTGTTGGCAGTTAGTGCTTCCACACATCTGCCAACACATGTGGACTGCTCCAGGAGTTCACATTTGGTGCTGTGATCTTGTGGGGTGGAGAGAGTGGAGAATGAACTAGGGATGGAATGAACTAGGGATGGAAAAAGAATGAACTAGGGATGGAAAAATCGGATTAATACAATTCACCTGATTTTCATTGGAATCAGATTAATACTATCTACCTGGTTTTCCCAATCCATCTGATTTTCATTGGATCGGATTAATTCAGGGGTGCACTCTCACTTGCTTCCCCCTCTCTGCTATTGCAATTTGCTAGGCTCTTGTTTGGCGCATTCATCATTGTAGGAGTGTGGCTTAGAATGAAGAATGCCCCATTGAACTGAATAGGTTTGGTTTTCCATTGACTTCAATGAGAAATTTTCCCACTGAAGTCAATGGGGTGGGGGGGAGAAAATACAATCTGATTCCGATACGATTTAAAACTGATTAAATTGAATCTGATTCCGATTTTGATCTGATTCTGATTTTCAATCTGATTTCCCGTCCCTAGAATGGACTTCTCAAGTGTCCATATAAATACACTCTTATTCATGTGTGCTATAGGCATACATACTGAGCCAGTGCAGCCTAGTAGATAAAATCTTGTACCTGGGAGATGCAGGGTTCAAATCCTGCCTTAGCCATGAACTCACTGGCTCATTAATTATTTGCATATCGCTAGTAATGGGCCGGGCACAGGACAGTCATTAATTAGAGATAGGTCTCTGCCCTGGGGAACTTACAATCAAGAATGGAAAAATGAGGAGAACATACAGAGGGAGACGGAGTTGAGACGTTCCTGGTGCACATGCTTAATTTAGTTACAGGGGAGAAGGGTGACTGGCCAATAGAAGGAGCCTTAGCACAAGTCACTCTCTCTCAGCCTCTATTCTCCATCTGTAAAATGGCAATAATGATGGCCTCCCTTGCAGGGTTGTTGTGAGGGAGAATTAAGATAAGGGTTTTAGAGTACTTTGAACACTGAGAGCGCTATAGGAAATGATAAACAATAAATGACGTGTCTGTCCCTTCCTTCCTGTTCACAGCCAGTTTCTACAGACTTTGGTCAGTACAACAGCTATGGAGACGTGAGCACCGGGGTTCGAGGTAAGGCCTGAAGGCTCCTTGCTTACCTTCCTCTTGTGGCTCGGGGAGTGCACTTTGGCTTTCAGTCTGGGTTTTGCAGTTCCTGTCAGCAGCAGCAGGCAGGTCGGGTTTCCTGTCAGCGTTATCCCAATTTATCTCTTGACTGAGAAATGCTGTGTTTAACGTTGGGACGTGCAGGAGCTTGAGTGTTTCATTTCTAAACCACTTCATGGGCCTACTTGGACCTTTCGAGCCTCGGTGGTAGTAAAAAGGGGCCTGACAGTAAGTGACGACTGTGCTTATTCAGGGAGATGTGACTATAAAAACAATACTCCTGATGGTTTTGTTCCCGTTTTGACATTTGCTAGCTTTGCTAGGGGCGGTCTGCTGGAGGAAACGATGGCTCAGTTCTGTTTGCGGCTCTGATTCCATAATTTCTGGATTTAAGTAGATACGGTGCTGGACTTGGGCCTGGGAAGCCAGGGCTTGATTCCTGTCCTAGCCATGAACTGACTGGGTGGCCTTGGGCAAGTCACAAGCTCTCAGCCTCAGTTCCCCATCTGTAAAATGGGAATATGTGTGTGTCTGTCTTTCGCTGTGTTCCCCACCCCCTTGTCCATCTTAGATTGTAAGCCCACTGGGCAGGGACCTCTCTCTAATAATAACAATTGTAAAGTACCAGGTACACTGCTGGTGCTATATAAATGCTTAATAATAAATAATAAGAAAATAATAATGAATATACAAATTCATATGACGAATCCATATTGAAGTCAATTAAAAACTTTAAAATATTTTTTAAAATAAAAATAATCAGTGCGCATGTACAAAATGGCCACCAGACGGTTCTGCGCATGCTTGTCCTTTTCCGAAATGGTAGCAGCAGCATTGCCACCATTTTGGAAAAGGGCAGCCAGTGTGCGCATTCGCAAAATGGCCACTACGCATGTGTATACCGCTGCCCTTTTCCAAAATGGCGGAATGCCACTGGCCAGTTTTCACATGCGCAGTGATTTTTTTTTTTTTTACTTTTATTTTATTTTTTAATGCATGGATTTTAAACCGAACCACAATGGGTGTGTTTGCCACAGTTGCGGTTTGGTACAGATTAATCCAGCACGGCTCACTACAAGCCGTTACAGATTATATCCGAATGCCCACCCCAATGTTTGCAGATGATCATGAACTTCCAGGGCCAGATCCTGGCAACTGCAGACTGTCCGTACCACAAAGGCTCCCAAAATATGGGGTCTGTGAATGAACATGGAATGGCAACAAGATTGCGAGACTTATTAGCATCAAATAGTGGCCCGAGAGCCTCAGACATGGGGAGCCCTGGGCTGTGGAGGGGCGACAGAAATCCGAGGAGGGGGGTGGGAACACAACATATGGGGCCCATAACTAAACTAGATATAACAGCATGTGTCCATAATACAGAGAGAACCGGGCCCTAAAGGGGATGATGTGTTGAACTGAACATCAGAAATGCATTTCAGTGACATTTTCTGTTTCCTTTTTTTAATGGGTAAGGCAGTGGGTGTCCACTCACAGCCATTAAACATGGGCATGGCTGGTCTTGGAATTGGGAAGATAAAGTGCAAGGCCCCTGGTGCCTCCAGGTCCCCTGCCCCAGACTGAGTCTCTTCCCTGGCTGAGGAGAGCCATGTTGCATGGGAGCCAGAAGTACAGCCAGCTGGTCGCCGTTTTTTAGGACCCCCCACCCCAGTTTGGGCATGTGGCCTTATCCATGTCTGTGTGTTCATGGGTTTGGGACACTAGCCAGATGACTGATGCAATGCATACCTCTCAACAGTTCTTATTTAGGAGAGAGGGTCCCTCTTTGGGTGCTGAATCCCACTGTCCCTCATTCAGGAGATAGAAACAAAAAATTCAGTGTTCAAGCCTCAGGCACGTCTTTCCTGGTTCGCTTCCCAGGAAAGGCTCTTGGGAGGACAATGGGGAGCTAATGGAATGAAACTCAGTGGGATGAGAAGCA
>QEPC01003796.1:4874096-4905188 GCA_003113815.1 Sphenodon punctatus | reverse complement strand
GGGGTGGGCAGATGGGCACCGGGGGCTGGTAACCGGGCAAGCAGGGGGCATGCATGGACCATAAGACCTCTTTCTCTCCCTGCTCCCACACGCAGTGTGCTTCTCCTCTCTCCTTCCCCCTTGCTCTCTGATTCTCTACTTCCCTTCATAGCCTATCATTCTGGAACGTCCTCCTGGCTCAGTCAGAATGGAGATAGGTGTTTGCCAGCACCTACTGAACCTGCCTTTTGAGAATACCTTTTCCCCTCACCCCACCCACCCCAAGTTTGAAACCCCCTGCCAGCTGTTGCTCTTTTAAGGTGTTGCTTCAAAGGAGCATCGACTTGGCTGGCATTTTCCATAAGACCATAGTCTTTGGAATTCCTGGGACCTCTTGCCAGCGGGGTCAGAGGTATCTGACAAGCATGACACCTTTGATAATGATAACCTCCACTGCGTCCAAGTAAAAAGGATGATCTTGTGTGTATGGGCAAGGACTCGAGGTTTCAGGAGGAAAGGTTTTATTGCTGTGTGCATGAATGTATCTTTTATGAATCCCCACCAGTCCATTCCAGTGCTGCACAGCATATTAAATCTTCCTTTAGGACTTTGCGTCCTTGCCGAACGTCATCGGGAGACTGGATGAATCAGTCAGCCAATAAGTAAAGCCCACAGGATGCAAATCAAAGCAGCTGCTCTGGGCCACAGCTCCATTAAACATTACAGAGCCTACATTTGTTTTCTCCTGTCTGACTTTTGTTATAATTCATACTGTCCAGCAGAACTGGGAGAGATGGTATTTTTTCAATATCTACATTAACGGGGAGAAAGAGAGAGTCCCCCATGTTTTGAATGTCTTAAAAGTTTTAGGAGTCTCTTAATTTGCATTTATGGAGCCGGTGTGGCCTAGTGGATCAAGTTTTGGACTTAGACCAGGATTTAAAGTTTGTCCTAGCTATAACCTCAGTGAGTGACCTTTTGCAAGTCATTCTCTTTCTTTCTCAGTTTCCCCATCTGTAAAATGGGAATAATAATGGCCTACCTCACAGGGGTGTTGTGCGAGTGCACTAAATAAGGATTGTGAAACTACCCCGAATACTCAAAGTGCCATAGATATGTAATAATGATTGATTGTGTATTTATTGGTATCTAGAGAGTACGGTTGCTATGTTGGTCCCAAAAGTAGTAGAAAGAGACAAAGTAGTTCAGATGATCTCTTTTATTGACCAGCTTCTGTTGGTGAGGGCATGCAAGCTTTCAAGCCACAAAGGACTCTTCATCAGGCGATGGACAAGTCATACTTCCGATACTTTGCCTCCGTCTATGTATTAGCACATTAGTCGTTATACATTGGAGCAGACATGCATCGTACATGCTGCATGGTGTGGTGTTTCTGAAGCAGATGGAGCCAGGAACACACAGGTTTTCTTGTCCTTGTATATAATTCATTATTCAAATGGATTACAGTAAATATGACAAAGTTATTTCCTGAGAAGTCAAAGCTAGCTGCCTCCAATTAAAGTCAATCCATTCAATGAAATTGGAGCCAGTGTTTCCGGTGATGCCCATCCCATAGGGTCAGCTGAAAGAGGATTTTTGCACGGTTCCGATTTTGATCGTAACCATGCCTATCATTCGCTCTGAAGAAAATCGGAATGAGTGATCGCTCGTTCTGATATACGATTGGACCGAATGAATTATTTTTTTTACCTTTAAAAAGGCCATGCTCCATTTTCCTGGAAATGTGCATGAAAACGGAACAGTTGTTCTGAACCAGCCCTAACATCTCAAACTTAAAATTAGATGCCATCCCTCAGGGAAGCAAAGAAAGTGCAGTCGTGGTTGACCCATGTGTTAATAATGTCGGTAAGTGGTTGGTGGATCACAGCCGTAAACTCTACTAGAAATAATACAGTTATGATGATTTAAATGTATAGTTTGCCTATATGTGCCTACGGGCAGCACTTTAACTAGACCGCCCCGCACATTTGTTTATGCTAGATGCATCCTAACGTCCGTACCGCTTGGCATAATAAACATGTAGGCTCCAATAGAACTCATACTTAAGCGTTTCCGTCAGCTCCCAGAGGAGTAGGGGTCAGGCCTTTGTGTTCAAGTGACTGATTGGATCTAGGGCATGCCCATCATAGCCTCAGCAAGAATACTGTTGTTTGGTCTAGACAGAGATGTTTCTCTCCATCAGGCTTAATTATAAAGTAAGATAAAATGAGTGAGTGGAGATAGTGGGATTTTTTTGTGAATCAAAGCCAACTCTCTTCAGACATCTTTGAAAAGCGTGAATTGTACAAGCAGTGATTGCTGGAGGCGATGAACTCATCTGATATAACTTGGGATGAAAACTTACATTATTGCATTTGGTGCTTGTGACCAGTCTCCATTCTTCGGCATCGTAAACCTGATGAGATGTTCCTTTGCCTTTCAGATTTCCAGGTAGAGTACGGATTTTCTTCCATCAACTGAACAGAGATTAAAATATACATATACCCATCCACTCTCCTCTTCAAGACTGAATTTATGCTACAGGGAAGGGTTTCTTAAGAATTTGTTTCACTTTATCTGCACGTGTAAGCGCAACCAAGGATGTAGACACTTATCGACACGGAATAGGCACAGCTAAAACTCTTCCATGTACAGGCCAGTTTGGTGACCTGCTTTGTGAAGTTCCCTGATGTTGAAATGAACTTGCCTGTAGCAGACACCTCGTGGTATCTGAGAATGGGTTCTCCCTCAAGGCAAAGGGAGATCTAGACACATCCTTCTTCATTCTGTGACCCCCCCCTTATTTTCCATATTCCAAGCTGCTTTCTCTCCCCTTTGTATGTCACTGAACAGCTAGTAAGCAGCCTCCTATGATGCTGTGGTAAATGATCTTTGGAGATCACCCAGGAGTTGATTCTCTTGCAGCTGACAATCCCTCTCCCCCAGTTTCCCAACTACCAACGTTTTTCTTTCTTTCTTTTTTTGCCAGTGAATATTTGGTTACGCTTTTATAGGAAGGTTCCATTGATAAAGAGCATATTAATGATCTATTGCAGCGAAGCCTTTCTATTGGATAATGATGATGTATGACAAGGAAAGAAGCAGCTTGACTTTCAGATCCCATGCTGAATTGGCAATTGGGGAAGAAGCCTCTACTATTTTACTGCTTAAGGGAAGAACATTTGATACCACAGGGTGACATTTATTATCGGGGAGGAAGGGGAACCAATGGAACCGCACAGTGTTAATATTTGCAGTGGCTTGGAAGAGGAAAGCCATGTTTTTAAAGCTGGGAAAATGGCTAGCATACCGGGCATTTTACCACAAAGAGTGTCTTTGAAACAAAAACGAAAGAACTCTGTGGAAATAAAGGGATGCTCATTTCCGTCTCAGGGCAACATATAGTTTGGAAAGTGAATACCTGGAGGAAAGGGATACAACAGTGGCAAGTCAACTCACTGGTTCAGTGGTGCCCCAGTGTACTGTTTTGACTCAGTTCCGATTGGTTTTGCCCACAGATATAGTGCGCTCAGAAACTGCTCATGGAAGGTCCTACTACTTTCCAGTGCCCCCATAGGTGTTAAATGGGGATGGGGCAGTTCTCTTTAGGAGTTTTGGGGTACAGGGAAAAGTTCCCTCCTTTAATTTTGCTCCCCCTCCCTAATAACTCCCCTGTTTTTTATATGATGGGTCCTGCCTTGGTTGGTTACTACTCCACAGAGTAACCCCTGTGGTTTACTCTGTGAGTGGTGTTAATGGCTCCCTTCCCTAGAGAGACTGGAGTCTTTGTGGGAGGGACCCCTGAGGGGGAAGCCCTGAGCGCAAGTGGAAATAATAACAATTGCATTTCCTGTGGTGAAATGTTTTAAACCCAAAAGGGGAGTTTGAATGTAAATTCTCTTGTGTTTTTCCCAATTGAATGCCTTTACCCTGTGTGTGTATGTATGTTTGCACGTAACCTGTCCGTCTGACGTCTCCCTGTATCCGATACAGTCCCTCCCAGATGGTCATGTCCCTGGAATGAGAATGGACAGAGGAGTCTCTATGCCTAACATGTTGGAACCAAAGGCAAGTGAAGACGTTATTCATTTTCCATCAAGGCGAGGGAAGGCTTGACTATGAAATAACCAATTTCACAGGGAAAGTCTTGACTCTCTCAATTCTTGTTGTCTCTCTTAACCTCATTGCTCCCCATGTGCCATCCCCTCTCCTATTCTGGTCTTCACCTACTGTGGATACACCTCTGTTTGTATCCGATGGAGGGAACCTTGAGCCTTGATGCCAAATGCATCCTGCAGCAAGATATTATTTGGCCCATTTTCAGTGCCTGCATCTGGGTCCAGTTCCCACCGCCAAGCACTGAAAGAGTGAGCTCAGCCTAAAGGAGTAGAGATGAGGGCATGCATTCAAGGACAGAGCCACGGCACACTATCTATGGCCATGACCCATTGAGAAGGTCCATCCACAACGTCTGTGTGGCCCTTGGAGCTTGTACTCATTTTCAGAGTGGCCCCTGGGAGGGAAAAGGTTCCCCCTCCTCTGGGCTAGACCATCCAAAGCATCCCGGAGATGAGACAGCGATGCTCCAACCCTCCTAGAGCAGTTGAGCTATGCCGAAAGCAGCTCATTCCTAATTCAGTTGTGCAGTTGCCGAGCCCATTCTGGGTAATGCGTAACGCCAAAAGAGGTAGGTTTGGCACCGGTGGTGCATTAGGGAAGGATGAATTAACGGCCTACTTCTCCTTCTCCCCCTGATGCCCCTTTCCATCACAGTGTAGAGGCTGCTTAGTGCATATTTACTCTGGGCAAGTTAAATAGGGTTTGGTGCTCGATTTTTGTAGCCTGACAGGAAAAGTGGTTTCGATGCCGTCACCGATAATCCATCATGCCTTTGTGCATATTCTGCCCGTCAGTCAGATAAATACAATTACCAGTATAGCTGCTGTTCCTTCTTACTGTGCTTCTTCAGATGATGGGATGTAAAAACACAACTGTCTAGGCTCAAAGACACCCAAGACAGGTCTTCTCATTGAGGGTCAGGACTCGGATAGCTACCGTGCTCTCTCAGTTTAAAAAGCCGGTGCGGCCCTAGTAGGTGAGACAGGTGTAGTGAACCTTCCTACCCCAGACCCCCACCCCCACAGGGCTCCATGGGCCAGAGCACCCTAGGGAGGGAGGAATCTGGCCGATGTGACCCCTGCATAAGGGATTACGTCACCTATGTAAGAGTCGTGGATGCTGACCCAGAAGCGCCCTATGGCCATCCAGTTTGCATGGCAGTGCATGGAAAACTCACGGGGCTGTTTGGCAGTTGCCCATGGGCTGCAGAAGGACAAGGCCAGAGATTCCCCACCCCTGAGATAAAGCGTTAGACGTGGATGTAGAAGACCAAGGTTCAAATCCCAAGTTAGCCATGAACTCACTGGGTGGCCTTGGAAAAGTCACTCTCAACCTCGGTTCCCCATCTGTAAAATGGGAATTTTGACACTATAAAATTCTGTTAAGATTTTAAAACGTGTGGCCAGATCCTTCAGCTGGTGTAAATCAGTATTGCTGCATTGACTTCAGTATGGTTGTGCCAGTGTTGGGATTCTGGGCCAAAACCTGTAAAAACTTGGAAAATAAAACCTGTGAATTTAACAAAACTTTGATCTCAATTGAAACCACTCAGTGGTACTTGAGAAAAGAAAACAGGACATGTCTGCTCTCAAAAGCAGAGCTACAAACAATGAGATGTTGTGAATTTGTAAATACAAAATGTGATTATGAATTAACCTCTGAGCTGAACTTTCCCTGTGGTGATTTTGTTTGATCTGTTATGACGAGTTACATTTTTGCTTCATATGTCATTGTGTATTACAGTTGTTTTAAGTCTAGAACATAAGGAATGTAACTCAAAGTATATATTCAAATTAATTGTACTATTGTCAGACTATCGGAAATTACTAAGAACCATATCTTGCAATCCGTATGTAAGTAATTCTTTAAAATGTTAATTACAATAAACTCAGTGGTATGTTAATTGATGGCTGAAGCTTTTTTATTATGCTTCTGAAAAGTTTGTTGGAATGCCTGGTGGCAGCAGAATGAATATTATAACACAAAAGTTTATCAGTAGGAATCCTTTTGAATTCTAGAAGTGTCAAGTGTATATAATTAAGATTTGTTGGCTGTTTTATGGCCTCTGCAAGATCAGTATTGACTCTATTCCTAATGGACAAACATCAGCATTAAATCCACCATCAGAACTGTCACTCAGGACCTCATCCAGAGACCACTGAAGTCTGTGCGAGTCTTTCCATGGATGACAGAGAACGTTAAATTGGGTCTTACTTGCAAATTTTGTTGGTCTGCTCAACAGAGATGCCATATAGGAAGTGGGCCAAAGAGGGTAGCCCATTTCTATTAGATAAGGTCTCCCCAGCTCAGAGCGAAGACACATCAGTGGTACTGGAGCTAAAATGGATTATTGCAGTGAATGCCGTTTCTGATTAAAACGGCCAATTTGCCATTTCATCAGCGAGGCAAAATTTACCAGCTCTTCTCAATGATTCATTCAGGTTCTCATTTGGGAATGGTTTCCTTTTTTTTCTTTTTTGTTAGTTTCATTACATTTTTATTTTTGCCCTTTGGTCTTTGTTAACTTTCTTGTCGTTTTTGGATTTGGATTGTCTCGGTTTTGGATTTAGTCCTTGTTGGTCAGAAATCACAAAAGTAGCTGAAAACAATGGAAACTCACCCACCAATAGCTGGGTATCTGATTCTGGGTTTTCTCTTGAGCCTTAGTTGAAGCAGAAGTAACAATGGAGAATCTCAGTGTCTCCATGACATCTCAAAAGAGATGGAAATGTAGAAAAAGCCCAGCTGCAAATCTTCTCCTCCTCTGTGCAGCTTACGCCAGGGTTAAAATGCATCTTTGCCGATGGGTTTCATTAGAGTTGAGACTGTTTCTTACTGTATTCACAGCAACCCCTTTAACTAGATCCAACTGTTCATCAAGGTTAAAGAGAGACACCAGGATTGTTTTTATGCTCTTAGATTTGTCCATATTTTGTTGTTACCATGGGTAATTAAGGATGCAACTATTAATGATACAGTACAGGATGCCTGTTGATATTGTCTGAAGTATTTCAATATCAAATAAGGAGAATTTAAAGAAAAAATAAAATTTACTAGGGGTAGGGGGGGCATTGTAATGTATCGAATTATCCAAATGACCTGGTGGGGTGAGGAAGGTGGTCTGAATTTCCATCCACACATTAGCCCCTTTGGTGTGATGGAGATGCTACTTTTTACACCTATATCATCAAGTACTTGAATCTTAGTTATTTCGTTTGCAAGCCTGTTATTTTGTGGCAATGATGAAGCCCATGTTTCCTCCACAGCAATTTACAAAGGTGAAAATGCCCAAAGTGCTCTATCGGCACAATCCCCACTCACGTCACGGCAGCTTGCGTCGGTGGAGTGCTTTGAGGACTGGGCTGCTGATGGCCAACTTTGCACCCTAGCTAAAAGCAGATTTAGCTATTGTCCTGTGCAGAGCAGACCATGGGAGGGGCAGATGCACAGCACACTGGAATAATCTAGCCATGAATGTCTTGTTCCTACAAGACATAATAAAATCTGATTATTGACATTGAATGAAGAGTTATCCAAAGCAGAACAATGCACTTATTTTCAGAACTTAAATTCTCTTTTTGATGGGTTTTCCAGTTTTAACGGCAGACATTTTTGTGCTTATAAGCTGAGAGGATGTGACTTCTTTCTCCCGCAAATTGTAACTGCATTTTTTCTTTTTCCCCATCCATGCACTAACAGATTTACCCATATGAAATGCTCATGGTGACCAACAGAGGGCGGAATAAAATCCTTAGAGAAGTTGACAGAACCAGACTTGAGGTAAGAGAAGAGCACATGCTTTCCTACTGTTGTTTATTGTCATTCACCATTTCACCAATTGCCGTCCTCTTCTGCTTGTGACTCCCCAACTCCTCTAAACGCATTTGTCCCTTCTTTCTTGCTGCCCCCCATGGTTGGAACTCCCTCCCTGGATATGTTCATTCTGCTCCCTCTCTCCCAACTTTCAAGTCCCTCCTGAAAACCTACCTCTTCCGTCAGGCTTTCTCTGCTAGCTCCTCAAGAGTGATAAGAAACTCCTCCCTATGTTAAGCACGTGCATCTGCAACCTCATAAATGTATCCTTGTTTCTCCTAGAGACAAAGTAGTGTAGAGAGAGAGATATCTTTTATTGGACCAACTTAGGTTGGTGGAGGTTTGCAAGCTTTCGGACCTCACAGAATCCTTCATCAAGCAAGTCAGCTTGGGTTTCTGACTTGCCTGACGAAGGATCCTGCGAGGTCCGAAAGTTTGCAAACCTCCACTATCCTAAGTTGGTCCAATAAAAGATCTCTCTACACTACTTTGTCTCTACGACCTATTTTTGGGACCAACACAGCAAACACACTCTCTCTTGTTTATTGATGATGATTGATGATGAAGATGAAGGAGCCTGAGCCCTTGGTTAGAAGAACAACACCTATTGAGATGCCCTGCATTGAACTGTAGGTTTGTAGGAAGGGAAGATCAAGGAGACAGTAAGCAGGGCCAACTAGAGAAGTGGGTAGTTGGGGTGACCACTTTGGTGGTATAGCTTTAGGGGCACCAAAGCTTCTGGGTGTTGCCGAATTACTTCAGAGAACTTCCTAATCTGCCACCACCAAATTTGGGCAGCTTTCATCAAACCATCAATGGAAGGAAGGCTTCTGCCGGCTTTCAGCCTGAGTTGTTTTCCAATTGGGTGGTTCTGGGAGGAAGGCATGCTTTGGCCCAATACAGTCTACGGCTTTAACCCTTATACATTGTGTTGAAAAAACTGACATTAATTGTGTCCTGGGGTGTTTTTTCTGCCCCCGTCCTCGGCACTGACGTTTCTGGAATATGTAAACTAACATGAAACATGATAGGGTAGTTTTTTAACCCCAGGTGAAAAACTGGACACAGTGTGTCCGGCGCGGAATAGGTTTGTTTGTAGCGTTGGTGTACCCCATTGATTGTATATATATGTTTTTGGAGTGCTTGTGAGTACCCCAATTAGATTTTGATGCCTGTGGTCATTCATTGGATTGCATATCTGCTTTGAGACTTATTGTATATGGTTATGTTTAAATTCATTAAAATACATGTGGTTTTATGAATGCCGTGTTTATCTAAGGCATCCCCACCCATTGTTTTGCCATTGTGAGTTGTGGGTGGTGTTTTCCATCATAATTCCCTAGGGGATTAGCCCTTTGGGGGGTTTTTTGTTCAGAAAATACCCCATGTATTTAAATGTATGTATTTAAAATGTGTGTAAATGTATTGGGGTAGTTATTTGTAACCCAAATGTACTGGGGTAGTTTTTTTATTACTATTAACTATGGTTAATAGTAATCAAATTTCCTTTTGAATATATTGTGTACTTGGGGTACAGGGCAAAGTTGGAGACCCACTTAACATGCATGTTTTTTCGAGAAATCCTCACCCAGGGTAGAAAATTACCCCCAGAATGTATAAGGGTTAAATGGACATAATACCTGGAGGAAATTCAGTTGGTTTATGTTATGCAGCAAGTCAGTCTAGAATCCCATTCTAAATAATCTATTAGTTTCTCCATCCTAACCTTAGACTCAAGAATAGATGAAATGGCAAGGGCTAGATACTCTTGTCAGTCTAAATCTACATGTAAGAATAAGCACGAGTCCAATCTAGTTCATTAAACTCCTCCACAGTGGAGCAGGCCAAATTTGGTCCCACAGAGAGGAGTGAGGGAGCAACCTCACTATTTTCCCTGATCTCTCCCTCAGTCTTCCCATTTGTAGAATGGGAGTAATGATCCCTACTTCCAAGGGTTCCTAGGAAGATGAATGCATTAGTGTTTGATGAGCACTCTGAAAGCTCCAGGTATCTTCTTTTATTTGAAATCCGATGATTATGATTTTGCTATCCCATGTCCCATGCTCTTTGATCAGTAGCGTTGGAATTGACCTGGCCTGCTTCCAGTGGCTCCTTGTGGTTGCCTTCATGCTGCCGAATGAGGTTCCCACAAAGTGCCAATCTTCTGTCTGCATCACCCTGCCTTTTGACTGATCATTGCCCCTTTTCTCCTTTTCTGCAGCGCCACTTAGCGCCCGACGTTTTCCAAGATATATTTGGCATGACAATACAGGAGTTTGACAAGTTACCCATCTGGAGACGCAACGAACTGAAGAAGAAAGCCAAACTCTTCTAAATGGCTATGTCTCTTTGAGAAAAATGACACACAGGATATTGTATTTAAGAAAAAGAGGGGAAAAAAGTCAAAAATCCTTTTTGGAGAACAACTACTCATTCACTGGGGGGTGGGGGGAAGGGAAAATTTGAGAAAGGTATCTGCATTCCTTGCAACTGGGCCGAGAAGAACGCTTGTCAGAGGGCAAACGGGATGCCAGTTTCTAAGTTCAAAAACTTGACGATAGTTTTCACACGTGTAAACTTTTTACATGACGTCATCCAACCGATAAGAGGCTGCTCTCTGCTACTTCCTTGACTTTTTGTCCAGAGAACAATGGAGTATATCATTAGAGCCAGGAAGTGCCCTTAGAATGCCTTTCATCGAGCAAAGTAGTTGTGATTGCTCAAGAAATGAATATATATATAATCTTGTCTATATGTATATATTCATTCTGTAGTTAAGGAAGGGGAACCTGCATAATATATTATCCATATGGTAACATGTAATCCTTTTTGCACAACCTTTTCTTACTTGGCACTGTTTGAAAGCTGCATCTCCCTTCTGTGATACCCATCAGCAAGGCAAGCCTGTGACGCAATCGCCGCTCCGTTCTGCTGCATACCAACCAAATTATTTGAGAACAGACTCCCGCTTATGTTCGTTCATATGCGCTAGGCTCTCAATAGTGAATTGCCGTGCTTGTTGTTGGGCCTTTCCTCCTCCACATGTTCTGCTTTAATGAAGACGGCTCGGGCATTCACCAGTTCATTCAAGAATCAAGAACAGTTAGGGTGGGGGATGAGCCTTTCCTCGTCATCCAGTGCTGCGGGAGCGAATGGGTTTTAAAGAAGAAGACTTCTCAAGTCTGTC
Organism: Sphenodon punctatus; assembly: GCA_003113815.1. Classification (NCBI taxonomy): domain Eukaryota; kingdom Metazoa; phylum Chordata; class Lepidosauria; order Sphenodontia; family Sphenodontidae; genus Sphenodon; species Sphenodon punctatus. The sequence goes on along the minus strand of QEPC01003796.1, from coordinate 4,894,090 downwards.
CTAGTTGCAAGGCCGTAGCAATAGTAGCAGAGGCAGTACAGCCAAATCGGGGGGGGGGGGGGGGACGAAAGCTGCACCCCCTGCCAGTGGGAGGTAGAAGGTATGGGGCCTCATTCCATCTTCTGTGCCAGGGCCTATTCCACCCCAGCTATGCCCCTGCCTAGCTGGCATCCATCGCCATAGACAAGAGAGAGCGGGGTACAAATAAAAGTTGATGATAGATTTAGGCCTGAGTTTCCTGCTGGTGCAAATTGAAATCAGTGGAGATACCCCAGTCCACATCAGTGGAAAATTCAGTCCTGTAGGAATAGGCAGATGCTATTTAGTCTGTCCAGGGAGAAGCGACATGAATTGAAAAGAAAAGGGAGCACCTCATGCCGTTCTCTACCAACGGAACTGATTAAATCACTTTCTTCTAGCCCTGAACGATCCCATGCAATGGATCACGTTAAGCATTTTGGTTTGGTATACCAACACGTTTTCACTCGTGTACTTTGAAAGGACGGTTTGTCATTTTCCCTTTCTTTGGATGCTACAAATCTGCCGCCTTTTTTTCTCCTTTGTGCCTAGCACAGTTGTTGGTGACGTGGGGGAAGGAGCCACAAGGTCGTTTCATGCTTGCGATTGCTTGTAGTCCATCGTGTGCTGCCATTGTATATAACTAAACTGCTTGGGAGGGCAGATGAGGCCATGAGAACTTCATTGAACTCCTGGAATGAATGCTTAGATGATGAAAGGTCAGCTTCTTCTTGCCAATATATAATGCACTGGCGTGCCCGTTTCTGATTACGGTGAGATTGGTTATTCTTTAGATTGAGCACTAATCTACAGAAGGATGTCAAGGTTTCACTTTTACACCTGAAGGCCTAAAGATGGATTCCTTTGAGCTTTCTGCACATGGAAATTAAGTGGAGAATCAGGAGGACCAATTCTAAAGCTCTCAAGGGGCCCAAGACTATTTGACCACTAGCCTTTGGAACTTTGACTCTAGTAGTATTGCATGCTATGGGAATACTAATAATCAATATTTGTAACATGGGCCAAATCTTTCCTCCAACCCAAAAAGTTTTAAAATTTGGCCCTGATTCAGGACAGAAAAAAAAAAGTTTTGAAATTTCCAAAATCTTTCATGGGATTGGCATCCTGTTTCTCAACCAATTGGAGTAAATATCACAGACCTTTTGGAGGAGTTTGTCCAAAGAACACTGCCGTGCTTCCTCATCCAGCAGTTTGCAGGGGGAAGGAGGGTTGGCATGCCAGTATGGAACTGAACAAGTCAGGGGCTGGTGACCTGGTCAATCCCAGTGAGATCTGGGGCAAGCATACACCAAGAGTAGTGCTAACAAAGTCATTGGGGCTACGATGACCTGTACAGCAATGGCAAAACTGGGGCCAAAGAGTTATGCCTGGCAATTGGGGTTGCCACTTCCCCAAGGATTTGACCTGGAGTGGGGCGGTCTCTCTAGAAAGGGCAGGGCACATCATCTCCTATTCCTTTCTGACATGGCCACTCCCCCTTTGGAACCTCATGATGTCAACGACTTTCCACAGGGGCAGAGCCATGTTGGGGAAGCGCCTCTTCACTCTGCTCCTTTTCAACTTATTCAGCCTTGCCACCACCACCTCCCGAAGCCCCAATTTCGGCTGGTTATTCAGGCTCCCATGGATAGCCCAAAGAAATCAAGGCTTCATCCAGAGCACAGGAATGACAGGTTAAAACCCGGACACTCTGAGACCAAGTCAGTCCCAGAAGGGTAGTCACCATAAGAGGGATGGGATACTAAATCCCTGGTTCTGAATGACGGTGCACGCTGGAGCTTAGCACGAAGGTGTCTCTCTCTCTCTCTACTGAATGCGGAAACCCTTGTTTCCCTATATCACTCTTTTCTCCATTATTTATGGAGGCAAACATGCGCCAGATGATGGATGTAATTTCCTATCCCCTGTAAGTCACAATGACAAGAAGATCCCACCCCCCAATGAAATAAACCGTTCCAAGTGTCATCATTGCCCTGTTTCCCCACCAAAGACAGTTGGTTCCAGTGGCCCTGCAGCCTCCATTCACATGAGCAGTCCCAATCCATGAAACCAGTCACAGTTGCTCAGTTTTGCAGTACCAGTGATGCAGATGCATCCCAGGGAGGACAATGCAAGACTCGCAGTATGTTACATGATTCCGCTGTAATGACGTGCCTCCATGAGCTCTTGAACTTAGTTGTAGTGGAACAGTACGCCTTCGGTATGAAAACAAAACCCCCAGTTGTTTGTTGGCTACCCGGAGTGCTGTCTCGGGGACAGTTTTGCTGTGAGATTTCTTTTCCTCTTTTGTCCAAATGAAAATGGTTGGAAATCAAGCCTGGCGCGAAGATTTGGAGGTTCCAACAGAAAGACCCTCTTGTTAAGAATCTCTCTCAAATGGCTGCGTTTGGAGTGGAGGGAGTAAGCATTATTAATTTAAATCCAAGCTCCAGTTCAGGAAATGGGAAAATAATTGGCCATTAATGCCGTTGCTGTGAATTACTTCATTGCCCAAAGGGTTTCTCAAAGACAAATACACTTCTGTTAATTACTCCATGATACTGCATGGGTTTTGATCATTATTTTCTGGCACGGAGAGATCTAAGTATGTCAGTATTACTCTCCCATCATCTGAGTTTCAGAATTAACCTGCAGTCAGTGTGTGAACCTAACACTTAAGGACTAATCCAAACCCTACTGATGTGAGTGGAAATGTTCCCATAGGGTTGGGATTCAATCCTTGATTGACTGGCAAGAGCAGAAAAGTATCTCTGCTGAATGCCATTTATTCCCATAGTAAAAAACTCTTTTGTATCATTGATGAAACTTGCGCACTGTGCAAACAGAGTGGCTTACAATGCAATCCCCCTCCAAGGTGACGGCACCAATTCTAGCACTTAGCACAGGCCCAATCTACTTAGAGGATCGTGCCCTTAGTGAGAGTTGCAGACGACCCTTGCAGCGAGGGAGCCTTACTGCCATTTTTGTATAGTTTTGGAAGATCAAACTCACCTTGAAGAGCTATATTTTGTTTTACTTTAATAGGTTTTAGCTATGGGGTTTTTTTTCCCCTTAGATTTCTTTTCCACCTCCCACTAGACTTTCCTGAGAAGATTTTCCCTTTGTTTTTTCATTTTGCTGTGGAACAACTGTGGTTCCAAATCTCTCTGTAAAAGTGAATTGATGTCTGTCTGTATAGTAAGTCTGCTTGTTTGCAAAATGAAAAGATGGCCTGGGTGACTGTTCTGTATAATTACTGATCTTCTCCACTTCCCTAAAGCAAGCGGCACTTAACGCACTCCTACGCCACTGTAACCTGCATCACTGTTGTACTCGAATCAAATCAATGAATAAAGTCTGAAGCTTTATTCTTATCCTTCTCGATGCTCTTTGCTTCATTTACTTACTGGTTGGTGTTGGCAGGGTGGTTGTTTTTTAATGAAGGCGTTTTGTATAAAATAGGATTGTGGCAGGGCAGAGGCCTTGTGGGCTGCTAGCCCTTTAAGAGGGGCTAGGCACAGGCGCTCACAGGGCTGCGGGAGCTCTGCCTAGTGAGGAACTGCGCCTAATTGAGAAAGCAACGGAGTTGGGCGTGTCTGGGGCCAGCCCAGGGGAGAAACCCTGAGCTGAAGCTCCAGTGTTGGGAGGTTGCTGCTAGGGCAGGAACTAGGCGAATACTCTGCCGAGAGCCAAGGGCGCCAGGGGGCGTGCTTGATCTGGGAGGGTCTGCTGGACTTCTGAAGGAGTGCCTGCCCTGAGGAACTCTGGCAGTGTTATCAGAGACTGTGAGAGAGAAGCCCAGGGGGGCTGCCACCTGGCTTAACTGCGAGTCCGGGGACTTTGTACATATGCTGGGAGAATAATTAAAAAGACACTAAGCTGATACCTGGAGCACAAGTGACTTATTGGCAGGGACCCGAGTTCACTGCACCAAAAAATCTTAAATTCTGCAACCGGTGAAGCCAAATTCTGCAAATTCACCGCGAGCATTAATATTTGCATAATCTTGATTTGCATAACTCTGCATGCTGGGAAGCAAATTTGCAATAGGTTTGACGTAGAATCACAACTTTGCTAATCAAACACAACTCAAATCCTCTGGAATTTCAGCACTTCCCTCACGCAAACATAGGGCCTTCAGACCCCACCCACCCACAATTCATCTCCCAGGGGCCTAGTTACCCTCAGGTCATGGTCAGGATTGGCTGATTCTGCGAGGATTCTGCGAGGATTGGCTGATTCTGCGAAAATCACTGCAAATTGCAGCAACGCAGTAAACTCGGGTCCCTGCCTATTGGGCGACACTCTACTGGAGCGCACGCCAGGTACCCTTCGTGCCGTTCCCAGGTCGTTTTCGCAGAAATAAAATAATAGACAGAGATTAAAACAGATGAATTATATTGGAGATTTACAGGATCACTCGGGGCTCCATGTTTGCCTTAAGATTAGTAAGACACTAAATCAGGAATGGACGGACTTGCAGTGCATACTGTCTACTTGAACTGGGCTCCGGCCTCAGGTGATCTAACCGGACCCTTCAAGGCCAGGATCCCTCCCATTGGCTCCAGCTCTAGGGCGTCTCAGCAACCGGTCTCGGGAGTGGAGAGGAGTGTCTTTCCCACCACCCTAGAGAAGCGCTATGACTTTGTCTCCTCCTTGGAGACCCTCCCCAAGGTGCCAGTCATACTCTTCTCTTCAGATGTAATCTCCAAGAGGCTGGACCCAATATCCACACCGTGATCTACTGGAGAGTGGTTTGTGATCTTCCAGTAGGCCACGATCCTACCTGTTGGCCACCCCTGCTCTAAATGTACATGGAGCTCATGGCCATTCAGCAGAGTTGCTGTGTGGTTTACAGAGAAAGGGTAGTTGCCCTGCTAGTCCCAGCATAAGAGACGGAGTCAAAGTAGTTCAGAAGATCTCTTCTATTGGGCCATTAGTAGTTTGTGGATTATAGGCATGTTTATCTGGCACATGATCAGAAAGGTACGAGTGCTTTGTTGACTCTTTGTGTAAATTGGGTTTTTTTCCCTTCCCCCCCCCCCCCCCCGCAGCAGCTTCATCAGACCTGTGTATGTGTATGCGTTCAGCGGGGTGCATCAGCATGTCAGCCAACAGGACAGCTCTTCCTTAAAGTTAGCCACCCACACAGTAACTTTAATATGCTGATAAATTTGTACTTCTCTCCAGTTCAGTGCGACACGGAGAGGAGGTACCATTGGCCACTTGGAAGATTAATACAAGCCACGGGGGGCAGATAGGAGGAGTTTGGGGTTGGGTGCTTAAGGGGTGTGTTCAGGAGGGGGAAAGGAAGGGAAGGGTCCAGATTGTGCATCCATGCCATGGAGCCATCCCCTATCTGCTCCCTTCCCCTGAGCTCACTTGAAGGTAGGGATTGGATCCACAGGCCAGACTCAGGAACTGGAACGGAGTCCAATAGCAAACAGACACTGAGCAGATTTGGCTTGTGGGCTGGTGATTCCCTATTATTATTATTATTATTTTATTTAATTTTATTATAAACATTTGTATAGTGCCAGCTGTGTACCTGGCGCTTTACGGAACAAAGATAGAGACGTGATCCCTGCCTATGGCTTACAATCTAAAAGACAAGGAGGGGGGAGACAAGGATAGGGGACAGTGGGGGAGACAAGGGAGAAAACAAACAAACAGTTTGTCCGTAGTCTAACCTCTTGGAATTAAATACAGGAGGCCAAGAAGACATTAGTGTAAAATACAAAGTCTAAGTGGAACAGTCCTGGATGAGTCAATTTGGCTTTTGTGAAAATGCCCCTGACTTGTTACCTCCCAAAAGGAAGGGCCAAACCCTGCGAGATGCTAAGCACTGGCAACTCATTAGCTTCCCATGGAAGTGTCCCGTATCTCCAAAGATTGTGTCTGGTAGCAATGTCCAGTGGGCTCAATGGAAGGTCGTTGTTTGTTTTGGTTTTTTGCCTAACCACATCGTTGGGCAATTGGCTACTGCCTAATTCTTGACTATGTGGGAATCCACACAGAATTTCATCTATCAGAAAACCCACCCAGGAAAAGAAGTGTTTGGACTGCGCATGTTTTGCAACCCTTACAAAATGTGCCCAATTTGTCTCTGCGGGTCGTCTTGTGGTTCAGTAAGGTCTTCCAGAGACCTCACTCAACACTGGATTGTGTCTATTGCCTCAGAAGATAAAAAGCAGATTATTTTGCATACACACACACCCCAAAAAAACCCAGCCACAGTTAGTAATGGAAGCCATGAGGATTATCTTGCCAAAACGATATCTGGTTGGTTCTTTTTTGGTTTTTTTATTGCAGACAGCAGAATCAGCCTGCTGTTGTCTTCATTATGGGTTTGATTTCCTCAATTGCTACTGGGTCACAATCCGCAAACCACTTACATCAAAATAGTCTCATTGAAGCCTCATGAGCCCATGTCTAGTCAGGGACCCATGTTCACTGCGTTTCCCCCATTACTGCCGACAAGGAAAACTCAGTGAACACGGGTCCCTGTCTACAGTAGGCCCTTCTATTGCCTTCCCATCACAGGCCTAGATCTCTGCTTACTGAACTGAGCTTGCTGGGACTCGAGAGTTCCTGCCAGGCTTGGTTCCAGAGCCCTCCTGGCTCCAGGCCCTCAGGCTCGGTCGAGCTCCCTATGGGTAAAAGGCCTCACACACACACACCCCAACACACACACATACCAGAGTGCTGCAGGTCTGGTAAAGAGCAGGGGATCTCCTTAGCCCAACCGGTTTCCTGAGGTAGAGCACTTGGATGTCATGGTGCTCTCTGAGGATTGGGGGAGGGCATGTCATGAAAGGTGTGTGTTGCAGCATTCCCCTGTCCCTTTTCCTGACATGGCACCAGCCCCATGGAGCACCATGAAACTATGACACTTCCTGAAGGCAGGGCTGCTCCAGTTACTCTGACCTCATTTTTGAGCCCGTTCAGGGCTCTGCACTGGTCTCCAAATGAACTACAGCAATGACTCCCTAGCCATGGCCCACAAGACCACGAGAAGTGGTCTGTGGCTACAGCAAAGGACTCCAGACCAGCCTATACACATTAGTCAACCTCCACGTCTCCAGAGGTGGCCACATCACCAATGGGGACCAAAGCCAGCAGTTTGCATACACCACGCCATAGCCATCTCCAGCAGGCGCCTGCTCATCCACAAGAAACTTTGAGGGCAGACAATGGTCTGTTGGGCCAAAAAGATTGGAAGTCACTGATTGATGTTGACAGTGTCCCTCCTGCACCCACTGGGCAGTGCATACAGAATGGAAGCGTAGGCGACTTTTACACGAGGCGCTTAAAAGCCCCTCTGGAGCCCCGTGTTTAAGAGAGAGCCACGCGGAGAGTGTTTCCACACTCCCCGCGCTACCGGAAGTGACATGCCACCCGCTCGCTTCAGCGGCGGCGGCTGCAGACGTGGGGCTTTCAAGAAACGCATTCTGTAGACCTCAATCTGGTCCATGCGGGGAGGTGGGCAGTGGTGGGTGAGTCGCGGGAGCACACGCCCACCCGCCGCCGCCACCACTTATAAATGGTCAACACGGTGGATTTGAGTGGTACCGTCTCGTCGACAAATGGCCTCTGTCTTAAGTAGCTGTAGAAGGCAGAGGGGAAATGCATGGTGATGTGTGAAGAATTCTCCGGGGCCTGGAGCAGCCTGCAAGAATCCATTGCAAAGATGAGCTCCATGCATGAGCCCCGTGGTCCTGATCCCAACAGGGTGGGACCCGGGAGGGCGGGGCATGCGGTGAGGCTGGCCGGCAGCAGCTCTGTCACTCCCTGCCATTGACCCGGGGCAGCAGTCAGAGCTTCTGTGATTCGGTGGCAGACCCACTCCACACGCAGCAATGGCTGGTCCTCAGATCCAGAGGACTTCTGGGCTGTTCTGGTGTCTTGGTATCTGCTCTGCCAAACCCCCTCTACAAGGTACACTCGCCATGATTGATCTTAGGATGGGGTGAATGGGATCGTTGCTAAAGGCTTCATGCTGTTGTTGCCAAGGCCCTCCTTACTGCTCCTGTGCCCTTCTCTCTCTGTTACAGTAGTAACAGATAGCAGTAGTGGCAGCAGTGTTGGCAAGCCTGGTGGTGGTGGACGATGGCCAGTTCCACATTATACTTCTGCTCCAGGCCTTTAAATTCTAAGACCAGTCCTGAGCTCTGCATGCTCTTAACGTTCAGTCCGTACGCAGATTAACTACAAGTTGTACAGAAATCAGGGGCCAGCTCTTCTCATTCTCTCAGACGTCTCACAATTTTGCTTTGCTTTCATCCCCAAAATGAATAAGAGTTTTCCTGAAGCCCCTCATCTGGCTTTCAAACAGTCTCTCTCTCTGCTAATTATCTGGAGCAAACTCCCCGCCACCATCCAGGATAACCCCACCCCTGCAGGAACAAGACCTTGCCGGAGCAGGAGATGTAAAACGTGTCTTCACATCTCTCTTGCGAACAGCATCCAGAGTGACATCCCGTGGAAATCTACTCGGAATACAAGGGACCTACAGCTGCAAATCTAAAACTCTGGTATACCTCACTCAGTGCACTAAATGCCCCCATGGGAACCGTGTAGGTGAAACCCACCAACCCTTACCCAAACGCATAAACACGCACAGAAAAAAGATCACGGACAAGAGCACGGATCCGACTGTTGACATTCACTTCTCCCACAGTGACCGCTCGATTTCTGACCTCTTTGTCCTTTCTTAAAAGGAAACCTTTGCAACACCTTTAAAAGGCAGTGAGCCTGGGAACAAATGTTAATAGCTCTGCTAGATACAAAGAACAATGGACTCAATTTGAACATGGGTTTCACAAGCCATGACAGAAATGTGTAGGTCTAATCTTTGTTTACTTACTATCAGTAGCTCTTACTCTTTCCACCTTGCTGTATTCCACCCTTTTGTTGTGCAGACCTCCTCCCTGGGTCTTGTTCTCGCCTCTTGTTCTCTGTAGAGAGAAGCCCAAAACCATGCCTGTGGTGTGCCTCAAAGACTCAGCACCCAGAAGACCAAAGAAAGCATTTTTTTAAAAAATTGGTGATGTGATGCATAGGCTGTGGCCCTTTAAGGCCAGCTTACACATCATCGTAGCCCCACCCCTTTGGAATGGTATAAAAGGAGGAATTGCTGAAGAGACAGTAGTCTGCAATAGGCTGCCAGAGAGGACAGATGCTTGGGCAGAAAAGCGCCTACTGGGAGCTGTCCAGGGTCCTGGAAGCAAAGGTCCAAGCTGTAAAATGGTCAGCCAAACCAGCGGGCAGCTCAGGGCCTGAGCTGCAGTGCCCAGGACAGAAGGCCCCAAAGGTAGAAACTAGGGCTGAAACAAATAGTAAAAAAATTATTTGTGAGTATTTCCAAGTTTCCGAGGACTGGCTCCAAGTGTCCAGCCGATCCTTGGAAACTTGGACGAATACTTGGTACTCAGTAAAATAAAACCGAGTACTAAGTATTTTCCAAATACCCGAGTACTAAACCATTTTATATAGGGGCAGGAAAAGCCCCATATGTTAGTCCAAATACGGGACCGAACATCAAGTACCAGGCCAATTCCTCGGTTACTCGGTAAAACAGAGTTGAATACTGAGATACTTGGTAAAAACCAAGTAATTTAGAATACCACGTTTCAGCACTAGTATGAACCCCCAACCCTAACAACAAGGAAATGAAGGGGAAGGGGGCCTGGCTACACAGAGAGAACTGTCCACTGTAAACAATCAACTGTTTATCCCAGAGTGATGGAATAGAAGGTGAAGGAGACTCAATGGAATGGTCTGAAGTCTGATATTTGGGGAAAGCAGAGAGTGGCGGGGAGTGAATGGCCCTGATCCTGCAAGGAAGTGGTTCTACCAATTTCATACTTTTGGTGGGCCTGGCTCATTCTCTCCGGAGGGGCTGCCAGCCCTATCAGCAGTGCTCCTCTGCTGCTTCAAGTCAGGTGCCTGCTTGAGAACTTTGCTTGAATTTCCAGCTCCAGTTCTCAAACCCAGAGGTGTCCTGTTGAAGGCCAAGCTCTTCCGTTTCCTGCCCAGTGGAACCTTGAACTGCAGCTGCGACCCTGTTTCTCATGGTATCCCAGATAAACTCTCAGTGACCTCTCCCTCCACCCCACCCTTGCCCCAGTCGAGAAACCGACATTTTACAGCTCTCTTCTTGTTTAAAAACCTAAAATTAGGGCAGTCTATGCTATAATGGCTAATGAAGACATCCGCTGTTAAAGGATTCACATGAGCAAGACAGAACAATGGCCTACAGTGGTTGGATGCAGACGCATTTTTAAGAAACCCAAACGCCCCCCACCTCCTTGATCTGTCTTTGTAAAGGGTGACAAGTGACTGTCTGTTCCTGGGGCCAGCCTAATGCCCGTTTGGGGCCTTCAGTAGGCCGTTATACCCAGGAGGGGCGGATATGGCTGTTGGCATGGGGAGGGCCATCTCTGCACATCTGCAAGCTTGCAAACGTGCAGTATGATGTCTTCAGAGGGGCAACAGAAAGTCCTGCAATCCACGGAGCCACCAGCTAACCATGCTCCTTGCTACTTGTCCCTTCCCCTCCGTGCCACATCTGGGGAGGAGGGGCAAGGAATAGGACAGCAAGGCAGACGGGCAGCTGGGGTTTTTTTTGCAGGCGAGTCTGTCCCACTCTCTTAGAGAAGGAGCCCGCCAGCTGTGGTAGGATTTGAGCAAAAGGACAGGCACCTGCAATTTTTTTAACAACATGAATGGACTCTATCTTTCATTTGGGGGAGCTTCTGGGAGAGAGCATGCCCGCTGTTTGGGACCGACATGGCAACAATACTCTCTGTAGGGCAATGGTTCCCAAACTTTGGATTGGGACCTCTGGGGCAGGGAGTGTCATACCATCTGCAGCTGGGGCTATGATCCCAGTTGACATTTGTTGCAGGATTATATTGCTGTCTCCTAATGGGGTCATGCAGGTAAAGTGTTTGGGAAGCCACTGCTCTGGGGTAGAATTGGCAACATCGAGGGCAAAGGATTTCAGCGCAAGTGGGAATTCTGCCTCATGCCTCTGGATCGACTGGAACGAGGCTCAGGTTCTGCCAACAGGACTCGCCGATTGGATCAGGCATTTAGGTTCTGAGGCTCTTTGGGGGCCGGGACTATCTATTATTCTGTATCAGTGCTTCATTTAAAATAAATAAATAAATTATTTAATTAAATAAAAGTGCCGGGTGCAAAGCCTGTCCCAGAATTCCGAACTCCTATCTCTTGATCCCATGTGACTTGGGGGTGGAGAAGAATAATTCAGAGGGGCTTGTGCAACTGCCCTACCAGGCCTCATGACTCCACCAGACCCTGCTTCTGTCCCTGTTTAGGGCCAGATTGAGCGTGATGGTGGCTGGGGCTTGCATTGCTGCCTCCGATCAGCTAATTAGCACCATCGATCAGCTCCTGGGGACGAGGCTGGGACTTCTGTATCCAGACAGAGCTGGGCCGTTGATGAGGAGCAGCAGTGACAAGGGCTGGAAGAGGTGCCAGGATTGAGCCCTGGTGTAAAAAGAGGAGCCAGGGCTATGTCCCGGCAAGCCCCGACATACTCACTTGGCACTGTTCCTGCCAGCTGGTGGCGGGAACATTATTAGCCTGAAGATCTTCCCATGCTTCAACCTGGGTGTTCCCAAGCATCCACACTTTCCATGTGGATTTTTTTTTATTTCATTGTATCCCTCATCATTTCAGTAATGAAGCACAAAACCATTGAAGCCTAGCTCTTCCGAGCCCTGCCCCTGCTACAAAAATAATCCTGGGTTCCTGACCCCTGAGTAACAGCTGAGGAATGTGCTCCATCCTTTACTGCAGCAAGGTCTCTGGCTGAGGGAATCTTCTCGGTGTGTTGAACATGCCCAGCCGCCCCGAGCTGTTTTTAGGAGGGGCGGGGTAAAAAATCTAGAAAATAAACAATCTAGAAAATAAATAGAACATCCCCGCAAATAGGCTGGATCCAAACAAAGGCAAAGGTCTGTGCTCCTTTCCTTTCAAGGCCACTTTCCTGCAAGAGCAAAGTACAAAACTCAAAGGTGTGTGTCTCAACCACACCAAAATAGCCGTTCTCTACTGACCGTGTCAAGCACACTGGGTGCTTTTAAACCAGCGCTGCCACCCATCGCCAACACCCACCCATCCTGCATAGGGGGTGCCAGTCCGGCCCTGCAACATGCATGGTGGATTCTGGGTGGGGGAAGTGCTTGTCTTAAAAACACCCGCAATCTGGGTTGGCTTTCCCCCACACCAGCATGCTCACTTGTTTTCTTCTGCTTGCGTTTCTGTTTGGTGGGAAATAAATGAAACTTCCATTCAGCCTGCTGTTTTCTGTTGTAAAAAGGGGGTCTCTTGGGAACCAAACCGGCTGTTTTCTATGGAGAGAGCGGGAAGGCACTCCCGAAGTTCTGATTACAAAGTGTTCTTTCACAGACACTCACTTTCATTTTGTAGAGACTCTGGAAGATTAAAGCAGCAGTAGCTTTTAAACAGGAAGTGGACAGTGTGGCCAAAAGTCAGGCAGGTTTCAGGCAGCTGTTTGGACTGACTTTTCTTCACAAGTAACCTCACAAGTCAGGTGACTGACGTGGTCCCCAGTCTAAGGTTCAATAAGCAGCCTGAAGTTTACTCAGCCTTATTATTAATCATTTTCTATAGCACTTTCAGGGCTCAAAACATTTTACGATGCTTATCTAGGTCACACTCAACAACATTTCAAGATAAGTTATTATTATTTCCATTTTACAAATGGGGAACTGAGGCTGAGAGGTTGGGACTTGTCCAAGGCATGGCCAGGGCAGGATTTGAACCTTGGTCTCCCAAGTCCAAGTCCAAGTGCAGCACCTCCACAAGGCTCCACTGATTCTCCTGACTGTTAGCTCCTGCAGGCCAAGATTGTCTCATCCTATGTGTTTGTACCATGCCTAGAAGAAGGGTGGGGAACCTTTTCTCTCTTAGAGGCCACTTTGAAAATTAGTACGAGCTTAGGAAGAGAAGTTGGGGGGTGGGGGGCATAAGGGATACACTCAGAAACAGAGGGGTCCAAATCATGGAGCTGTGACATGGCTCTGCCCCCCTCTCCTTGGGTGCAGGCCCTCATCGCTGCTTCTTCCCTGGAGCACAGTCTTTCAGCGTTTGGGCCTAGGAACTGGATTCAGGAACTGGGAAAGGGTCAAATAAAAGCTAGCTTCAGGTTGTATTTGACCCCCCAGGCCTGAGGTCCCCTACCCCTGGCTTAGAACAAGGGGCTTGGCTGGCGGTCTGAGGATTACTGTAACTGATTGTACAGCACCAGGCACATTGCTTGTGCTATATAAATAACGAATAACACCACAACAAAGCAGGAAGGGTGAGGGAAATACACTTAACCTTAACTGAAGAAAAACCAGCCCATGCAATAAGGTTTTGCCCCTTTAAGAGCACCTGATTGTATCCTGAAGCAGCAGATAAACCAGTAAATCCCAAACCCTTGTAAAGGGAATGAATGAATCACTGTTGAGAAATGCCTCTTTTACTGCCTGAAATCCATGATTAGCTGCTAAGTGGCTGCCAGGCGAGATCTCGGCAGGATTCTATTTAGTGGTGAGCCCCAATTATCACTTCACAGGAAAGTCCCCAGCCTGATAGTTGAGAACTGTAACACAAAGGGGGAAGATGAGGGTTTTTTTAAAAACAAAATGTAATTAAGTGAGCTGTTTTCCCTGCTGTGTGGCATCTGATAGGCAAGGAGAGCCCATTTTTCAAACATGAATCATTTCATTTTGCGATTTTGTTTCTCACACACAATAACTAGGAATCTACGGACTCGCTGGACAGGGCTGCTTTATCTCCAGCAGCGAAGAGATATCTGCGAGGGAACCTGGTTAACATTGACTGTTAACAGACACAGTGGGTATTTTCAGACGTGATGGGGCGCCATTTGATTCCCCGCCGGGATCGCCCCGTCATGGCCAGCAGACGTGTTGGGTGATCCCGGCGGGGAATCTGGGGAGGGAGCGGGGCTGCACGGTGCTACGTGCGGCCGCACAGCCCCCCCCCCCACACACACACACCCAGCAGTCCGCCTTCCTGGAGACGGGCGGGTGCAGCGGCCAATGTGGCCGTGGCGTGTCCCCCCCCGGAGATTGACCACGGCCTGGAATCGGCGGTGAGCACGGCCGCCGATTTCGGGCCGTTGTCAGGGAACAGATGTGATGCTGACATGTTCAACCACGGTGAATTCCACCGTGGTTAAGTGTGGTAACGTCACGTCTGTTGGTGGGGGGGGGGGAGTGATTCCCGCCGGGTGTTCACTCCCGCCGGAAATCACTTTGACCACGCTTTCAGAGATGGTCTCCGGATCATCCTCGAAAGCATGGTTATTTTGATTCCCGCCAGAGGTTCACTGTGGTGAACCTCTGGCAGGATTCAAACAGACATTACGGGACCATTCGCCACCACTGCCGATTGACTGTGGTTGAGCGTGGGTTCGTCACGTCTGAAAATACCCAACGCTAACCCGGTTTGCCCGCTGGTCTGTTTCCTGGCTGCCAGATGTGGGCCCAGAAGAAACCAGGCCCAACACACCAAGCAGGTGCATCTGTTCCTGTCCCAACCTGGCCATTTATTGGCAGTCACAGCAGGGCATGGGGGCAGGGCCAGTGGGTCACACATTGCTCCTTGCCCCCATCCCCTGCGGGGTCAAACTGGGGCAATGTTTATTCCATTCCCCAGCTGGGGGCAGCCCCCACCCCTCCGCAAGACAGGCAGCCGGCATGCTGGCTGTACTTTTGTTTTTACCCATTGGATCGGTTTAGTCTTGTGGGGCACATTTCTAAGGATTCATGTGTAAATCAGTCACTGCAGCAGCCCTGAGCTCAAGATACCAAAAGACAACATAGTCTGCAATCCTCCAATTATTTAAGTCAATCAATGACAAAACTCCAATGTTCTTGTGACAGGATCACGGGAGAGTCTTGGCAGAACTAAGCCTCAGGTGGGGGCAAAGCACCAATAAGAAGCAAACCACCCAACACCCCAGAGCCTAATTTGGTGGTGCAAGGGGCAGGCCTATGCCCCTTTAAATGAGTCTGTAGCTTCCTTTGGCCACGCCCCTTCTGGGGGCTATAAGAACAGCAAGTGCTGCTATTGAATCAGTCTGAGCCCTGGAGAGGGTAGGAAAGGAGCTCAGCTTTAGTAGCCTGGGAGCTGACCAGAGTGCTGATCCAAGGAGGCAAGAAACAGTGAGGTGTGGAAGCTGCGAGAAGAACCGGTGGTTGTGCAGCTGGTGAGTAAAGGCACGTGGAGTGGTAGCTCCTGTGTAACATGAGTGCTTTGGGGGCTGGATCCAGCAAATATTTTCAGGAAATAAAATGGCCGTACCAGGCTACAGTCCCAATGAATTTAATAGTGGAGGATTGAACTTACAACAAGACCTCACCTTTTCTTGGATCAATGTCCATGTGTGCAAGCTTTTAAGCTAAGACCTCCTAGGGCCCTGGTTGGCTAACAACCATTCTCCTAAGGCTAAGGACACCAGCAAGATGGGGAGTTGCATGACTCTTGAGTTCCCAAAGTCTTGTGCACCATACCCCCAGCTCTCTACACCCTGTCTACGTAAAATCCTGCTGCTTGCGTATTGCCATGAAAGCTGCCCACATCCAGCTCAATGTGCAAACCCTTACAGGTGGTTGCCCCTCAGGAATCAGGCTTTTTACTATTAGGAATAAAGTAAAGCCTTTAGCAGAGGGGATGCGTCAGTTTGAAAACATCACTATTGAATCCATGTGAAAGAGATCCCCAGCATCCCTCCTTCCCTCTCGACAATTTGACTGCTGGAGTAATTGCAGTGATTGAGCAGGGCTGTTTGTTCAGGAAAGAGAATCCATGATTACATGCCTACCCTGTAAAGCTACACACTTCTTTGGGCTTCTCCGCACAAACAGATTTACTGAAATCTGGAAAGGGGGGTGGGCGCAAAAGGGCTGTCATGTCCCTTTTTGTCATCACCCCCATCCTTCACAGAGCGCAGTGATGTCACAACACTCCGCAGAGGGTGGCATGTCAGAAAGGGGGCAGAAGGTCTGAGATGCTCCGTTCTGAGATAATCCCACCCCTTAAAATGTCAGAGGTGTAGCCAGGTTGGAATCCTCTCTCCTCCTCCTCCTTCCCACCCCCCAGGGCACTTGGCAAGTCTTCAGTGGGTGTTAGTGCTATAATAGGTGTATACATATGAAATGTGTATGCTCCCTCTTGGGCACCTATTATAGCTACGCCCCCAATGATATCATGATACTCTACAGACCACCCGCTTTCCCATGTTGTTGCCCTGCCCTGGTGAGATTCTCCATCCCACCTTTAAGGTCTTGCTTCCCTTCTTGCTGCTGTTTTGGCATTTGTGTAACCACACAGGTGAGAATGTTCCATTGTCTGTTAGCGGAAACCACCTTGCCACACGCGTGGCTGCTCTTTAGATGGTTGAGTCGGGTTGGGAAGTGAGCCTACGTTACTGAAGCCCACAACCACACACATTCAGCATTCTCTCCCTTCTGTGGCCCAGGTTGCTTGAATGCAAGTCAGACTGTTTTATAGCAGGCCAGGCACCTGTCCTGCAGCATCAAATTTCCTCTGCGCAACATTTTGTCAGAACCACTCCCCTCCATAAAGTCCTAATTGTGTCACAGAACAGTATCTAATCTCATCAAGCATCCTATTAAACTAGTGCATTTCAGCTCCTCACTCAGTCACCCCCTCCTCCTCTTTCTTTTAAAGCTTCTATTTATATTCCCTCAGTTGTTTCTGCCAGAAGATCTCATGTGGCTACATTAGACCTTTTTTCAAAAGGAAAGTCGGATTGCAGTGATTTTTTTCCCTCCCCGTAAGACTCAACGGCTTCATCCTCCCTGAAAGGGAGAGAGACAGTCAAACTTCATTAGGGAGGGACAGAATGTGCCCTATTTAAATGGAATGCATAATGTTGTGCAGGGAAGAGGGGAAGAAATCTTGCCTTCCATGGGAAAGCAAAGCTGAGATATGGCTGTTTACTGAAGCTGACTTCTTGACTCCGGTAGAAAAATCAGAGGAGAGGAAAAAAAATAGATTCAGCCGTCGCGCACACAGCCTGTTCCCCGATTTGCACTGGCTGCTTCGGCAGCATATGATTTATTGCAAGCACCGGGATTGTAAAGGGAAAGTTTTCTAGGAATTTCTTCTTTTTTTTAACATTGTACCGGAATCAATTCTGTTTTCGGTGTGCTTTTATGTTGGGAACACTGGATGGTCTCCCCTCCACTTAAACAGCCCTGACCTCAAGAGCGCTAAGTTATTGACACTGGCTGGGCTGAGGCAGCCTAGGCCTCGGGGCAAAGCCACGGGCTAAAAAAGTCCGTTTTTGGAGAAAGGCCAAAATGAACCCCTTTCACTGAGCTCCCAGTTTATGTAACATGCAAGGTTGTTTTTTGATTTTTTTAAAATAATCCCGGTGATGATTTAATAAGATGTAAAATGTAACCGTTTCCCATATTTCAGTAGGACTGCTTTATTACCATTATTATTTATATAGTGAAAGCAATGTACCTGGTTCTGTACAGTCAGTAGTTAGAGACAGGTCCCTGCCCCAAGGGGCTTACAATCTACTTTCACCCCCATCGGTTTAAGAGTTTCCCTAATGCCAAAATATAGTGGGATGGAAATGGAAAATACTCTATAAGCAGGGGTGGGAAACGTCAGGCACAGGGGCCAAATGACAAGTTTTTACATTGCCCCTTTCCCGTTTCTGCACCTACCTCCTGGATTCAGTCTCTACCTGCAACCAGTAAAAAAAACTGAGCTCAGGATAAGGGAACAGAGATGAGGGCGCACACACAAGGATAGGGGACAGATCCGTGGCAAAAAACCCAAACCCCATTATCTGAGTCTTTGTTTCTTGCGTGCACTCCGTAAGCACCCCACCTTCTACGCAGCCTTCAGAGCTTTAACTAATCTTCCAAGTGCCCTTCCCCGCCCCCCCAGGAGAGGAAAGGTTCCCCACCCCTGCTCAATAGCCATGAGATCCAAGTCTCTTTTTGCACTGGAGTCAGTTGAAGATGGAGCCATTGGGAAACCAGTGTAGATAAGAAGAGAACCAGGGTCAGAATGAAGAAGAGACACTGAAACTTCAAGCAACTTGCCCTGCCAGTGCCTTTCCTGCTTTGACCCAGAGGAGGCTTTTACAGGCTCCTGTAAGCAGGAGAGGGCTGGCTTCCAGGAAATGTTTGCTCAGGGGTAAATTCCTTCTTGTGATTTGGAACAAAGGTGGAGAATGGACAAAGCCAGGAAGGGAGGGTCCCTGGAGGGGACAAAAAGACTTGCTGGAATCTTTGAGATCTGAAACCTCTTGATTTTCTTCTAGCTGCTCTACTGGAATCTGCCCTGAGGCCTCCTTTGAAAAGGCAAATTTAAGTACTTGAGGACTGTGCCTCCTGGCAACCTGAGATTGTCTAAAACTGGGGATATGTTGTTTTGCGACGCCAGGCCCAGTGAGAAGCAAATGAATGATTACCTGAAGGGTGGAGAGTTGAGAATTTATATCAGAATCCAAATCCCTTAAAAAAATTAGGAGCAATTCTGCTGCATCTTCCCTGCAAAGTTCATAATTGAAAAGGAGTAACTGTACGCTGGGTCATTCCCACCAACAGAAGTTGGTCCAAAAACAAGATCCTCTGAATTGCTTTGTTATACACCTCCTGAGAGCTTTGGAATTAATGAAGGAAGTTGGAGCTGAAATGATTTAGCATCTGTGGGTATTATTTGCATTTTCAGATAGACCTAGAAATATCCAAACGATACCTGCAACTGCAATGGATATCCTCTTATTTTGGTTCAGATGCACTGTTTATTTTGGTAATTCCGACTCAGTTATTTTAACATTTTTAGCTCACTTAATTTTTGGCTATTGTACATGTAAAATGAAGTAACTGGAATGACCAAAATAACCAAGCTGAACTAGCCAAAGCGTCTATCCAGCAAAGTGGGACCGAATCTCGGTTTTACTGGATTTCCACTGAAGCAGGTGAATTTGTTAGATAACGTATTTGCCACAAATTGGTTTTCACTCTAGAGTGAATGGCTCAGTCGTTGGTCTTCCTCACCGAGCAAGCCCATGGGGACTGTTTTTAACGTCGGTGTTTGATTTCAGAAACAAAGAGCTGATTACAAATTTGTTGCAGTTGCAAAGTTAATTGCCTTGATATTCATCCGTTTGTTTTTAGCCACTTAGTCAGCTTCACTCGCTTGGGACTTCGGTTTTTCCTTACTTTGTCTTTATTCGTGCCTTTCCTTCTTGCTAAGACTCCTTCCTCCTGCATGATGGGACACCGGCGACTCTTCAGGGCCTGCACAAATTCAAAATTAACACGAGGGAGCAAAATTTGGAATACTGAAGGGATGGAAAAACCAACCCCGCCTCTGATCATGACTGTACAGTACCAGGGAAAGGGGCCTATAGAATAAATATTATTATTAATTAATGATACCAATTGATAAATGAAGTGGAAAATGAAAAGCTAACAGACATGCAAAATCATAACCCTCTGAAAAATTTGCACATGAAAATTTTCAAATCTGGCCTCTGAATTCATTTTTGCAATTGCAAATTCAAACTGACATTTGTTCTGAACATTGATATTTTTTTTGGCTCTAGAGAATAACACCCTCGATACTGCCCAGAAAAGGGACAATTTCACTTTTGCTGGGACAAGTCAGTGAAAACTGCCCCACTCTGTCTCACAGCGAGCAATGACCTTCACCCATCCTCTAGGCTAGTTTTCTTCTGGGATGAGTGGGATTGAAATTGAAATTGAAAAGTCACTGGAGCAGGATAAACTTCCTGTTCCCAACTCCTTGTTCTGAATCCTAGCCTGGATCCTGCCCCATCCCTGGAGCCTGTCCCTGTTTTAACCCCTACTTGGACAAGGATCCCAACCCTGCTCTGTCCTGGCCCTGATCCTGATCCA
>QEPC01003796.1:4833357-4873996 GCA_003113815.1 Sphenodon punctatus | reverse complement strand
GATACTGGGGATGAGCCAAGGACGGGGGTTGTGGGAGCGGGTAGGGCAGGAGGAGATGGGGGCAAGGGAGTCAAGGGGGGTGGAGAGAGAGGCATTGAAAGCAAAAATAGCAGTCAGGGGAGGAGAAGCCTGAGGGGAGAAGGGGGGCGAGAGAGGAGGCAAAGTCCAGGGGGATAATGGCCTGCAGGTCACGGAAGGGGCGTGGAGACAGGGAAGAGGAGGCGGGGGCAGTGGGAGACGTTGAAAGAGGCAAGGAAGAGGTCAGAGATGGGCTGAGGATCGAAGGAGAGATCAGAGACAGAGCAGTTCCTAGAGTATCTATCTATCTATCTAAGGCCTGTAGCTGGTGCTAAGCCATCAAGAATCCTACCCTGTGGTTCTCATACACAACGCAGGTTGGACCCGAGCACCAATGTCAAAGCATCAAAACTGAGAGGAGAGCTGGTCACACGGGCCATCTGGCCTGACTGCTATTCAGGGGCATGTCTCTCCCAAGCCATGATCTCTTTGAAAGCATGAACATTTGAGGAAATCCAAAGCATTGCTGCAATGTACCACAGCTGATATTTGTGCGTAGCTGAGCGGCTAAAGCAGTTCCAGTTTTGTTTGTATTTCACAGAGGTGTCGGCCTGGAAGAAACCTCTATGATCATCTAGTCTGGCCCCCTGCTGCTCACAAGAAGCCGAGCCTATTTAAAAAATCCTGGCTACAGATCAAGAGTGACCAGAGCAGACCGATGCCTGAAATAACAATCGTATAAAAGAAAAATCCACAGATCACAAAGAAGTGAAGCTCGCCTATGCTGCAACAGGAGGCAAAGGAAGAAATCCCTCAGTCAGTGGCCAGTCTGATCTGGGGGGGGGGAAATTCCTTCCCTCCCTAAATATGGTCATCATTTAGACCCTGAACCTCTGCTAAACAGCGACCTCCGTGGGGTCCCGGAAGCTGTATAATGATCCCTGGATCGCTGTTGTGTGTGAGTGAGGCACTCCAATTTCCAGCCCCGCTTTAAACTTGGATCTGACAAATGGATCAGATCTAAATGTCAGAACTGAGTTTAAAGCGGGGCTGGAAATCGGAGTGCCTCACTCACATGCAACTGTGATCATCTGGGGCTGATTATACAGCTTCCGGGGCCCCACGGACATCGGAGTTTAGCAGGGTTACGTGGGAGTTCACCCTAAGCCTCATTCACACACCTCAAGCTGAATTGGGAAGGGCTATCTTCGAACCATCGATAAATCCCGACCTTCCGTGAATGTTGCTGAAAGTTCATTGGTATTTCCGCATTCTGTATAGTTTTCGAATCGGTATTGCCAATGGTGACTTTTTGTCCCTTTTCTTCTCTCTCTGCCATCTCTTTTGCCATTTACAGTGCAAAGGCAGCATATAAAGACCGAAGTACTAACCAAAGTGCCAGAAGTACCAAACAAAGGCATTCTCGAATGGTAACTGATAAAAGCAGCAAGAAAATGTATGTTTTCACGTCACATGGAAGGTGGCCAATGGCCCATTTCTGATGGAAACAGCAAACCCCCTTGCAAAATCACCCCAATGTTCCTGACTCTTGTCCCGTAGCAATGTTCTCATGCTAATTTTGGGGTTCCTCTCCCTCTGTGTTTGCCCCTGGGTTTCCAGGTCTGGCTCTGGATCCTTTCTGGGCTTGAGATGTCAATCCAACCTATTCCTTTTGGCATGATTCCATCCCTTTCTGTTTCAGCTCCTCAAGGAAGATGGCAACTTTACTTGATTCCCCTGCATCTCAATCTCCCCTCCCTACTTCTTATTGTATTGTAAGAAGGAGGACAGATCCATAGCACAGATCTATGATCTGGACCCACCTCTTCCTGAGTTCACCCCATAAGTAGCCTCTACCCTCAAATCCTATGTGGCCCTTGGAACTTGTTCTAAATTTCTTAGTGGCCCCTGGAAGGGATACGATTCCCTACCCTGCCCTAGCCTTTTCATGGAGTCTTGTATTCTAGGGAAGCTCTCCCTAGGAAATGGAGGAAGTTGTTCCTCCCAGTTAATTTGGGATAGACATGCAAATTACCTATGCTTAGCATGCAAATTGCCAAGTGCCATGCAAATGTCTGGCAGAGGGGGCTTTAGGGATTTTGCTGCCCTAGCTGGAACCCCCTTCCCTTGGAGATTCATCTAAGCCCAAGCCTGCTCATCTTCTGGAAACGATATAAGACCTTTTTGCTTGGCCAGGCATTGGGCAGGCAGGGATAAGGCTAGGTGGGGGAATTTATGGAACTTTTAAGGAGATTTTTATATATGGTTTTATGTTTATTTATTTAATTATTTATTTATTTAAATAATTAATTATTTCTGCCCCGCCCCATCCAGCCTGATGGCAGCTCGGGCCAACTTACATGTTGTAAGCTGCTCTATGCCTTAGGGAAAGGGTGGAGTATAAATTTGAATAAATAAATAGGTTACCCTAGTTAGGCACTGCTGAGGTTTAGTGAAACTGATGAGGAGAAAAGGAGCCCAATCAAGCCTCTATTCCGTACCAGCTGCTCCTGGCTTGACCGCTGACAAGCGAGAAACTCATCCAGGGGATTTCCCTGTCTGCCTACTCATGGGGCTTTCTATCCCCCACTGCTCAGCTGTCAGGCAGGGAATCCAGCCTGCGCTGAAACTGGCCTGGCTCCATTTCTCCTGATCAGTTTCACCAGTTGTTCTGACAATTCCTCAGCAAATCAGGGGATTTTCAGCTGCCCGCACAGACCTAAGGTTGCTACTTTTCCTGAGGCTTTTAGCCAAAGTGAGGGAGATCACAGCAGAAGGGGGCGAGGCAGAGGGACTCTCCTGCTCCCATTCCAATCTTAGCCACACCCCCTTTTGGGGCACCATGATGTCACAATGCTCAAAGGGGATGATGTCACGGCAGAGAGTGGGTGGGAGTGCCTTTTTACACACCCCTTTCCAACTCCCTCCCCCCACCCCTTACCCCATCTCCAGACACCCCCGCATTAACCGAGGGAAACTGGGGCTTCACCCGGAGCCTGGAACAGATGGGTTAAAATCTGGAGACTCCAGATCAAACCTGGAGGGGACATAACCCTACTAGGATACCCGTATAGCTTCTTTGTTGCTCTCCGCTAAACCAGACTAGAATGGAGCCCCAGCTACATCCTTTAGCTTCTCTTCTACACCCTCTCCCTAGCAGTAAGTGCATTTAAAGATTTTAAAAGATAGAGGTTTTAAAATACGATACTAGCAGCACATCACAGGAAATATACTGCAAAGCTTTGGTCTAGGTGTTGAATTCACAGATCACCCTCCACTGAGCAGGTTAAATTGTTCAAATATCTAGCTATTACATTTGCTTATAATGGTACCTGGATGTCACATATTTTATCACTTAAAGCAGGGAGTTAAGGCAGATTGTAATGCTATATTTCGGTTCTTTAAGGCTAGAGGAGGCTGCCTTATATAAAAAATTGTATATAAATTAGATATGGAATCCCAGATCTGGGGCTTTGAATCGGTGGGATGCAAATCACTAGAATCTGTTCAAAACTGCTTTCTGAGAAAGATACCTTTGGTTCCTGGGTGTGTCTCCTTGGCCGTGTTATGGGATGGACTCCTTGGAGGCCGTTATAATGAAGACCTGGCTTTCTGCATTACTTAAAATGAAAAACCAAGCAGAGAATTCATTTTCAAATCTTTGTCTGCTAGAGAAGAACAACGCTGTAGGTAATGATCCTTGGTGGAAAGCTACAAACCGAGTGCTGCAAAGGCTGGGGTTTTCCCTTCTTTGTTTGTTACATCTGCTTACTAAAGAAGCCTGTAGGATACTCCCAACAGCGTATAAAAGACATGAATAGCCAAACGTTTAGGGCACGGGCTAGTGCCTCAAGAATATCCCCTTTAGATAAGTATTTGTTACCTATGCCTGATGGCGGCGCATATGTGGACTATGAAATACCATATGGCCACAGAAATGCTTTTACAGCTGTGCGCCTCCAGATACTACAATCTGCTGTTGCAGAGGGTATTCCATATAGTGAGAGGCTATGTCCTTGGTGTGATCACCAGATTGAGGACTTGCCTCATCTTATGTTTACCTGCCCCCAGTACCAAAAATATAGGGAAAGGCTATATCGTAATCCTAAGTGTCCCAAAGACGCATCCGAAATAAGACAACTGATCTATCTGTTGATAGACAAAAATAGGAAGATTACACAGGAGGCGGCCCTCTTGGGTTATCTGATCAGAAAGAAAAGAGCACAGCTGATTAGAGAACAGTCCCTTCTAGCAGAAGTGATTGACTAAGTAGATCAACAGCATTTTGTTATCATTATTATTGTGATCACTGTTTATTATTATATGAGATTATATGTGATTTTGTAATACAGACAGCTGTTTTATTTGCTTTGGTTGGCGGTAAATGTCAAGGGTTTATTGTGTATCATTTTGGTATATTTTTATCCTGAATTTGTCATGGCAAATAGGCCAGTACAATAAAGTTTATATATAGATCACCCTCTGCCGCTGTCCTGTATAAGAATGTCGTACTTTACCTCCAGCCAAAATGAGCACACCCACCTGAAAATATATATATATATACATACAAGCCAACAACAAACGCTTGAATGACATTAACGTCTCTAAAGCTATCTTGCTTCTGACTTGATTTCCCATCCTCCACAAGCCTCTTGCCTCCCCCGACGTCTCCTGTGCGCACACCCGCTCTGAATGTTTTACACCGTTCTTCTTCCTGGAATGAGCCAATTTAATTTTTAATCTGATTTAACTCTTTGACTGAATTGATTTGCCAAATTTATTCCGCTGATGACACATGCCTTGTCTGAATTCGCTGGCACTCGGCAGCATGAAAGAAACCCAGCAAGTTGGTTTTGCTTCAGCAGAAAACAGGAAACACAAAGCCGTTTTGCATTTTACTCTCTCTCTAGCTATAAATCTGAACTTGTTCATTTACTGACGCTGCTCAAGATTTAGGACCAAAATATTCTCCGTTCTCCTCAGTGTGGGGCTCCCGAGACTAAACTTCATACATTGCACGGTATAGGATGCGTGGGTGGCTCTGAGCATCACAAGACCAGGGAAATGTAGTGAAACTTGAAAAGAAAAAAAACAAAATCAAGTGGCAGAGGAACTGACTGAAAGTAGGGCTGGTTCAAATAAGCCATTGTTTATTAATTGGTTTCTTCATTCTCCAGTTGGAATTCCGACCGGACCACGCAATTCTGCACATGCGTACAATGACGCCAGCTGCATTGTACGGGCCGCCGCCATCGTACAACAAGAGGCACAGAATGGTCGTCCGTTAATTTCATTTGGTCCGATCGGAACTCGGATCAAACGGTTCCATCAGAACCAGATGAAATGTCATCATTCAGCCTTGATTTACTGAGAAACAATTACATAGACTAGACTAAAGGCCCCCGGTGTGATCCTAACCCTATTGAAGTAATTGTCACTACGTCTATGGACTTCAGTGGGTGAAGCTCACACCTTGAGTGTCTTTAGATTAGAGAAATGCCAATAAATATTTGGAGGCAAGACATGGGAGACAGACGAATTGATGTAGGCAGGTTCAGACATAATGCTGTCAGTGAGGGTTACGATACTATGTGAGATCTCTACTACACGGCAGCTTACTCCTCACTACCCCTGGATTGCAGCATTCCAACATAATTCCACCCACCTGTTTCGGCCTCCTAGCACACGTTTCTCCACTAATGTCTGTTTAAGGGCTTCCAATGGGGCTTCCCCATTCCTTGTAGCTTGTTCAAAATGCAGCCATGTGATTGCTTACTGGTTTGGGCAGCTCTGAGCACATTAAGCCAGCCTGCCCTGCATTCTCTACGTTGACTGCCTGTAGAATGACAGATTAAATTTAAGAGGGCACTGCTGGTTTTCAGGTGCATCCAAGAAGTGCTCCCGGAACTTCACCCTGATGGTTATCTGTGCTCAGAAACCACCCACTGTTTGGGGATCCTGCCAGGGACGTAGCTATGATAGGTGCAGCTGCAGCGGTGTCCATGTGCCTGGGGGCCCCACATGTATGCAGAGTGCATAAGCACTCTGGAGTGGCGTGCCCCAGCAGGGAGTCCATCCTGTCTTCTAGACCAGGGACCATTCCCACCAAGCTACACCTCTGGCTCCTGCCTTAAGTCAACGGGCGATGGGGTCTTTGCTGTGGTAGGCCCCTCAGTGTGGAATTCACTCCCCCCCCCCAGATGTTTGGCTCAACTCCTCCCTCCTCCCCTACGAAAAACACCTGAAGACATTTTTATTCTCCAGGTGCTTTTAGAAGATCCACTGCTGGTTCCCCTTGACATAGTTTCCCTCTCCCTTTCAAACTGCTTTAAAATGGATCTTTACATGGCTTTAAAGTTGTTTTGTGGAGTTTTAGTGTATCTTATTGTACTAATGTGAAGTACCCTGAGTGCTATTTTGTGGAGAGTGGGGTGGTATTTAAATAAAATGTATTATTATTTATGGAAACACACATCTCACTGCTCAGCATGTGTTTATTGATCTTGACACATCAGTGCCCATCCCAGGTGTTAGAAGTTAGCAAGCATCAGCTGTTATGTCTGGCCAAGCGCACAGCCCTGCTACACACTATTGGCCGTCCAGGACACCATAGAGACGTGGGCTCTAATCAGAGACCTGTCATCCAGACACCATAGAGACGTGGGCACTAATCAGAGACCTCTCATCCAGACACCATAGAGATGTGGGCTCTAATCAGAGACCTGTCATCCAGGACACCATAGACGTGGGCTCTAATCAGAGACCTGTCATCCAGGAGACCATAGAGACGTGGGCTCTAATCAGGGACCTCTCATCCAGGAGACCATAGAGACGTGGGCTCTAATCAGAGACCTGTCATCCAGGAGACCATAGAGATGTGGGCTCTAATCAGGGACCTGTCATCCAGACACCATAGGGACGTGGGCTCTAATCAGGGACCTGCCATCCAGGAGACCATAGAGATGTGGGCTCTAATCAGAGACCTTTCATCCAGACACCATAGAGACGTGGGCTCTAATCAGAGACCTGTCATCCAGAACACCATAGAGATGTGGGCTCTCTGATCCACAAACCACTTACTCTGGAGTAGATCCACTGAAGTCTGTTGGGTGCCCATTGAGTGCAATGGGTATCACACTGACACCCCAAGAGTGGAGAATGAAACCTCAACATTAACAAAAGGGAATGAAGAAATAAACTGACTCTAGCATCCAAGACTAGGTAGGAAACATTAAACATTCAAGGCAGAGCTAGTGCCAGAGAGGGCTGCGCAGGTAAGCGTTATAGGACTGGAGTAACAGATGACGATACATTGCTTTGATCAATGTTCATGCTGCCTCTTGGAAAAAATATAGCATTGTAGGTAGTCCTGGGATCAGTGAAAGGGAAGCAATCAAAATGCAGTGAGCTCTGAGGAACGAACAACGCTATTTAGTTCTGTTACAAAATTTACAATGGGAAAGAAAGTCTTGTCCATCACTTTTACAACCCCCAGTGCAGAGAAGGTGGTTTTAAACAGTGTGGCAAGTGAAGGAGGAAGCTCTGTTCCCTTCCCCCTCCAACCTTCTGTGCCACCCCAAATTACAGAGGAGGGCTGAAATGAATGTGGGGAATGTCCCCAGTACCCCAAATTCAGGGGGAAAGGACACCTTCCTGGCTGTGGCATATCTAGGCTTAATAGGGCTCCAGGGCATGTTATATTATTGGCTCCTATACCAACCAAAATTTGGGGGGGGAGGGGAAGCAAGGAGGCACCAGGGAAGGGGGAGGCTGCAGCAGGCCCTGGGGGTGGGTAAGGAACAGGGGCACTGTAGCAGGATGGGGAGACAAGGCCTTGCGGGACACTGGGGGAGGGGAGGAGTGGGGGCAGGGTTGGAAGGTGAGGCAGTGGGGGANACCATAGAGACGTGGGCTCTAATCAGAGACCTGTCATCCAGGAGACCATAGAGATGTGGGCTCTAATCAGGGACCTGTCATCCAGACACCATAGGGACGTGGGCTCTAATCAGGGACCTGCCATCCAGGAGACCATAGAGATGTGGGCTCTAATCAGAGACCTTTCATCCAGACACCATAGAGACGTGGGCTCTAATCAGAGACCTGTCATCCAGAACACCATAGAGATGTGGGCTCTCTGATCCACAAACCACTTACTCTGGAGTAGATCCACTGAAGTCTGTTGGGTGCCCATTGAGTGCAATGGGTATCACACTGACACCCCAAGAGTGGAGAATGAAACCTCAACATTAACAAAAGGGAATGAAGAAATAAACTGACTCTAGCATCCAAGACTAGGTAGGAAACATTAAACATTCAAGGCAGAGCTAGTGCCAGAGAGGGCTGCGCAGGTAAGCGTTATAGGACTGGAGTAACAGATGACGATACATTGCTTTGATCAATGTTCATGCTGCCTCTTGGAAAAAATATAGCATTGTAGGTAGTCCTGGGATCAGTGAAAGGGAAGCAATCAAAATGCAGTGAGCTCTGAGGAACGAACAACGCTATTTAGTTCTGTTACAAAATTTACAATGGGAAAGAAAGTCTTGTCCATCACTTTTACAACCCCCAGTGCAGAGAAGGTGGTTTTAAACAGTGTGGCAAGTGAAGGAGGAAGCTCTGTTCCCTTCCCCCTCCAACCTTCTGTGCCACCCCAAATTACAGAGGAGGGCTGAAATGAATGTGGGGAATGTCCCCAGTACCCCAAATTCAGGGGGAAAGGACACCTTCCTGGCTGTGGCATATCTAGGCTTAATAGGGCTCCAGGGCATGTTATATTATTGGCTCCTATACCAACCAAAATTTGGGGGGGGAGGGGAAGCAAGGAGGCACCAGGGAAGGGGGAGGCTGCAGCAGGCCCTGGGGGTGGGTAAGGAACAGGGGCACTGTAGCAGGATGGGGAGACAAGGCCTTGCGGGACACTGGGGGAGGGGAGGAGTGGGGGCAGGGTTGGAAGGTGAGGCAGTGGGGGATGGAGAGGTGAGTGTTGACAGACATGCCACCAGCTCCTGACTCACTGGGGAAGACACAGGCAGCTCTGGCAGAGAGAGAAAACCCAACATTTTGATATCCCAGTGGATCTTGTGCGCCCTTGAAAGCCTGGGGCAGTGGCCTGAAATTAATGACAGGCCGTCCATACACAATGAATAACTTCTGTGGACCAAGTTTGCCCTCCGTGGCCTTGGCTTTTATCTAATAGAATTAAGAAAATCAAACAAACTTCATGTGCTAACTTGTAGGCAGCCAAGTTTGAAAGAGCTGGCCTGGGAGCTTTGAGAGAGAAAAAAGTGTTTGCTTTGTTGGTGAAGATGGCAGAGAGAAAGTATCTCAGAAGATCTCTTTTATTGGACCAACTTCTTTTGGTTAGAGTGTGCAAGCTTTCAGGATCCAAAGGGTCCTTCCTCAGGCATGTACAAAGTCAGAAGGACACATGTCTGAGGAAGGGCGTCATGATGCAGCCGGAAAGCTGGCACAATCTCACCAACAGAAGTTGGTCCAATAAAAGGTGTCCTCAGAACTACTGTCTCCTCCAGTTGGGAGCTTAGGATGCTTTCATGCACTACAGGGGAGGGGAAGGGGGGGGGACCTTTGCAGTCACCGCTGTGCCTCTCTAATTTGAAGGATTAGAGTCCGTCAGAATGCTCTAATCCCCTTCTAGCACATGAGAACACCCACTTATGTAGCCTTTACAACGGCGGGTGTTCTTGCGCGCTAAAAGGGGATTAGTGCATTCTGACAGGTGCTAATCCTTGCTATTAGAGAGGCGCGGTCTGAAAGCAGCCTACAACACAAACATGACAGATGCATTTATGAATCTGCACAGAGGACTCTTGTATTCTACAGCATTGCCCTAACATACACGAGTGCTGCCAATCATGATGGCTTTGATAGGGAAGATTAACCCCAGCTCGGGGGCTAAATGTACTCTGTTGCAAGTTTATATGTGGCCCCTTTCCAGGTCCTGGATGTGGCCCCTGGATCCAGTTCAAAGAATCACCAAAACACTGAAAAACCGAGCTCGGGTTAAGAGGTGAGCAGAGATGAGGGCATGCACACAAGGACAGGAGACAGATCCACAGCACAGATCCGTGATCTGAACTTTCTTCTTCCTGAACGTATTCCTTACGTGCTGCAGCCCCCGATAATTTTCAGAGTGGCCCCCAGGAGGGAAAAGGTCCCCTATCTCTGGTTTTGACAAAGGGAAATTTCGTCAACACTTCTTATACATTTCAGAACAATTTGAAATGCACTGTGCTTTTAGGCCGGTGGGCTGGCCATGCCAGTCCTTGGTGGTGGCCCGTCCATCTAAAGGCACCCTGCCGGATGTGCAGGCAGAGTCCAAAGCGGAGCAGCTGTCTGTCTAATGCACGGACCGCTACTTCCAGCCGGCCGTTACCCCGGATGCCGGATGCTCGAGCAATTCTGTGTTGTGCGGGCTGCTGAATTTTGCGAGCAGGAAAAACTTGCAATAAATTTCTCCAAAACAAAGGTAATGGTTTTGGGGCTAGGAAATAACAGCAAGTCTCACCGATGGGAAATTGCGGGTAATAAAATCAGTCAGGTCAGGGAATTCAAATACTTGGGAGTGTGTGTGGCTGCTAATGGCAGGTGAAGGAGACACCTGGATTTTACATTAGGTCAGGCCCGTAATACTGCACGAGCTATATAAAATTTCTACCAGGGAAAAGGCAGCAAGCAAGTCTTGCCAGCCTTGCGTTTATATGCTGCTAAGGTTATACACCAATTTTTGTATGCTGTACCAATTTGGGGGTTAGATTATCTGGAGGTTCTCCAAAATGGTTTTCTGAGGGCTATTTTGGGGGTCCTAGGAGTACTCCACAAGCGTTCTTGCGGGCCGAAACCTGTAGCAGTATGATCAGGTCTCCGGCACTGATTATGATAATTAAATTTTGGCTAAAAGTCATTTTGTTTGCAGCTGACTCACTCCTTTGATTCAATTGATCCAAGTTGGTGAGGTGCCTAGTAAAAGTAGTTGAACACGAATTGGCCAAACTGGGGTTCTCTAGAGTTTGTCTCCCTCTGCTTGGCTTTAAGGGGGCGGCTTTTATAACTAAAAGGAGAATGCTTGATCGGGAGATGCAGAGAAATGGTTCTGACCTGGTGGCGCAAAGGGTCGCTGGGAATTTCCATTCTATAAAACCCTCTTTGTTTCCTTCGAGTTACCTGCTCCATTGGAAGGATTCTCGCCTTAGGGAGGCCTTTACTTTATTTAGGTGTGGGGTTAATCCATCTGCCTTAGTTGAGGGGTGATATAAGCATATACCGAGACAGAATAGGCTATGCCTACTCTGTAACGAGAAAGCAATTGAAAATGTTGCCCATATTCTGCTATGCTGTCCGGCTTATGGTGCTCTCCGGATGTCTCTCCTGGGTGAGTTTTTGATTAATTTGCAAGATCTGCCTAGGGATAAGCTACTTTGGAAAATGCTGTGTCCACTCGATACTAGCTGCTGAAGAGTGGTAGCTCGCTTTTGCTTTGGTGCCATAATTCGTAGGCAAAAATTGTTGGGAGAATAATAATGACTGAATAGTACTCGTTTAATGCGGACGATATGTGGGGAATCCTGTGAGCTGCCGATTATATCTTTGTTTATTATGGCTGCACCTGGGTTCAGGTTAGACGCCATAGTCTGTAGTTGAAATAGTTTGATGAATGACCTTGTGCTGATTTTTGCTTAAAGTCCACGTTAAGGAGTTACTCTTAGTTTATTGTAATATGTATTTAGAGTTTTGATTCTGAATGACGTTATTGATTTCAGTTAATTTTACCTGTTTATTTTTGTTATAACTTTTATGTTAATACAGATAAAGACTATAAGTATCCCATCTCTATGTTGTGCGGGAGGGGGCCGTGTGGGCAGACCACAGGCCCGGGTAACCGCTGGGTGTGTGTAAAACAGACCCCAGTGGGCCTGGGAGCAGGCGGATGCAGGGGTGTGCACCTTTGGAGCAGCTCTGAGGATGGGCAGCCCCGAAAACACCCCCTGTGTGAATGAGTGGCACCTACCTCTATTCCCTGCATTACGCAAAATCCTTATTCTGCCCCATGCTCTGCTGCTTGATGACCTCGTGTGCTTTGTCACCTAATGCATGGGGGACACTACTGAAATGCAGGGAAATCCGCCCTCTCCTCCTCCTCCAGAGGGGAACTGAGGCTGTCCCTTCCTACACTTCTGGTTTAGTATTCTGCATTCTATGATCCTTTTTAAAGTCATATTTTTGGTGCATTTCAAGATGCATTGCTAGGGGGGACAAACACACAGACACACAGATTAAGGAATGAGGTGGGAGGGTTGGAAGCTTCAAAAGGAAAGACTCTTTGCTCCTTCAACTGGGGGA
Organism: Sphenodon punctatus; assembly: GCA_003113815.1. NCBI lineage: Eukaryota > Metazoa > Chordata > Lepidosauria > Sphenodontia > Sphenodontidae > Sphenodon > Sphenodon punctatus. The sequence continues at coordinate 4,861,621 of QEPC01003796.1, read as the reverse complement.
GAGACAAGCCCAGCAATTCCAAATCTCTCTTCCCATCTGCCGCAGGCTGCTGCTTTTCCTCCTGATCTGGCAAAGAAAGCACTCCAGGATTTTTAAGCTTGGCTTGTCCAACTCCCTGGGGTGTCCTAGAATATACAATAATGGGAATAGAGCCACCTATGGCCCCCTTTAAAACAACAACAACAACAACACCACACACAAAATAAAAATTCAGCCCAGTATGAGGGTATTTTCACACGACACCCTCCACCCACTAACTATACATGTTACAGGGCACCCATAGGGCAACACTGCAGCCCTGCAACATGTATAGTGTGGGGGTGTGTGTGAAAACGGCCTTAGATCAGCTCTGCCAAGGGGGGGGGGCAGGTATCCTAGAGAGCAGCCTGCAAGCTCCCCCAGCAGCTGGAGTTCCTCTCAACTTTCTGCAACTGGCTCCTTCCACCCCAGTAGGTGCAGCTGCTGTGCGGGGGTGTGTGTGTGTGTGTGAGCTCACATGCAGGGGGAGGAGCTTGCAAGAGAGGCGAGCGAGCGAGCCCAGGCTGAATTAGAGGCAGCCCTGGCTAAGAGCGGCAGAAAGTGTCCTAGGGCAGAACTCCCCAGCTGGCTCGGGGGAAAAGGGCTGGAGGGGCTTTCAGCTGCACGGGATCGTCGCCTCGTCCTACCTGGAGCCAGATGGCTAAATATAAAGGTAAGACGAGGCGGCTTGGCTTCTCAGCCCGGTCCCCAGAAGGGCTGCGGGGTTTCCAGCGGGAGGTGAGCCCCGTTGTGTACTAGCGGGGGGGTGTTGAGAAGCAGGCTGCTTTGCAACGTGCCGGGGATGGGACCAGTTGCTGCTGCTGGAGGCGTTTCTCCCAAGCAGGAGGGCAGAGCGTTTCCCAACCCCAGGAGGCGAGAGCTAGGCTGGGCTCCCCGCGCTGCCGATGAGCGGAGCGGAGCGGAGCGCTTCCCTGCTGCTGCGCCTGGTGCCCGCCCGCCGCTCTGCGGGACCCGGGGAAAAGCTTCCCCTTGATTGATGACTCTCAACGCCCCGGCAAAGCAGCAAGGGGAGACGACTAGTTCCCCTTGGGCGTCTGACTTCTACCTGCTCCGTATCTGTGGCCTGTCATTGGCCTGTCCAGGCTCTTAGACACCTCTGCGACCCTTAGGATCAGCAGGCGTTTGGGCAGAGGAGAGCTCCTATCCCCCCAGTTAGCAGGGAGCGATGGGCTTTATTTTCTAACCAGTGTAAAGGGGTAAACTAGGACCAAACATCCTCCCCCTCCATGGGATGATGCTGTGGGATTACTTTAAGGAGAGGAAGGTGTGTCTAATTGTGTCCACTGGGCAGAACAAACAAAAAAAACAACCCACCCAGTATGGATCTGTCTGGGCTTATCTAGGAAGAGGCTTTGAAGGCTAAGAGTTTGTTTATTTCTATTTGAATTAAAGAAGTGGGCCTGATCCAAAGGCCCTGCTCCGATTCATTACTAGGTCAGAACAGAGCCTGGTGCAGGAGATGGAATGGGCCCTGGTGGGTGCTAGTCACCCATTGGCCTATGCACACTTTCTGCAGGGCCGTGGCCCTCCCAGACAGCATCGGTTTTAGAATTGGCTGGAGGCCCAGGGTGAAGATAAAATGTGGCCCCCATCCCTCCTCCTCTCAAGGGAACCATTCACAGGACCCTAGAGGTTGCTGCGCTTGGAGCTAGGCCCTTGCTCCCTTTGCCTATCATGAAGTTTGGATCGGCTCCTGCCTCTGCATCGGAGCGAGTTACCCCCAGCCCCAGGACGAATCAAAGGCAGCCCTAGCTGAGTAATGCTCTGGATAACGCTTGGGAAATTACCTCCCTCTGATTACAAACATGGATGTGTTGACACCCTGGAAGTCGAATGGAGCGTGGCACCAGAATGGCTTTTCCCATGGAAACCCTGAATCCTGGCCTTTTTGGATGGGCTGTGCTTGGCCTCCGGAGTAATGACTGGCCCCTTGGGGACCTGAGTTAACTTTCTTGCGTATGTGAAAAGCAAACTAGCTCTGTGCTTCCCTCCTCTGCCACTTCCCTTTGCTACAGCTCTCTTCCCCTGAAGGCTCAGTACTGTACGTATACGTACACCCCCAGAGAGGAGAGGAGAGGAGAGGAGAGGCTGGAGGGTGACTAGCAGCTCGGCTCCAAAGAGGGGGTTTTGCTCTGTAATACGACCTGGCACTTGTGTTTTCTACTGGCACTGTAGTTCCCTGGGTAAATAGATGTGCTCTGGAGCTGGGAGACGCATGCTGATCTCTCACACACTTCTGTCTCCCTCCGCTCCTAGTCTGCTACCACGCTCACCTGCTCCCCACTCCCCAAAATAGATCTGCCCCTTCTCCCGTGCTGTTCCCCATGCTTGGAACTTCCTCCCTGGATACGTTTGTTCTGCTCCCAACCTTCAAATCCCCCTGGAAACCCCCCCCCCTTCCATCAGGCTGTCTCTAGCTCCTCACCCCCTTAATCTGCTCCTTGATTTTTCTCAGGGTCCCCTTCTCCCCTGTAACGAAGCTAAGCAAATGCACCTGCAGCTTTCCCACTTTGTGGATGTTTCCCTGTCTCTCTCCCACTGTTCCCCTGCCCTTCGACTCCCCTCCCTTGTCTCTCTTAGACTGTAAGCCCACTGGGCAGGGACCCTGTCTGGAATTAACTGATGATGTAAAGCACCAGGTACATTGGTGACGCTATATACATACCTAATAATCATAATCGGTTATGCTGGTCTAATACTGAAATTCCATGCAGGTCTGGTCTTAGGGTGAAAATAAAATGCGGGGGCCCCGTGGGCCACACCCTCCATAGCCCCAGCCCTTTCATACTTGGCAGTCTGGTGTGTGCTTACAAAAAACAAAGAAGTGTCATCAGCTTTCTTCCCCCGCCCCCCCCCCACACACTTCCTCCCCTGCCCCCACAAGAGCTCTCTCTCCCTTTCTAAGACACCGACGTGCACATGCATTCATTCACTCTCACCTTTGGCAGGAGAGGTTCAGGATTTGGTGATTTACTGAAACTGAGGGGAGGAATGGAGGGGCCCTCATAAGAAACAGCCCCCCTGAGAGTCACAGACAGGGATGTCACCCGACATTTCCCAAGGGCTGAAACAACATGGAATGCAGCCTATGTTTTGGCTTCCCCTGTGTGTGTGTGGGGGTGGGGGGTGGGGAGAGATAGTGAAGGAGGCAGGATTGTCCAGCCAGCAAACCTGCTTCACAACCCCCCCTTGCCTGATTGGGGGGTGGGTGGGGGAGGGCATGGACTGTGCTCCATGCGATTTCCTCCCCCATTGGACTGTTGTGTGAAAGTGTTTGACAGACAGCAGCCAGAACTGAGGAGATGTGGCAGTGGTTAGCAGATGGAAACTGTCCCCGTGCTCCAAAATCAGAGGGGTGTGTGTGTGTGAAGTCTCCCCTCTGCCTCCCCAGACGGCGTTTGTGGCCACAGTAGGTAAGATCAGGAGGTGGCGTTTGTCGACAGCGGTTTGGCACATCTGCCCTGGGTAGGAATGGCAATCCCTGGATGACACGGTTCACAATCGCATGGAGCTGCACCAGCTGGGAATGTTGTTAGCTGGAAGAGCAGTTGAGCAATGGAATCGGTTGCCTAGGGAGGTTGCAGAATCTCCTCCTTTGAGTGTTTCCAAGAACCGGCTGAGCGAGCCTCTGTGTGTGATGGAGTCGGTAAAGGGCATTCTGCCTTGGAGCCAGAATTGGACTAGATCTGAATGGGGAACCTTTTCCCTCCCACAGGCTGCACTTTGAAAATGCTGTGGGTCCTAGAGGACTCTTTGGGGGGGTGGGGGTCAGGACTGCTTTATGGGGAGAGGTTAGGATGGGAGAAGGAAGGGTTGGGTCTAGCTCATTGATCCATCCCCCTCTCCTTGGGTGCATGCCCCTATCGCCACGCCCTTCCCCTGAGCTCAGTTTTCCAGTGCTTGAGAGGAAGGGCTGAGCCTACAGGCCAGGTTAAGGGATTGGAATAGGGGCCAAATAAAAAACCAGTCGCTGTCCTGATTGGGTCGGTGGGCCAGAGGTCCCTCCCCCTGGCCTAGATGACACTTGGAGTTCTCTGATTCGATGAAAGCAATGCCAGTGTACACCTGCAGGGGTGCAACAGGTGAGTGAGAGCCATTCAATCTTCTGCCCCAGGGCCCATTCCCACCTAGCGACACCCCTGCTCTGCTGGGAATCTGCCCCTCCCCGTTTCTATGTAGAACTGATTTATTTCTCCACTGTGTCTCTCCAAATATCCCTGTTTCTATTTCCATTGCAGGGCTGCTCCCCGGTTTCTTCCCTTGGGGCAGGTATTTCGTGATCTTGCAGAGCCTTTTCTGATGAGTATTGCTCACAGTCAGAAAATGCAGTTCTCCTCCCCCCCCCCCCAATGTAAAAAGTGTTTGTTGGTGGCTGTGGGGAAATGTGTGACTCATAGCGAATTCCTGCTTGAGTCCCTATCAGTCAGCTCCCTCCTTCGCTCATTCAGGATTTACTATCAACCAACAGGCCAATCGGGGTTTATATGACTTTAGTCACTACATTTATTTGAAACTCCAAGTGCCCCAGGAAGCCTTGACATTTCTTTCTTCAGCCGCTCCCCTACTGGCTAAGAAACCAGCAGAATTCCCCAAAGCTTTTAGGCGGCAAAAAGCTCTCGTTCTAAAAACACTCAGCTGCAAAACATTCCATTGATTTTTTATTTTTTTAAAATTATTTTGTATTTATTTTTAATGGGATTGTGCGTGTGTCAAAGTTATCAGTATTGTGGGACTTGGAGTCTAATCCTGCCCCTGTACAGTAGCAAAACTCTCAGTGAGGTTGATGGGGAAAGGTTCAGGCCCTTAACCTGGTACCCAACCCTGAAAAAGAAAATTCTACAAATACTCTGTTCCTGTCTAAAAGCCAGTCAGCATTTATTGTGTCCCCTCAGACTGGTTTTAGGTCTCATGACTGAAAGTATTTAATCCCAGGCTCGATTCCAAATAATGGAGCAGATGACACCTGAAACGAGCACCCACAAAAATGGGGATACTTGCCAAATTTCTGCTACTAGAATCAAACTGAATATTTCGGGTACTTTTCGGTACCCAAACCGGTTTTCAGTCGGATACCTGAAATTCTGAACTACCAACAACAGTACCTACCAACATATACCAAAATACCGATTTTTGTCCCGGATGATGGGATTTCTCAGGTTTGGGGTTAATTTCAGGTGCTGGACAAATCAGTAACCGAAATTTCATTTTTTTGATTACTCGATCGGTGTTTGGTACCGATTCGAATACCTGAAAATGTGGGTATCACCCATGGGTAACAAATCGGGTACCCACTCCAGCTCTAGAGCCGAGCCTTTGGGGTCCTCTTAGACAGATGTGAGGTTGGCCATCCCTGGAGCTGCTCCAAGGGTGCACCCCCACATCCAGCCCCGCCAGGGTCAGGTTTAAATGGACCCAGCAGGTTCTCTGACCCGTGGTCCACCTGCGCAGTGTCCCCCCCCATAGAGTTGTGGGTGGATCGTCTCTTTGGCATTGCCTGGGGCAACCGCTGCAGTGTAGGTCTCCGCCTTGGGCCGGTGCCCTGGATTTGGGTGGCCCACGCTGCAGGCGGGAGCTGGGACGTTCCAGAGAGCAGTGCAAGAAGGGCTGGCCACCTGCTCCGATTCCACATTTGGCGGACTGTCTTTAGACGGATGGCCCACCTGGGAGCTCCAGGGCAGCCCGCCCAACTGTCTAAAAGCCCCCATTGTTTCGGTCCTTGTGTAACTCACTGGGACACCCCCATAGGGACTTAATTTGAGATTGTTTCATTCTAAAATCAACAGGTTCCTCCAAGGTCTGGGATTTTGTTCCAACTGGACTTGTATATTTTTACGTAGTTCATACTGGGTTATTTATTTTTTTTGTATGTTTTGGGCTCATCTTACGATTTTATACTGTTACCTCTCCTCTTCAAAACTCACCTCTTCCACTCTGCCCTTCCTAGCTCCTACTAATCATCCCCACCCAGGATTATCCCCCACCTGCTATCTGTAAACTCCCAATTTACTGTAACCAAGCCAAGAACGTGTACCTGAGTTCTCGCATCCTCATGAATGTCACATCCCTTGTTTCTCCCTCTGTTCCCCTTTCCCTGTCTCCCCTCCCCCTGTCTTTAGATTGTAAGCTCTCGGGCAGGGACTGTGTCTATCTTATTCTTTGTAAAGCACCAGGTACATCGCTGGTGCTATATAAATGCTTATAATAATAATAATAATAATTAATGAGCCTTCGGGGGAAGGGCGGGCTAGAAATCCCAAAACACATTCAGGCAGTAACAAGGTGAGGAGACTTGACTGAACACCATGCAGAGGAGGAGGAGGAGGAGGAGGAGAATACATTTTATTTATATAATGCCCCCCACCCACTGAGTGGTGCTCAGAGTGCTTCACAATACAGTAAAATACAATAAAACAACTTAAAAGCCATGTAAGATCCATTTAAAACAGTTTAAAAAGGGGCAAGTGGGGAATACATTAAGGGGAACCAGCAGAGGATCCTCTAAAAACACCTGGGGAATAAAAATCTTCAGCTGCTTTTTGAAGGTGAAGTGGGAGGAACTGAGACAGACATCAGGGAGAAGGGAGTCCCACGCTGAGGGACGCACCAGAGCAAAGGCCTGATCAGCCGCCAACTTAAGGTCACGACGGCAGGATTCCCCAAACAGTGGGTGGTATCTGGGTGCAGAGACACCAAAGCCCTGCACAATTCCCCTTTAAATGAGCCTTAACTGACTTGCTTTCAAACCTGGGAAATTTTTATCACTGACCATTAAAGCCCTTAAAGACCCACTCTACTTGCTGACTTGGATCTGACAAAGACTAACACAGGAAGCTTGTCACTTCCCGTGAAACCTTTTGCCAAGCTTCAGGGAGACAATAAAAAGCATTTACAGTCTTGCTCGCTTGACTGTCAATGTACCAGAACTGGGTTAAGGTTGCATTGAGAGTCAGATTCTGCGCTGACTTACTAATACAGTGGTACCTGCAATTCCATTCAGTTATCGATATTGCACCGATACGTTCATTAAAATTCAGCTCTGTTTTCTGTCTTGTTTATAAAAATACTCTTGCAGCGGCGAGGACGTCTGCTGCGCCCGAGTCTAGAATAGCAAGCAATCCACGCGGAAGAGACTTTGCAGCACTTTTGATACTATTGATGTTCATGTTTATCATTTGGAGGAAATGCGCATTTAAAATAGTACGGAATGCAGAGTAAGAGGCTGGAGAGTGAGTTACTTACCTGCTGCTGCCACAATTTATGGGGCGTGGGGGGTGGAGAGGGATTAGTGAACTCCACAGACTGGTATGTTATAACTTGGGCCCGGTGGGTGGGTGGGGATGGGTGTGTTTTTTTTCCCATTGACACACACCCATCTCCTCTGTTTTGTCGGCTGGCTCCGTGGGTGGAGACGGGTGTCACGCAGGAGCGTGCATGCACCCCCCCACCCACCCTCCGTGCTGTTTGCATGGGCGAACACCGCTTGAACACCCATCCCCCCAACCCGCTACCGCGCTGTTTCCACGGACGCCCCCGTGGGTCTAACACCCAGCGTCCATGGGAAAACTGCCTTGGTTACTGCACTAATGGAGGAATAGAGGAGGCACAGGAAAATGGCACCAGCGGAAGGGGGCAAAAAAAATCTCAATTTTAGAAATCTTGGCGAAAGGAGAAATAAGGCCTTGCGGCTCTGCGGTGAGAAGAGTTTAGGACCGTTCTTGGGGGGTGTCGATGCATATCGTTCCTTGTCTTTAGTTTCAGCATCACTGTGGGGTAGCCTATTTTATGTGAGATCAGTGGGTCTAAATGGCAACACAAAACCTTTCGCCCGGAGGGCAATGCAGTGGTTATTTGTGCGGAAGACTCCATCGTGAGGGAGAGGGAGTCCCCAAGTCTCCATGCCAGATTACTATGACCATTTTTACATGAATGGGGTGGGTGGGGGGGGATGGGTGTTCAGCTGCGGTGGGTGGAGGGTGTGTGTCCCTTTACACGGGGACACACACATCTCCACCCATGGGGCGTCCTCCGGTTTTCCGGAGGGTCCCATGGGTGGAGGTGGGTGTGCGTCGGGAGCGTGCACGCACAAACACCCACCGCCCGTGGTGTTCACACTGGCGCACACCCATCCCCCCAACCACCACCAGCCCATTTACATGGACACCCCTCCCCCCCCATCTATCTGTGGAAAAACGGCCCATGGTGTAAAGAGAAGAATATATCAGAGAACTGGTATGGGGAACCTTTTCTGTCTGGGGGTAACTTTGAAATTGAGTACAAGTGTGTAACAAGCTCTCAGGGTCACATGCTAGAGGGGGGGGGGGTAGGGGCTTGGAAGGGCTGCACTCAAGAAAAGAAAGACCCGAGTCATGGATTTGTGCCATGGATCTGTCCCCTGTCCTTGTATGCATGCCCTTATCTCTGCCCCCTTATCCCGAGCTCAGCTTTGCAGTGGTTGGAAGTAGGAACTGGATGCATGGGCCACATCCAGGAACTGGGTCACATAAAAACTTGTCAGGGGCCACATTTTGGCCCCTGGGCCCCCAGCCCTCGGAAGACTAAGGAGTGATATGGTTACAGATTCCGAATATTTAAAAGGTTGCTATAAGCAAAAAGGTTGCCTAGTTCCCTGGTCACCAAGGGTAGGAGTAGAGGAAATGAGCTTAAATCAAAGGAGAAAAGATTTAGGCTAAACATGAAGAAGAATTTTCTAACTACCGTGAGAGTTTGGCAGTGATATAAACTGAAAAGGGAGGTTGTGAAAGCCTCATCCCCAGAGGCCTTTGCAAGTAGGTCAGACAGACTGTTCTTGGGGATGGGACGGCGTAGAGACCGTGGATCCTGTTCAATGGCAGGGGGTAGGACTAGGTGACTTTCATCATTCTGTGAATGGTCAAGGGGGCTGAACCTTCCTTTACTTTAAAACTGAACGCAATTTAAATTGGGATTGCTGTTTCAGTCCCAAATGTGAAAGAGATGGGGAGATAAGGCAATTGGAAGAGACAACATTTACTGGATCAGCCTCTGCTGGTGTAAGTGTGCAGGCTAAGCTACACAGAACTCTTATTTTGTGTGTATTCCTTTTGTAACGTTGTAATACGTTCTCAGCAGAGCCCTTTTCTCAAACTCTCGGAAGGAGAGAATGGCTCCGGTTTCCTGAAGGACATGAACGCCTCATAGAAATCTCTCTTGAAAGACTGCAAGAAGGAGTGAAGGTCGACGAGCGTATGGAAGGAGTGAGGGTCGTTGAGCGCAGGAAGAAGTTTCATGCTTCTACCAAGAGCTAGTGGTGCCTAGTGGAAGGTGTTGGACTTGGACTTAGATGACCATGGTTCAAATCTTATCTTGGCCATGAATTCTCTGCTGCAGTTCCCCATCTGTAACGTGGGAATAATATTAACAACCTGCCTCGTGAGGTTTCTGTGAGGGTGAGTTAGGCTGGTTTTGTGCAGACGTCCCCCCTGCTGGGTGTGCAGATGGGTGTGCGGTAGGGTCGGGGGGACGTCCGTGCAAATGCTTCAGCGGTGGGTGGTGGATGGGGGGTGTCTGTGCAAACAGCATGGGCGGTGGGTGGGGGGTGCGGGCGCTCTCCCGCGCAACACCCACCTCCACCCATCAGCCATCCACAGAGCCAACCAGCAAAGCAGAAGAGGCTCTGTGGGTGGAGGTGGGTGTGTGCCCGTGAAAAAGGCCGCACACCCACCGCCGGCGCACACTCATCCCCCAACCCACTGCATCCGTGCAAAAACGGCCTTAGATAAGGAACGGGAAGCAGTGTGGACACTGAAAGGGTTGTATAAAGAATAATCTGTCCAAGTCCTCAGCGATACCGAGTCCGTGGTGAGAATGAATTCCAAACCCACAGCCCAACTTAATAATTGAGCCACAGTTGCTATCCTCTTATGTACAGACACTCAAATTGGAAGATTTTGTACATCTTTCCCAGCTCTAGACAGAGAAGGGCCAATGAGGAGTTTCATGTTTTTTTTCATTCCCTAGCAGCTCCCTCCTAAATGATTGTTTTCATTATAAATACCTGTCTTACATTTCCTTGGGCTAATGTTCTGACTTGTTATACATGCCTACGGAAGCACCCTGTGTGGCCTGAAAGCTTGCAGGCTCTTGCCAGCAGACGTTGGTCCAATAAAAGTGTCATCTAAGCTACTTTGTCTCCAGCTCTTTCCTGGCTCTAGGTTGTACGGGGATTTCGATAGGTGGCTCCTTGTGACTGGGCCCTCCTGAGCCCCCTACAGGCACAGGTTTGATTGGAGGCCATTAGAGAAGCATTTGTCAGGTCCCACAGTTAGGGTAACCACCTACTCTGGGCTTCATCTGGCGGGGGTAGCAAAGGTGCCGCCATGTGTTTTTCTTGTAGAGTTACCACACCTCCCCTTTAAAAGAGGACGCACGTAGCCCTGCATGTAGACCAATGGTCTACCCTGCATGTAGACCAATGTACCCTGCATGTAGACCAATGGTCTACCCTGCATGTAGACCAATGTAGCCCTGCACCATGTATTTTCCCACAAGCACCCTCTTTTAAAGGGGAGGTATGGCAACCCTATTTTACTTGTGTAACTCCGTCCCTTGTGGAGTGCTGTGATGCCATGACTTTCCGCAGGGGGCAGGGTCATGTCAGGGAAGAGAAGAGGCAAAAGGGCTGTTAGGCCCCTTTGTGACGTAGCTCTGGCCCTTTACAAAGCAACATGACATCATGATGCTCTTAAAGGGGCGGGACTGTCCCGATGGCCTGCCTCCTTTCTGACATGGCCCCGCCCCCGAGAACCTCTAATTTCTCTAGATGACTGGCGCACTCCTTGGCTGACCTGGAAAAATTGGGGTTTCCCATGGAGACTCTTGGTCAAAACCTGATGTTTCCTTAGCTGTGGAGGTATGAATTAAGATCGGAGTCAGCATTCAAGCCTTGCTCTGTCTGCACTAGTGACCAGGAAAAATTCAGTACTGATGTAATGATGATATTGTGAAGAGCCTTGGCACCAGACTCTCTTAATGTATCGTGCATTCTTCTCTTGGCCCCCTGCCTCCTCACTCTTGCTTCCTTCACCAAGGCTGAGAAAAGGGAGAGAAACTGCTGCTCTCCATCACGCACCTCAGAATTCCTGGCAAGGAGAAATATTCCAGCTACAGACACTTGCCTGCAGAGTGCCACCCATCACAGGGCACACCCTTGTTTTGCTCCCGTTTGTATATTTCTTTGTCATGCCAAAGCTCAGGCATGGAAATGTTGCCCCTCCCACTCACCCCGTCTTCCCCCCCTCCCCCCACCTTCTTTCCCCTCCTCCTTACACAACAGGATTTGTTCATGTTGACTCCATTGAGTTCCAGCTGGGGAAGAGAGATTGTATCTGAATGAGCTTATTGTTTGGGGTGTTCAACTAATTCCTTTCATTGAAGACCCACAGTCCTGGAACATATTGAGTCGATATGCAAAAATGTCCATGCCATTCTTTTGGAATGTTTCTGGTGCTTCTGTAGTAGCAATGGGCTGGGCCCGTAGTGTAGATCAGATAAGTTTTGCAAGGAAGCACAAGGTTTTATGGATTGGGGAGACAGGATTATTTGGCTAGTTACAGCACATAAAAAAAATAATAAAAAAAGAAATCCTGTACTCCACCTGCTGATCTATTTTTTCTGACTGGACTCGAGTCATTCCAAAATAGGGCATGTTCTGAGATAAGAGAGAGCTGAAATTAATGATCCTCCCAAATAAGCAACCCCATTGAGGCTGAATGTTCTGAAACAAACAAACTTGGCACTGTACAGAACCGGAGTGCCCTTTGTTTGATTTGCCAGTGCCGTGCCGGGGTTGACCTGTTTCATCTATGAGTTTGGTCCCTCAGGAGCATTTTCTGATTAGACGTACAATGTGCAAAAGGGATAGGGAACCTTTTTGCTCCCAGCGACCGCTTTGAAAGTAGAACCTGGGACCTGGGGCATTTAAGGGGTGGGTCTGTCTCATGTATCTGTGCTATGGAACTGTCCCCTGTCCTTGCAATGCATGCCCTCATCTCTGTTCCCTTACCCTGAGCTCATTTCTTTTCAGTGCTGGCAGGGAGGAATAGGATCCAGGGACCAGATCCAGGAACAAGAGGAGACCAAATTAAAAACTAGCCACGAATCCCAAGGCTCCCGGGCCTGAGGTTCCCCATCCCTGACATACAGTGATGTATAGCAATGACATAGAGATACGGCGTTAACTAGAAGTGACGAAAGCATGAAATCCCGAAAGCACCAACTCAAACAAAAATGCATTGCACCCATGACGGTCAACGGAAATTAGTGAAATAACTGAAATTGTAAACATTTTGTTACTCAAGCACCACAATGGATGTCATTTTGGTCAGTGTGGCAGCCTCCCAAAATTGCAAAAATGCTCCGCAAACATTTATTCTGCTGCCCATTTCAGCCCTAACAGAAATGGCGGCTGCTTTTCTCTACAGAACTATTACAGCCATTAAAATAAACTGCCTGTCTCTTTACATTTTTGACTGAGAGACCATGCAAGTCCATCCCAAGATGTTGTCTCTTGGGTGCTCCTAGTTGTAGAGAAGATAAGGACTTGGGAAAACCCAGAGTATGCAAGGCAGTTCAAAGACTAGTCAAGAGAAAGGCCAAACATGGTGCAGTTATTAAAGTAGTCTTACCCAAGCAGGGAGTCGTCTGATTTATTCCAGCAAGGCTCATGCAACCTGTATTTGTTTCCCTTGTTTGGAATGTTGAGTTGTCATCTCTGGAATCCCATGTCAATGGTCGAGACAGACCAGCACAGTAAGTTTGCCTCGGGGCGAGGGAGTTTCATGCTGTAATGCTAGTTTATTTGCAAACCCGTATGTCTTAAGTTATTTTGCTAGTAGTAGCAAGCCTGCAGGCTGCTCTCTCTCCCAGATGCCAGATAGACATATCTCCAGGAGGGTGTAGGTCCTGTGGAGCCTGCTTAACGGGGAGGGGGTTGGACTAGGTATGTGTTGGGGTCGCTTCCCGCTTTGTGACTCTGTAAAGACACAAGAATAGGTTTCCACCGGACATGGTACGAGTCAGAGAAAAGCACCTTCTCCAAATGCACTTGAACTCGGCCCAAGTTCAGCTGCGAATCTGCACTTTACAGCTTTGCAAGGATATTCTTCATACATAGCTCCAAGCCTGAGGGTTGAGGGTAATCCTGTTGGGAGACTCTTCAAGCCTCCTCTGCCCCTTGCTTAAGGAGATCATCTGCACACATGCGAGTGTCAGCAGGAGTGAGCCGCTGGGAGGTAAGCCCCGCAAAGCTGGGGCGGGGGGGGGGCTCGGTGGAAAGCGAGTGGGCTGGGAGGTTTGTCTGTTTGAAGATTTTAAAGGGACGGGATTCTCCTAAAACACTAGGATGTAGTTAGCTGTGGCAGAATCCACCAGGGAAACCCCCTGGTCTGGTCATTGCCAGTTCAGCTGGAGCTTCTGTGCCATGACAAGCTACTTTGGTTTGGAAAGGGAAGGCGAGTATCTGCTCCTAATGTTTCCACAGCACATACTCCTCCTCTTACTCCTGAATACTGTTACTTGATGTGTGTGTGTGTACAATACCGAAGTACAAGCGAGATAAGAACTTATTAAACCAGTTTAGCTCACAGCCTTAGGTTGGGCGCTAACCTGGAGGAAGTGACCCACTTCAGGAATTGAGAGCAAGGCAGCAAAGCAACCTGGAGGCAGTCGGTTGTCCGAGGTGGGGCCTTCTGCTTGCTCAAGCATGGGAGTAACCTGAGCAACCCCTGGGTCCGTCTGAAAAGCATAGATGCTTACCTAGCGTGCTAAGGATCTCAAAGAGCTTGGCTTTCAGATAAAGAACAGGGACCGGTCTTCTGCTGAAGGAGGGAAAGGAGATGGGGTGGAGCCCAGCGATTTAATGACAAGTTCTAAGGACATGTTCAGTTTTCCTTGGAGAACAAAGTATTACTCTGGGTGTTTTCAGACGGACAACTCCTCCGCACCCCCCTGGGTGGCCCAACGTGTAAAGGCAGAGCATGAGCGGAGCAGGTGCTGGGCCAGCTCAGTTTGCAGCGCTCTGGAACATCCTGGAGCCACGCGAGCAGAGCCGGCTGCCCAAGCCCAGAGCACCGACGGGACGGAGCAACGATGGCTGACAATGACAGCTCCGCTCCCAGCTGCATGTTGTTCCGGCAACTACCATAGAGTTGCGGGTGGCAACCTAGAGCGGCTGCCAATCTGCCCTGCCTGTGGCTCTATGGTGCGGGGGAGGAAGGTACCCATAGGCAGACTGCAGTGTGCGGCGGTGGGGGGGCTCTATTTAAACCCACCAGCGCTGGTGCAGGCCTGGGGGTGGCCACCCCAGGGTCCGTCTGAGAGAACCCCATGTGCTTTATGACTACTGTAAGGGCCTGGACATGGGCAGACTCAGAAATCCTGGTGAGGAGTGGGAGAGTCGGGGCAGGGGTGCCCAAGCGTCGGAGCAGGGAAGAGGGAGGACAAGAACAGAACAGGCTGAGGCAACGAGGCCAGAGCAGAGATCAGGCAACGGAGCAAGACAGAACCCAGCCAGGCCGGCTTCCTGGGGCTCCCGGTTAGCTTTTATGCTGGCTGGCAGCCAACATGGGAGCTGGGAGGCATGGCGACAGGAGGAGAGGTGTGACCAGGCTGGCCTCTTGTGGGGAGTGGCTGGACCAGAGGCAAAGTGAAGCAGTGGCACTGTAGGCCCAGGCATTGCTCGAGAAACTAGGGGTGTGTCATGACAACTGGTCTGTTTTCATTGACCATTGCCACGAATATGGAACAGTTGCCCCGTTTTTCAACCAGAATCCCGATGGGTGGTGGGGAGGGGGAATATCCATTGTGCCTGTGGAAAATGGCCGTGGGGGCCAATTTGCACATGCGCTGTACATGGGGCTACCCTTGGCGATGGCTTGGAGACTGCAGCTGGTGCAGAATGTGGAGGCCTGCCTCCTTACCGGGATGGGTCGTTGTGAGCATATAACACCAGTGCTTTGCTCGCTGCACTGGCTGCCTATAGTCTTCCAGGCCTGAGTCAAGGTGTTGGTTCTTACCTATAAAGCCTTAAATGGCCTGGGTCCTGCCTATTTGCGGGATCACCTCACTCCCCGGGTTCTGGATCAGCCCCTGTGGTCAGCTGGGGACACCCTTCTTGAAGTCCCATGTGTGTGGCAGGGGGCGACATTGGAAAGGGTGTTTGCGGTGGCAGCACCGCAGCTGTGGAACTCCCTATCGATAGGGGTCCGCCTGTCTCTGGATCGTCCCTCCTTCATACGCCATTGTAAGACCTGGGTATTCCGCCAGGCGGGGGAGGTGGGTAGTGGGGGGTTGGGGGGTGTTTTCCTTTGGCTTCTGAGACCTTTTAACTTTGACTTCTATATTGATATGTATTCTGGTTTTATGTTTTTATTAATTAATTAATAAAATTAAATGGTGCTGCCTATACCCAAAATGGTGGTGATGGTGCTGCCATTTTGAACATGGGCAGCGCCATTTCCAAATGCACAATTTGGCCTTGGTGGCCATTTTGCGCCTGCACAAATAGCCACGTTATTTCATCCAGTCCAATCGGAACCGAGTGAACGGTGTTCCTTCACCTTTACTAGAAACCCTATGGGGGGGAGGTTCAAAACCTGGGTCCTGCAGGTGCAAAGCCCTTTACAATCAGGGTCTCATGAATCCTTGCAATGTTGCTATGAAGTAGGCAGGTCTGTATTTTATTATTCCCATTCTAGAGATGAGAATAATAAGAGAAAGAAGCTTGCTCAAAGACACTTAGTGAGTCCTTGACTGAGCGATGTATTGGAGATCTCCAGTTTCCACATGCTTCCTTATGGACTATGCCAGCTGTTCCTCTCTCGGATGCCCACATCCAAACTCTAGCCCTCCTGTCCATGTTTGAGAGCCATTATGGAGTAGTACTGAATGGTTAAGGAAATGTAAATACTAGTGTTGCGCTTCTCAGTTTGGATTCTGACCATAAGAAGCAGCTGGGAAGCCCACCAGTAGGTAAAGCCAACTTCTCTCCAGCTATTTCACTATGGTCTTCTGTAGAGGTAAGAGTAATCCATGTCCTCATTGCCAGCTGATTGTCCACATTCGGCTCTCCTTCAGCAACAGCTGTTCTGGCTGAGATACCAGCCATTCTACCAAACGAGTCCCATTGCTAAAGTTACCAAGAAGCGCCAGCCGCAGTCATGCACGTACCAAGCTGTGGGCGCTGTAGACAGAGCTACCCAAAGGAGAGGACAAAAGGACCGCTTTGACCTGGACTCTCAAACCCGGAGCAGACAGGCTCAGTTTCAAATTCTGTCTAGGATTTCCTCCGGCCCTTGTTGCAAAGATAACAGGCTAAGTTTTCTCCTGCAGCCGAACTCCATATTCCAGTAGAGACTCGGCAGAAGGGAAGCCATAACTACAACTATGGGCTACTACTAAAAATCGGTAGTCGATTTCAATAGATCAGGTAGGTCAAGGTTCAACGTGACCTGCCATAGACAATATATTGCGCTGAAATGATTTGATCTTCTCTTTGGAGACAGAGCTGAGGTGGGAATTTTCAGATGTTTGTCTTCATGGTTTGTCTTGGGTCCTTTCCTGTTTTAGAGGGTGTTTGGTAATGAGGAAGGAGAACGTTTTTGTGTGTGTGTGTGTGTGTGTTTAAAGGAGAAAGCATAACTAGGCCACCATCCTTGAAAACTTCTGTGCAAAGGTTTATCTAATAAACGGTCTCCTATGAATTACTTTGTCTCCATCTCTTCCAATTTGAACCAGCATGGCAACCACCTCTCTCTCTCTCTCTAGAGTGGAAACTCTAGACTTGGACTTTATGCTTCCAGGCTGAGTCCCTGTAACGGGACTTGCACCCTGGCCCTTTGTGGCAAACCCCCTGTCCTGACACCAAGTCCCATTTTTGTCTCAAGTCCCTGGAAGGCTCTGCCTCTAAGCCTGGGATCCCAAAGTACCTTAGTTCCAGCTGTCCTCGGAATCCCTGAAGTGGGTGTTCCAGGCTCCCAGCTTCCGTTCTCGGTGTCCTCGACTTGCACTAGTTCACCCTCCGTGTCGATGTGCTCAGTCTCTCCAGAAAGCAGCTCTGTCCTCGCCATCACTCAGTTGTTGGGCTTTCCCCAGCTCTCTCAGGTCCCAGCAGTGTCACTTTCACCCAGCCCTGTTCATGCCGCTCGGCCGGCTCAGTTGTTCAGCTGAGCAGTAACATATCCCATCCGGTTTCACTGCTCCGCGGTGGTAACATCTGAGCCCTACTCTGAGGCTCTGTCCCTGCCTGGTATCGGTTCTCCGGGCTGCTGCTGCTCATGTCTCTCGTGACTCCTGTTCTAGCTCCCTTGTTTGGGCTCCCAAGCCTGCTCGCCCTTCTGAGTTTCATTCCCTCCAACCACCAACAGGTCAGATGCCTTTAAAGTGATGCATGTTCTCATCGCTTTACAGGGTATCCGGGCCCACTCCTTAAAGGGCCTGCTGTTATTTTATCTCTTGGAGCAGGGTGAGCCCTCTTCATCATCCTGCTACAGTACCACAAACCAAACCGAGCCTGACAGGACTCGAATGTTCCAATTGGGCTCAGTTTGGGAGTCTCTCCCACTCAAGCCCCCTCAGACAGGGACCAAACTCCCTGTTTGCAGGAGGCGCCGCCTCACAGTGCTCAGTGAACAACAACCAAGCCGGGTGTGCGGGGGCACCCGTGTCCTGATGTGACTCCCACCCCGTGGAGTGCTTGATGTCGCCTTGCTCCACAGGGGCAGGGTTACATTAGAGAAGGGGGGTAGGGTTTAAGGCATCCCCCAGCTTCTTTCTTTATCTGGTCCTGCCGGGATGGCCATCATGATTGATGTTACCTCACATTGCGCTGCCTTACCTCACATTGGGCTGCCTTACCCCAGATCGGGCAGCCTTGCCATGCGACGCAGTGCTTTGTAGGCCTGGTGGACCCCAGATATTCACCCCACTGCGGGGCAGGCAGCTGGCTGCTATGACCTGTGTCCTTGGGAAAAGGCTGAGGGTGCTGGGTGTATCAGCTTTACCCAAAGTGGAGGAAGGCTGCCCAACTCGAGGTAGCATGCCGCCGCTCATGAGCCCAATCCCAGTCTGACCCACCCCATGGGACTTTGAGTGGCAGGTCCTGGCTAAGGTTTTCATACCTCCCCTTTAATCCAGGACGCTTATGAAAAATACATGGTGTAGGGCTGGCTTGGTTCCAGTGCAGCCCTGCACTATGTATTGTTCATAAGTGTCCTGGATTAAAGGGGAGGTATGGCAATCTTAGTGCTGGCGCCATTCCTGTGCAACCACATCATGGCTGGGGCGGGATAGCGGGTGGGCCAGAGGAGGGTACGTAGGATGAACTGTGTGGCCGCGTGTGTGGCCAGCTTCTCAGCCCACCCTGGAGTCTGGCGGGATGGCTGACAGCGGCCCGCCCAGTTTCCTGCAGGGGGCCGACCATCTGTCCTGCTCCCCACGTTGGCCCCGAAGTGTGGTGGCTGAAATTGCCCTCTCCGGGGCATGCAGGGATGGGTCCCAGCCGGGCTTGCGTGACTGCAACCAAGGTCACAGCACTTTGTGGGAGTGGGGTGATGTGGGCTGAGGCTACCCGTATTACAATGGACCTAGCTTCTTCAGAACCAGTTTCTGGGCTGGTCCAGACGCGGTCAGGCTCGGGCTCAAAAATTCACCCCAAGTAGGCCTCTACCTCCAGTTCTTAATAGCGCATCCCTTTGTTAGGTTTCCATACACTGAGGAGACTGTCCCCCAGAGCATGTCACCAGCTAAATTAACTCCCAGCTCTACCACACACTTCGGGTATTACTTGAGTATTTGGGTATTAGATGTAGACTGTGTTCACAAGAATCCCAGTTTGTTCAATTAAAAAAAATATTATTTTCCATCTGATGGTCTGCAAGACATTCTCTTGATGCTGTCATTTGATCAGCTGCTACAGTCATCCGCCTTGCCTTCTTCTTTGACCATGTTCAGTCCCTCCTCTCCTTCCCCCACTGGTTCCCTCTCCTTTCACATCTAGTATAAACTCCTTGTCTTCACCTTCAAGGCTCTTCTTGGCCTTGCTCCTCCCTAGCTTTCCGCCCTCATTTCCTGTTTTGTTCCCCCTCAGCCACTACCCTCACCCATCCCAGAGTCTCCATAAAGAGCCTTCACCCCTTCTTCCATGCTGCCCCCTATGCTTGGGGAGGGGCAGAACCCATACACTTTGCTCCCTCCCACACAACCTTCAGATCCCTCCTAAAAACCTACCTCTTCCATCAGGCTTTCCCTAGCTCCTCGCCCCCATAGAGTGCTCCTTTTATGCTTCTCCTTTTACTGTCCCATCCTTCAGGACTCTCCCCGGTAAGCATTTTCAGACAGCCAAAGTAATGCGCACTTGTTTGAAATAAGTACTTTGTTAGTCCGCACTAACATAGTGATGCCTTTTAGATGGACAATGTAGTGCGGACTAATGACTCCGAAAATAATTGTAACCTACCAGACAAGGACATTAGTGCGGACTACTTTAAGTACGGTTCTTATAAAACCAAGTGGTTGGGTTTTTTATAAGAATCGTACTTATCTCTTAGTCCACACTAATAAGCACCATTGACAGCGTTCAGGCAGACAAACTAGTCCACACTAGATTCAGTTAGTGTGGACTAACTGTTCGTGTGAAAAAATGCCCTAAGCCAAACATGTGCTCCGGCAACTTCTCAACTTTGTGACTATCCCTATCACTCCCGACATGGCCTACTCCCGTCAGCCCTCCTCTTGTTCATTCTAGAGTGTAAGCCCCTTGGTTCAGGGACCTGTCTCTATAATCATGACTGCTCAGCATCATCAGCCACGTTGCTGGTGCTAATAAATAATAACGGAGCAAGTTTTGGATGTTTGGATGTTGAATAAGTGTAATAGTAGTCATAATAATTCTTCTGGGGACAGAACTGGGAATAAAATCCAAACATCTGTCATTCATCTGCCTGGCATATTAGAGAAGTTTTCTTCCATGAGTGCCATTTTTAGCAGTGGTAAAAAAAATTCCTGATCGACTTTCATTTTGTTCAGATATTTTATTTATTTTTATTTATTTTTTAAATCCTGGAATTTAATTGCTGCCTGTATTTTGGTCTAGCCGTAGCTAGATCCATCTTTCTACATCTTCTTGTTTTTGTAAACAATGCAATTTCCCCACCTTTTTGCCATCCAGAGAGAGTGTGGTTACCAGTTGATCCTGATGACAAAGTATTATCTTTATTGGTCCAATAAACGATATCATTAGTGCGACTTTGTCTCCACTTTTTTTTTTGGCCAATTCTATTCTGGTATTTACAGTGGTTCTTGGGTTGTCGCAAAAGGCAAATTTCATACAGGGCTTTCGCCACTCTGCCCTGGGGATTTTTATCTCCCTGAATGAGACGGGAGGATCTAGTTAGTGTTGCAAATCCTTAACATCTCTAAACAGATGATGAAATAAAGTCATTAGCCACACATTTGGGATAAACTTGTTTGTGCAGCTGTCCCCCATAGCTAAAGACAATTTCGCTGTAGAACAACCCACAGCAGAGACATTGTGGTGACCTTCAAAACCACACGGTGTAGTGCGTATGTCAATAAAATGGCTATTCTGCTAATAAGCACAAATATATGCTCGCTCTGTGTATTTATTTTTTTCTGGAGCAAGCTCAGCCTCTTCCCCCTTCCAGTCTAACCACGCATGTCTTCTTTCAATAAGTTTACTGCAGCTTTCCTGGTTGAGCCTTAGGCCAATGGCCATAACAGGGTCACCACCTCTTGTGGTTTTGACTTTGATATTTGCATAGGTCAAAATGGGGGTGTCGGGGTTACAGCAGTGAGAGGTGGCAACCTGCTGTCTGGTCATAAGTGTCAGGCACATGGGGCGGGCCAAGGCAGGGTCTCTACAGGATCAGGGGGAAACAACAGGTCCTTGCAGGATCAAGGCCGAATGAGAGTCTTGATGGGGTCCAAACAGGCAACCGATCCAAGGGGCAGTCCAAGTACAAGTCAGAGCCCAGACCAAGGGTCCCTGGATTTGACCCCTAGATGATCCAGAACCTAGTGATGTTGTGTTAAAATCCGGAAACCCTGGGCCAAGACTGTAGGGATGATAACTTAATTGTTATGGGGCAAGGCAAACCGAGTAAGGAACAAGAGGTGAGTTTGTCAGGGGAGGAGTGTTGTGTGGGGTGAACTAAAGGAGTCTACAGACATGCAAATAAGGCTGTTCATATGCTGCACAGAGTAGGTTTAGTAGCCTAGTGTAAGGTCCTAAACTTGGGAGACTGGGGTTCAAATCCTGTTAGGCATGAACTCATTGGGTGGCCTTGGGAAGTTGCTATCTCTCAACCTCCATTCCCATCTTTAAAATGGGAATAATAATGAAGTGAACTAGATAAGGATTGTAAAGTAGTTTGAACACTGAAAAGGCTATGTAAATGTGATTTCATATGGACAATTTTTTTTCTCTGTTAAGGGATTATTAGAATGTTAACTCCTGACTAAGGAAGTCTCAGGACAAGTCTCCAGCTGACCACAAAAAACTCTGCCACTTAAATTTCGTTCCCATGCTCGGCTGAGTTTTTGTTGGAAACTCTCTGTTTTTCGGCATATGTTCTTGTTTTTCTCCCTAAACGTAACTGTCTCGTTGGCCTAAATCGAAGGGAAACGCAAAGGGCCAAAAGCAATCCTCATGTCTCTCCAGCAGAAATTGGTCAAGTGACTCCAGGAATCTCTTTGGTTTAAAAAAGCCTTAGGTTGGGGTCACTCTGAGGTTACCAGACGTTATGGGTAGGACAACTAGTTTCAGCTGCTACTGAGCAAGATGTCTTTGACATGCTAAGAAATTGTAATTTGGAGTGTCTCCAAAAGCTGTTTCTACAGTGAAATCTATTTAAATAGCACTTGCATAACTTGAATTTCTGGATAAGTCAAATTAATTTGTTTTTCTCAACCTCAGATGTTTAGGGATGTATTGCTTCTTGATCTGGATAAGTAGTAATCTTGAACCCTGATAACTCAGATTTTTAAGGTGTAGCATACCCTTGCCCCAGCTAAAAATATCAGGACCTTTGAGTGTATAAATGATCTATTGGCAGCATGTAGTTAAAATAATGTAGTATATACTAGGGATGGGCATTCTGGATTCGGATTAATCTGCAACTATCAGAAAACGGGCAGTTTTGGATTAATCCGTATAATCTGCAATACGCGACAGATCTGGATTTCCCACCATCCCCATGGGCCCTGGAGTCTACTTAGCAGCCTTGGAGGACTTGGAAGCCCCATCTGGAGTCTACTTAGCGGCGTTGGAAGCACCGCCGTTGCTGTGGGAGTTCCGGCAGTCTCCTTTGTCATGGTGTCCTCCCTCAGCTCCCTGCTCCTTATAGCACACGTGCAAAATGGCCACCGGGGCTGGACCCAAAAGGGGGCAGCCAAAATGATAACACCACTGTTTTGATTCAAGGAGGCAGCCATTTTGCACGTGCACAAATCCGGACCAGGGAGAGTGCCGAGAGGAGGGAGCCTGCCAGACCCCCTCCCCCCCAGCAGTGGCGGTGCTTCAGTCAAGCCCTCGGAGGCGGTAAGTACCACTCTGGGGCCCTGAGAAATAAGGGGTGGGGTGGGGTGGGGGGGTTGGACCCACTGTCCCGGGGCTAGGAATAGGACTCAGACTAGGGTACAGATTGGTTTCCCATTGACTTCAATGGGAAAATCCAAATCCATAATGAGGCCTCAAATTATAGCTCCAAATCCATAATGAATCCGAATCCGTAATTTAGTCTGAATGCCCAACCCTAGTGTATACTCTGTCAGGGCAAGTCTTCATGTTGAGCAGACTGGAGCGGAACATTGGGGAACGTGGTTTCTCTCAGTCTTCAGCTCTCTGGATATGCAGACTCACAATGACGGGTGGGTGTGTGAGTCACGACTCTGGGAGTCTCAAGTGGGCTGTAAAGGGGAGGAGTGAGGACCACGTAACCCTGTCGCCAGCCCACCCAAGATGCCCAGAATCCAAACTAAGAGGATTACGTGCCCCCAGACATA
Source organism: Sphenodon punctatus (assembly GCA_003113815.1). NCBI lineage: Eukaryota > Metazoa > Chordata > Lepidosauria > Sphenodontia > Sphenodontidae > Sphenodon > Sphenodon punctatus. Next base: position 4,838,527 of record QEPC01003796.1, on the reverse strand, counting down.
CAGCTCTGCCCTGCTGTTGAGTCTCACCCTTGGTTTCTATGGGTCCGGAAGGTGACAGGAGAGGGAGAAACCTGGTGCCAGTTTCATCTGAGCATCAATTTTCTCCATCTGCAGATCCGTTCCCTTTGAATCGGCTTAAGTCAAATTTCTGAAAAGTTGAACATTTTCTACATGGCCAGAGAAATTTGATTTCCGCAAACTCCTCTGTATTAGTGGTGCATTACAAACAATTAACCACATCTGGTTAATATTTCAGAGAGTCAGTGCAATTAACTGTATGGGTGTTTTTACACACACATTTCTCCTGCACGTTTACTGTTACATCCTGAACTTTCTGTGTGTCTAAATCACTCACCCAGATCTTAAACATCTGGCTTTTTGAACTGCGTAGAACGTCTCCCAGAACTTTTGTGTGTAAAACGGTCTCGTGGTAAACTGCTTTGCTCCAGGCAACTGTGGTCCCTTGGTTTCCATGGCAGCCCCTCACATCTACAGCTGCGGCTACTTTAGGCTGCCTCAGGGCAGTGTTTGTGTGAAGAATGCATCCAGGAACTGCCTCAGGGCAGTGTGTGTGTGTGAGTGAGTGGGAGAGAGAAGAATGCATCTGGAACTTACTTGTGGACTTGTAAACCCAGAAGATTGAAAAATCTGGAACTTTAAGGTGTATAAAAATGCCCTGTGTGTTCTCTTCTGGGAATACTTAGGATGGTAAGTATTTCTGGATACTTAGGATGGTACTGGCTTCTGTCACACCCATGATATCATACTTCCCAGTAGCCCCTATTTAGAAGGGAGAGCCCCACCTTCGGTGCTGAATCCCAATGTCCCTCTTTCAGGAGGTCAAAGTCCCTCTTTCAGGGGAGAGAGAGAGAGACAAAAAGACTGGTCTTCAAGCCTCAGGCACCTCTTCGCTGGTTGCCTCGGGAGGACAATGGAGAGAAATGATGGGATGAGAAGAAGCTAAGTTGGATGATAAGCAAGACAGCTTCTGTCCCTCTTTATGCACTTGGAGATTGTGTCCATACGTGTAAGTGTGTGAGGGGCGGAGCTTATTTATCAACGAGGGTTGGAACTAGGGTGGCCATACCTTCCCTTTAAAAGAGGATGCTTATGAAAAATGCATGTTGCAGGGCTGCATTGGTTCCAGTGCATCCCTGTAACATGTATTTTTCATAAGGTGCCCTTTTTTTTAAAGGGGAGGGATGGCCACCCTAGGCAAAACATGTCTCTGTGGCCACCCAAAATGTTGGGCGGTGTATCTGGTATCGGACTACATGAGAGATGAGGTACCTTTCCCCTGTGCGAGCCAGTTTGACAATCAATACAAGCTCCATGGCCAGGTAAGAGTTGGAGGTGATGGCTGAGGTGGTGTGGTCAGGATGGGGGAAGACGGGAGGGTTCAGATCATGGATCCATCTCCTATATTCAGGATGTAGGCCTTTAGATGAGTGACAATGGAAGTGTCTAGCTCCCAGCAGCAGGGGGCGCCTCTGCCAATGCTCGGCACATTATGAAAGGAAAGTTTCAAAGGAGTAAGTTCATTGCAGCTAGATGTCCAAGCCATTTCACTGGTACCGGTGCATCTGGAAATCTTTTTCCAGTGTCTAAATGTCCATAGCACGCTTTTGCTGGCAGAAGCAAAATAATTTCCTCTCTTGGCATGGTAGAAAAAATCCCATTTTCAGATCAACACTGAACCGAATCCATCACAAAGGCCAAAGAACAGCGAGGGCCCCGATCAGAGAATTCTGCAGAGAGGAATCTGCCCAGAGTCTCTCTTATCTTTTAATAGTCTGACGTCGGCTAATTAGAGCCATGCTGAGTGCTGCAGCAAGCGGTTTTAGCAGACCTGCAGTCGGCGTGCTTTTACGGCAATGCCCTATAATCTAGCCAAGGGAGTCGTTTAAAATTCTGGGTAAGGTGCGGAATGCATGCAGCAAACTTACCACAAATGCTTCGCTCTGCAGCCTAAACTTTCATGACAAACTCCCCGGAGGGAAAGGAAAGTCCCAAGCAAAAGCAGAGTTTTACAGCTGCGCATGGGTATCCAATCAGGGCAGGGTGTGAGCTACTCTAGTCTCTGAGGACCATGCCCTTCTATACCCTTGTATGAGCTATTCATCATCAGACTCTCTGGCAGAGTTTGGCTCTGCCCCTCTGAACCTGTCTTGTGAATCTAGTGTCTTTTTCAGGGGAAACTAAGGCACGTCCCAGGGCACAAGAGCAAGGTGGGAGCATGCCTGCCTAACTATACTATGGTATAAGGCTACCTGTACTCCCTGCCAACATCCGCCTTGCCTCTTCCCTCCGCTCCTTCAAATCTCTCCTCAAGACCCACCTTTTCCATGCTGCCTTTCCCAATGCCCGCTAGTCTTTCCCCTTACTCTTACTGTCTGCCCTCCTCTGCAGACTGCTGCTACCAACCTCTTTGTTTGGTTACCAAGCACACACACCCGAGACTTCGCATCCGCTTGAATGTTTGTTTGTCTTCTCCCCTGTCTCTCCCACTGTCCCCTCTCCCTGTCTCCCCCTCATTGTCTTTTAGATTGTAAGCCACAGGCAGGGACCGCGTCTAATTCTATGTTCTGTACAGCACCAGGTCACACGACTGGCGCTATATAAATGTCTAATAATAATAATAATAATAATAATTGAGATTTTGGAAGAAATCAGCCTCTGCAGAATGCTTTGGGATCTTTGCATTACGAATAGGGAAATGGTAGTGAAGGGAAACCACCTGGGGTTCCTCCCATGATAAAATGGAAGGAAAAGGCAGGAGCCTGATTCTGCCCAGGGTTAAGTGTCTGCTACATGGATTGAAATCAGTAGGAGTTTGGGTAGTTTGGTGCAGGATTGGACCCTTTCACGTTCAAGCTGGGCCCTAGAAATGCATGGTTAGACAATTAATCCGATCTAACAGAGCCAGGAAGGGATGGCTTTTCACATCCCTTCTAGTGCTTTTGGCAAGCTTCTATTTGATTTATTTATTTATTTATATTTATACATACCTCTGTCCCTCCCTTCCCCTAAGGCTCAGGCTAGCTTACATAACAGAGGCTGCATAACATTTGGGATTGTTATGCGTAATGTTGCCCATTTTTCCCCCCACCCCTGTCCTCACATTTTGTGTTATGTGTGTTTGTGCGCGCATGCATCCTGCTGGAGGAAAGAGCTCTTTGGGATTCCCTCTATCCCATTGATCAGATGTTGTGGGGGGAAAGGGTGGGGAGCTACCGGCACTGCAAGGATTCTGCTTTCAACAGCCCCATGAGTGTACCCACACATGAGGCACGATGTGCGAACTCCAAGCTCTTACCTATATAGGGTGGGGAGCCTGTGAACAAAACAACAGTCATCCTTGTGAATTATAGATCTCCAAATCGGAGTGGGCGGTGGGGGGTGGGAACCTCAGGCCCAGTGGCCAAATGTAGCCCACAGCTGTTTTATGTGGTTCCTTTCCAGTTCCTGGATGTGGTGCCTGGATCCGTTTCCTACTCCCAAGCACTGAAGGACTGAGCTCAGGGTAAGGGAGCAGAGATGGGGGCATGAACACAAGGATAGTAGACAGATCCATGGATCCATCATTTGGACCTTCTTCTTTTTTTTTCTTCTGAGCACACTCCGTAAGCACCCCCACCCCAACTTCTGTTCAACCCTTGGAGCTTGTACTTAAGTGGCCCCTGGGAGGGAAAAGGCTTCCCACTGCCAATTTAAATTCTCTGGTGCAATAAACAGTTACTAACCACGCTTAAGGATTGATCCTGCAAACATTTTGGCCCTGATCCTGTGAAGCACTTTGACTTTTTTTTTTTGAGCTCGCAAGCGTTTCTTTGAACATCAATGGTGCTTAATGCTGAGTGTCTACTTAAGTGCTTCATGGCATTACGGCCAACACTTTGCAGGACCAAGCCTTTGGCCAATGCTTTAACGGAACTAAGCTTGCCTCCAGAACTGATGATGTGCGCACCTGTAACTTTGGGGACTGGTGAGGCAATATTGTCTGCAAGGATTTTATGCAAAGAGTGTTTCCCTCAGGGACACTTTGATCATAATAGAAAATGAAGCGGGGGATGAGAATGATTGGGGAGTCCAACCGCGAAAAAGGAAATTCTTCTCTTCTGGAACAATTGGAAAAGGCAGCAGACACATGGAAAACTCAATTCTGTGGAGAGTTAAGTCATTCTTCTGTAATCGGGATCAATGGAAATGAACTGAGGTCAGTACCAGACTGGCCTAGCTCACGGATGGAAAATGATATGGCAGCTTCCTCTAAGAGAGAGCAAGAGACAGTTCCATCCTGGCTCCCTCCCCATAGATATCTACTCAGGAAGGGTTTGAGCCACGGTGGCTCACTGAAGTCAGATGGAGCTGTTTTGTTTTTAGTTATTTCAGTGGTTTTTCGCATTGCATGTTAAGAAACGCAGAAGGCAACAAAACTGAGCAGCCTGCGGAGAAGTCCTTATTATCTGTTTTTATTTAGGATCACCCGATTTGTCCCCAGGATAGAGCTTACGTGGTCCCAACGTAGAAGACTGCACCTTGGGCCCTCTTAACTAGCCAGTGTAATTGAGAGAGGGTCTTGAGTTGCTCTTTTATAGCAGTGATTCTCCAACTTTTTTGAACCCTGACTTCCCCTTCCAAATGTCTGTTGCTGCTTTGGCCCCTCCTCACTCCCCCCCATTTTGCTTCCTCCCTCCCAACCCTCCTGTTCATCTCTCCCTCTTGTTCTTTGATGTTCTCTCCCCTTTGCTAGTCTGTTACTTTGGAGATTTCCCCCTAGCTCAGTGAGAGTGTGGAGCTAGGCCTTTGCCAACTGGGGTCCTTCCTTGCTTACAAAAACAAAGGGTATTTTCAGACGTTATGAGATCACAGTGAACCACGGTGAATACTAGGGGCGGGAAACCGGTAAAATCCGGTATCCGATAATGCTGGTACCGGGCGTACCGGCATTATCGGATTCGACCCAGTAATCCAGTCCGGGTACCGGATTCCAGGGTACCGGATTATTTTTACATTGCAGCCATTTAAAAATGGCTGCAATGTAAAAACTTAAAGCCCCAGCAAAAAAGTTTAAAAAAACCAAACCCTCCCCGAGTCCAGGCTGCGCGGGTGGAAGGGGGGACACCCCCCACCCACCCTGCCCAGCCTGGATTTTTGTTTAAAAAAAGAC
>QEPC01003796.1:4809239-4820747 GCA_003113815.1 Sphenodon punctatus | reverse complement strand
GTCAAAGGCAGCAGAGAGGTCAAGGAGGACAAGAATGGAGTAGAGGCGCTTAGATTTAGTGACAAGCAGATCACTGGTAATCTTGGCAAGGGCAGTTTCGGTGGAGTGAAGGGGGCGGAAGGCAGGGAATGTGGATGAGGTTGGGGAATGTGGAGGGATGGGATTTGCAGGGACAGGATGGTGGGTGGAGGGGAGAGGGGGGTTTGCAGGGAATGGGTAAGGGAGGGAGAGGGGGAATAGGCAAGGGGGAAAACAAGGGGTGGGGAGGTTGGAGAAAGAGTGTTGAGGGAGAAGCAGGGAAACAGCAGCAGTGTGAGAAGGAGTGGAGAGATGGAGGGTGAGAGAGTGTGGGAGATGCGGGACGACATTCCAGTGGTGGTAATCACGGCAGCGGAAGGGATACCAGGCTTGCGGGTGGGGTGGTAGTGTCCTCACGATGGATGGGAGAGGCTGCGATGCACGACTTGCGTTACTGTCGTTGGGGCCTCGCTCCGGCCTCACAACGGCCACAAAACGGCCAGCGCCCTTTTGTCATCGCCCTTCGGGCGCTGCCCAAGAGCTACCGCCCTCCGGGGAGAGATGCAGCATTGCAAGGGGCTGGGAGGGACTGGGGCGCGCTCACCAGATGATGGGGTGGGGGCAGGGCTCCCTTCCAGAGGACTGGCTGCCCTCCGGGGAGAGATGACACCCTGTTGAAAGGGGTGTGTGTGTATGGTCTAGGAGGGAGAAATGGGGTAGGGGTTTAGGATTTCCCCGGGTGAGAGATTGGGGAGACGGGGGCTCTCGGGTGAGAGACATGGGAGTGGGAGGTAAGGGAGGGCGCTCCTGTCTGCCTGGCCATTCAGCTTTCAGAGTTCCCAGGCTTGGGATTTGCTCCCTGGCTGCCCATGCCCTCTAGGAATTCCAGTCTTTGGAGAGACTGTCAGTCCTGGCGGTGGGATTCTAACTTCTTGTGGCCAAGGTGTGGCGATGACCGAGGGGAGGGAGACCGGGGGCAGCCTGTATCTTGGGGAGTTGTGATGGGCATGAGGAGATATGGCAGAGGGAGGAGGAAACGTCCTTGTGGGTTCAGGGGACAGCAGCTGGTTTCCGTTCCCCTGTCCCAGTCTCTACAGGTGTCGGGGTTAAATGTAGTGGGCGCCCTGACCTGTCGCTGCTGTTGCTTAATTGTAAGGTTGGTGGTGAATAAAACATCCATCTTCTTTGATGTTGTTGAAGATGAAGCTGCCGACCGTTTATGTATTACAGAAACCTGGCTGGATGAGGCCTCTGGGCCTGTGTTGGCCCAGATGGGGCCAGCCAGGTATTCTCTGCCACATCAGCCTTGGGTCGGGGGTCGGGGGGTGGAGTGGCGGTGATCTGTAGGGAAAATCTGGTCTATCAAAGGTATCCAGTACCTAACTTGTCCAGAATAGAGTGTGTCCACCTTATGTTTGGGGACCAGGAGAGACTGGGGGTTCTGCTGGTGTACCGGCCACCCCGCTGCACAACAGACTCCCTGACTGAGCTGGCTGAGTTGTTCTTGGAGGTGGTGGTATGATCACCCAGACTTGGGTGACTTCAACGTGCACGCTGAGGCTGATGTTTCAGGATTGGAGTGGGACGTCAATGGCCTCCATGACAATCATGGGCCTATCCCAGGTAGTATCTCATCCAACACTTGAGGCGGGATGCATGCTGGGCTTAATGTTTTGCACTGGCCTGGAAATGGGGGTTCCAGTTATTGAGGAGGGGGGTGAAGACACCATTGTCAAAGTCGGATTATTAACTTCTGAGGGCATTGGATTTGGGGTGATGGACCGGTTAGGTTGGTCTGTCCCTGGAGATTTGAATAGGGCCAACTGGATTTCAGAACTCTCTGGGGGATTGTATGCCCCAACTTACTCCTTTCAGAGGGCTCTGCACTTTAGTTTCCCCCACTGAATCAAGCACCAGTCTCTTAGTCCTCCATCCACAGGACTCCTGCCTGGCAATGGACTCACTTAACATAAGCAAATGAAGTTTCCAATACAATTCATTAACACAACCATGAGGCCTTCCTTCACATTCCTTGTTCTTTAAACACCCTTCAGGTCCTTTCCTAACCTGGAGGCACCTTTATTCTTCCAGACGTCCCTCACCTGGTGACCAGCTTCCTTGGCAATCTCCTCCCACTCCGTGAGCGGTAGGGTTTTTAAGCCTTAGTGAGTCAGCTGAAACCTCCAGCCACCGCTGTCCCCAGTCAGCCTCCCTCCATACACAGCCGCCGGGAGATGTAGCTAGCTAGGAGCAAGAGAGCTGAGCCCATTAACCCTTGCAGGGCCAGCTCGCCCTGCTACAGGGCTATACCTACTGACCTGGATGGTTTCTCTGTCGATGGCCTGGTTGAGTTGTGAAATAACGCTCGGACTGTGGCTATTGACACAGTTTTGCCCAGCCTTCTGCTTTCTCCATTTCAACAATGTAGGTCTACCTTGTACACAGCAGACCTGAGGCAGTTAGAGTGCTGGTGGCGCTCAACTTGCACAGAAGCCGACCATTCAATGTGTGTTTATGGTGAGATCGTACATATATTTGGGGTGCGGTACTTTCAGTATTCTGTTGGCACCAGCTCTCTCTCTCTCTTTCATCTGACTCAGGACGTGCAGTCTCGGTGCTTACACAGTGCTTAGCTGCCATTTGGGACTGGGTGCAGGCAAGCCAACTGAAGCTGACCAGACAAGACTGAAAAACATAAGAACATAAGTAGTGTCATACTGAGTCGGTCCAATGGTCCCTCAAGCCCAGCATCCTGTCCTCCGACAGTGGCCAATCTCAGTCGCATGGAAGCAGAACCAACAGTTACAATGGGCAATCCATTCCCCATTGTTCACTCCCAGCTCCCGACAGTACAAAGTTCATCCCGTAAGCTACTTCATTAATAGCCATTAATGGACCTACTCTCTAAGAATTTATCCAGTCCTTTTTTGAACCCAGCTATACTACTGGCCTTGACAACGTCCTCTGGCAACAAATTCCATAAGTTAATTATGTGTTGAGTGAAAAAGTACTTCTTTTTATTTGTGTTAAATCTGTCGGCAGCTAGTTTCATGGAGTGTCCCCCTAGTTCTAGTACTGTTTGAGAGGGTAAATAACCGTTCCCTATCTACTCGTTCCACACCACTCAAGATTTTATAAACCTCTATCATGTCCCCTCTGCACCTTCTCTTCTCTAAGCTGAAGAGACCCAGCTTGTCAAGCCTCTCTTTGTACGGAAGCTGTTCCATACCCTTTTCATTTCCGTTGTCTTTCTCTACCTTTTCTAGTTCAGCTATGTCTTTTTTGAGATGGGGCAACCAGAACTGCACACAATATTCCAGGTGTGGTCGCACCATTGATTTGTATAGAGGCATTATGACATCCTCAGTTTTGCGAATAACTTCTAACATTCTATTTGCTTTTTCGCCTGCTGCGGCACATTGGGCTGAGGATTTCAGTGTATTGTCCACAATCACTCCCAGATCCTTTTCTTGAGTGGTAACTCCTAGCTTAGTACCCAGCACTGTGCACTCCATAGTTTGGGTTATTTTTCCCTACGTGCATCACTTTGCACTTGTCCATATTAAATCTCATCTGCCACATAGATGCCCAGGCACCCAATCTCATAAGATTCTGTTGCAGTTCTTCACAGTCTGCTTGTGTTTTAACTACCTTGAATAACTTGATGTCATCTGCAAATTTGATCCCCTTACTCTTAACACCCCGCTCTTCTCACCTCACTCTTAAAGGAAATGACGATGATTGGCCAGCCCTACAACATGGGGGCGGGGGGTGGGGATAGGAACACCCAGGGGGTGGGGATAGGAATGCCGGGGGGGGGGAGGGAGTTCAGCCTCTTCTGGTCACGGGGTGTTTTCAAACATGATGGTGCTTGGGTGCTGTTGGAAATGGGCCGCCACCATGGTTGGGATCCTGCCAGGACACAGAACTAATGTGACGGGAGTCAGGTTACCGAGGAGGGCGGGGAGACACATGAATGTGTGTCCACCCAGCCCTGCCCCCACGCTGCACCCAACGGTCTGCCCGCCTTTTTGATGGGCAGCCATTGTGGCCAATGACCGTCACCACGGCATCCGGAACTGGTTGGGGCTCCAGACCAGGTCCAGTAAAGTGGGCTTTCGAACATGAAAACCTGCTTTACTCCCCAGTCGGGAAGTCAGATCCCAGCTGCGGTGGAGGCTAGTGTGGGCTGTGACTCGGAGACTTTCCCCAGTCACAGTCTGCACTAGCCACCATCATGGCCGAGACCAATCCTGTTCCAACATCTGTCATGGGAAAACGAACGTGACGGTGGCCCCTGTTCCAAAGTGTGGCAATGCAGATTACCATCACGTTAGACACCCACTGAGGTGGGACGGCTCAGCCTCGGGCTGCTCCTGAATCCCTTGCTGCGCCTGGAACATCCGGTTACGGCGGTGTCCAGGAACATGCTCCACCAACACCACCTGGTGAGGAGGCTTTGACCTTTTCTATCCAGTTTGGACCTGGACATTTTTGTCCATGCTTCTGTAACCTTGAGGCTAGTCTATTGTAATGCACTCTACGTGGAGTTGCCCTTGAAGATTGTTCAGAGACTGCAGCTGGTTCAGAATGTGGCAGCCTGACTTCTGAAGGGGATGGGCTCTCGAGAGCACATCACACCGGTGCTCCAGAGTCTGCGCTGGATGCCAATAGTGTTCCGCGCACAATTCAAGGTGCCGGTTTTGACCTATAAAGCCCTTAACAGTTTGGGCCCAGCATATCGAAGAGATCACCTCCAGGGGAAGGGAGTTCCAAAGAGGTGACGTAGCCACTAAGACTGTCTCTGTGTACACCTCGGTTACGCAGAGTTTGCCTGTGTACACTATGGTGTAGTAGCTGGACCGAGAGGTAGGGGAAGTCCCCGGTTCAAGTCTTGTCTTAGCCAGAAACTCACTGGGTGGCCTTGGGGCAGTCATTATATTCTCTTACCCTAACCTACCTCCCAGGGTTGTTGTGAGGATTAAAAGTTGTGTTCAATTGTTCTCTGTAAAGCGCTCCGAGTGTCATGGGCAGGGCGGGGGGCGCGCTATGTAAAAATTATTATTATTCAGACTTTATACAGTGATGGGACTTGCAGGATGGCGCCCCCAGCTGACCTTAGGGTTCATGCTGGAAGGGAGGGGAGGAGGCAGTCTCTTAATTTACCTAATCTATTGCTGGAATATACTTCAATCTCAAATGGGGGTCTCGCAGATTAAACGTTTGGGGGTTGCTGTCCTAATCTACGAGCGGCAGGCACTCCGAGTCCATTCGGGTAAACCCTCCTGTCTGGCAAAGTATCCTGCTTTATGCGGAATTTCTTTGGCTAGCCTCTATTTTTAGGGCTAGCTTGGAAGCCTCCTTGAGATGTTCCTGGCCAGATGATCTGGCAGTGCTGGATCTCATGCACGCACTGTAGTTCAGCTGGGCAGGCGTGAATCCTGTCATGTTTTCCATCCCTCCAGCATTGGAGGCTTGTGCCAAAGGCCCAGTCATCTCTGGTGGCTTCCAGGATTTATTTTATTTTTTCACTTTAATTAGAGATGCCTATAAACTGCAGCCCCGGGTAGTGGTTCCAAGTGTGTAACCTCAACAGTTGAATGTGCAGAGGATTGTTTTGGGCTGAGTTCTCTTGCTCTCTCCAGCTGTTTGGAAAGACAATTGATTTACAGAAGATGCGCCTTGGAAGATGTCCTTGCTTGCCTGTCAAATCTATCCTAGCCGACTGCAAACAGCAGCACAGTCCTCATAAGTCTTGGCAGACTCCAGCCCGTTAAGAGAGGTCTACAAACAAAGCACACAAGTCCTGAGCTTCCTTCCTCTCCAGGCTTTGTGTATGGCTTCGTGGTAAACAAATGGTACCTTCATTTCCAAATCCCATTTTCAGTCATTTTGGCCATGACCCCTCTTGACTATGCCTGCTCTGGGGCGGCTTGCCTTCTACAGCCCCTGCTTCTACCTGGAGATCCATGAGCTCAGCTCCCAGGCTCTTCCCTGATGGTCTCTCTCTGAGCTCTCGCCTCAGGCTTGTACTGTGCCTGATGGGACTCGAATGGTCCTGTTGGCAGCCTGGGCACACTCATAAGAACCTAAAAACATAAGAAGAGCCGTTCTGACAAATGGTCCATTGAACCCAGTATCCTGTCTCCAACAGTGGCCAATCTCAGTCGCTGGGGATAAGTACCCAACAGGTCACAATGGGGTGATTCATTCCCTGTTGTTCACTCTCAGCTCCCGAATGTCAGGGTTTATGTCCCTCAAACCTATTTGGCTAATAGCCGTTAATGAACGTATCCAATTCTTTTTAAACCTACGGTACTTGCCTTGACCACATCTTCTAGCAACAAATTCTGCACGTTGTGTGTTAAGTGAAAAATTACTTTTATTTGTTTTAAATCTGCTACCAGTTAGTTTCATAGAGTCCCCTAGTTCTAGTACTAGTTGAAAGGGCAAATAACCGCTCTCTGAGTGTTTACTCATTCCATACCACTCATGACTTTATAAACTTCTATCCTATCCCCCCTCAGTTGTCTCTTCTCCAAGCTGAAGAGTCCTAACCTATCAACCGTCCTTGTACAGAAGCCGTTCCATACCCTTGATCATTTTTGTTGCCCTTCTCTGTACTTTTTCCAGTTCTACCAAACTGCACACAATGTTCAAAGTGTAGTCGCGCCATAGATTTATATAGTGGCATTATGAAACTTCTGTTTTATTCTCTATCCCTTTCCAAATCATTCCTAACATTTGCTTCCCTGTTTGCCTTTTTGACCGCTGCCGCACACTGAGCTGAGGATTTCAATGTATTGTCTACAGTGACTCCCAAGATCCTTTTCCTGAGTGGTAACTCCTAATTTCGAACCCAGAATTACAGATAGTTTGGATTATTTTCCCTACGTGCATCACTTTGCAATTGTCGACATTTAAATTTCATCTGCCTTTTAGATGCCCAGTCACCCAGTCTCTCAAGATCCTCTTGCAATTCCTCACAGTCCACTCAGGTTTTAAGTACCTTAAATAACTTTGTGTCATCTGAAAATAATATGATCACCTTTACTCCTTTTTCCAGGCCATTAATTAATATATTAAACAACACCTGTCCCAGTGCAGATCCCCGGGGCACTCCGCTATTTACTTCTCTCCACTGCAAAAACAGACCATTGAGTCCTACCGTTTATTTCCTATCCTTTAACCAGTTAACAATCCATGACAGGACACGGCCTCCTATCCCATGACTATTTAATTTTCTCAAGAGTCTCTTGTGAGGGACCTCATCAAACACTTTCTGAAAATCCATATATCAACCAGCTCACCCTTATCCACGTGCTTATTTACACCCTCCAAAAATTCCGATAGATTAGTGAGGCATGACTTCCCTTTGTTAAATCCATGTTGACTCTTCCCCAATATGTTGTGTTTATCAATATGCCCAGAAATTCTGTTTTTTCACAACTGTTTCCTCCAGTATGCCTGGCCTGTGGTTTCCAGGATCGCCTCTGAGGCCCTTTAAAAATATTGGCGTTGCATTTGCTACCCTCCAGTCCTCGGATACAGTGGCATCCAAACCTCTCAGGCTGGGCCAGGCTCCCTAGCAACAGGAGGCCCCACCCCCTATAGAGCACCACAATGTCCCAGCATTCCGTAGAGAGTGTTGCCACATTAAAAACAGGCAGGGGAATGCCATAGCCCTGCTTTTTTTCTGATATAGCCCAGCCCCTTACATAGTACCATAATGTCAATGTGCTCTGTATGGGTTGGGGCTCCAAAACACGCGGAAGAGGCTGGCTGCATTGGGCCCGAGTTCAGGTCGGGGATTTGGGTCCAAACATTTGGCCTGAGCAGGACTCTAATCCCTTTGTCCTCAGCCAGCAGCCTCTTCCCCTGCTCCCAGTGGGAGTAAAAATAAATGTGACCGTGGACTGATTTGGGCCGCTGTAGCATGTTTGTACATGGACCCTGTCTGCACTTGTGTTCTGGTGCCGCCAGATGCTTGACCCAGGGTATCCCAGGTCATGGTGGCGGCTAGCCCAGGCTATGATCCCAGAGCCTCTGAAATCGAAGCCTGGGCTAGGGTCTGCCTGATTGGACCAAAGTCTGCTATGAGAAGCAGCCATGGCTGGCCGTCATTGGCTGCAGTGGTTGCCTGTCATGGGGGTGGTGGGCTGGGTGCCGGGGCGGGGCGCTGGGCAGGACCAGCTGGCCACACATTCCCTGTTCTCCCAACCCATCCATCTGAGTCGACGGTCCTGGTCTAACCCAGGACATGGCAGCCCAGTGTCACTTGTGTTTTTACCCTGGGTCAGTGAGGTCCAGACAATAGCCCTCTTAGACCCTCCCTTCATAGAGTCCTAGCTTGAAGCTAGTCATGGCCTCCAGGCGAGTTAGGGGTCTCCGTTAAATAATGACAACACTCTCCTTTATCACCATGAACTGGCACATCCTCTCTGCGGGAGGGGCCAGGAATTTTCGGAGCAAAACAAATACACATTGGGAAGCCTGACGCATTGTTCTCCCACGGAACCCGCCCCTCCAACACACACACACACACACCCTTTTGTGTCCCACTGCCCATCTGTGGGCTTTAAAACAATAGACTGAGTCACCCAGGAACAAACATTTTCTGCTTTCTCTTTTCATTTGCAGAAGAGAAGCTGGAAAACATCTAGAAGGGCAGGCAGGGGGCTGAGGGGCGGTGACTGTTGCACAGGAGACCCTAGACCGTTTCCCATCTACTGGCTGCTTTGAAAATTAGAATACGTTCTGTGGGTGGAATAAGCAAGGGGCATAGCTGCCACGGTGGCACCAGGGGGGCGCAGCTGAGCCCAGGACTCCAGGGCGGGTTGTCTGCAAGAGGCCTGGGAGCCACTAGGGAATTTTCCGAGGGGGCAGAGGGAGGGAGCAGGGCCAACCCTCTGCCCCTGCCCACTCTGAAAATGTTCTCGCGCCGCACTCAGGCTGTTTTGCAAAAGCCCCCACCAAGAAGGACGTTCTCAGAGTGGGCAGGGGTGGAGTGCTGGCCCCACCAACTCTTAAAACGTCCATGCTGGTGGGGTTGTTGCCTCTCTGGGGCAGGGGCCCAGGTGCAAGAAATGGACCCCACATTACCGTCCTCTCCTGTTTTCCACCTCCTTTCCCTCCCCTCCTCACACAGGCCCCCTGCCCCCGGACAGCCTGCCCACCCCACACATCCCTGCTTCTACCCAACACTCACCCAGACCCACCTCATGCTGCCACCGCTGCTTGCTCCATCCCGCGCGCTGCCAGCCCTGCGGTGCACAGGGCACTTCCACTTCTGACGCTTCCTCTCCACGCCCAAGTATTACCAACCCTCCCGTTTCAGTCAGGAGGGCTATGAAAAATACATGGTGCAGGGCTGCATCTGTCTCTTATACACATCTAGATGTGTATAACTCCAGTCTCCCTGCCTGCCATCTGGTCCATGGGCCAAGGGTAAGGTCGGCCTTGTCTCTTGGGATAGACACCTGTATTTAATTGCTCACGACAAGACTCTGGACACGTTCCCTGCTCCGCGTGCTTGTCCCATGTTCTAAACCCATAACATCCACAAGCATTATCAGTCAGTGCAACTCAATCCCTCCTGCTGTGTGAGAGTCAGGAGAGTCACCTGTTGAAATTAGTTGTTGGTGAATTGTCGTCATCCTCAAACTTGGTCTCATTTTTCCTTTGGCCACCATGTTCCACCAGTCATGCCCATCTGGTGCCTGTCTGCTACATTCTTCTATTTCCCTACCTTCCCCTTCTTTAATGTGATCCCTGTATTGAATTCTCTCATGTCCACATTTTGTTTCCCTAGAACGTTTGAAAATGTGTTCGTTAGTCTGCAACCCCCTTCCTGGCACTGGTGGCTGGAGAGAGTGAACTTTTAGTTTTGTCGGGAGGGGGTGGTGGTTGTTTTTTTGCTATCAGTTCTCTTCTCATTTCACCCTTCTGGGGAACCCATTCATCTGTGTAAAGATCTGTCCCGTGGACTCAGAACACACAACAGTAAAACCATATTGTGGTTGCCATGATTTTTAATTAATCTGCTTTCAATGTTCATCTTCCTGATCCAGCTATTGATATTTTCCCTCTTGGCAACGTAATAATTTCCAGTCATGTAAAGATTTTGATCTTTCAAGGTTAGGTCTGTTATGCGTATCATCCAACATTCCCTACTCAGGAGGGGCAGGTCACTCTTTGGGTGCTGAATCCCATTGTTTCTCTTTCAGGGGGTCAACATTTGTAGTTGTGCAAGGGAAAGTACCTGGAGAGCAGAGGGTGACCACATCTAAGCCTGACAGAACCCAACTGTTCCTCCTGTTAGGCCCAGGCTGGGTTAGGCATACTGTCTCACCAAGCTGCTCAGGCCAGACTCCCTGATTGTGGGAAATCCCACATGCTACAAAGAAATTGAGAGCTGACCGCTTAGTTGGTCCACAGTTTGAGGACCACTACTCTAGGCCAGTGGTTCTCAACCAGCGACAGGGTCTCAGAAGGGGCTCGGGGCGGCCCAGGAGTCCTGGTATGGCTGTGTTGCACCCTCTTCTGGCTACAAAGGTTAGTTAGAATTTAAAAGGTCAAAGTTCAACTGAGGGGAACCTGGCTGTAGTTCCTTGAGTAGAGGCGGCTGCAGCAGCTTTGCTTTTTGAGGTTCCCAAATTTGGTTGAAATCGTAAGTAGGATCACAACCTTTGTGGATGGGATCACAGCCATGTCGATGTTTCGACACAACCATGTTGACACATGTTGACACAACCATGTCGACTTTGCATGTCTTTGCTTTTGGGGTGGGGGGGGTCACAGAGTTACAATTAAGGCTCAAAATGGGGGTCACATTCACATTTTGGGGAACCCATTTGGGAACCCATTTTTGCCTGAAGCACTTTGAGGGGGGGGACGGACGCCCCACTGTTAATAAGCTCATTGGATTCCTACCCTAGAGTCTTCTGCTCCTGAAACCCTCTTCAGCTCTTCCCTATATTGCCTCCTGTGCCTCAGATGCCTTCCCTGAGCACACACATGCTGCTCCTTTCCTCCTTCCAGATCCTTCCTAAAAAGTTACCTCTTCTGTTCAGTTTTCCCTAGCTCCTCACCCGCATAGAGTGCTCTCGGATGCTTCCTATATCCACCAGGATTCCCTTCCTCCTATGTGACTATGCCAGACACGTGCACCTGCATCTTCTCAACTTCTTGACTGTATCCTGGTCTCTCCCTATGTTCCCTTCCTCCTTGCCTCCCCACCCTTGTCCATCCTAGATTGCAAGCCCCTCACCACAGGGACTTGTCTCTCTAATTATGACTCTTCAGCCTGCCCAGACACATGGCTGCCTATGTAGATAACGGAAAGACAAAGTGGTTCAAATGGTCCCTTTTATTTGACCAACTGTTGTTGGTGGAAAGCTTTTGGGCCACACAAGACCCTTCCTCAGGCATGTAGCATAGCCAGTAGAAATATATACACTGCGCAAATGTAGGGCAGATCTATATGAGGGG
>QEPC01003796.1:4717890-4794709 GCA_003113815.1 Sphenodon punctatus | reverse complement strand
GGATCAATAGCTTGAAGGTCACGGAAGGGGCGTAGAGAAGGGGAAGAGGAGGGGGGACAGTGGGAAATGTTGAAAGAGGCAAGGAAGTGGTCTGATATAGGATGTTCCTTACTTCCCACGTTATGGAAAATTCAAAGGGAGAAATTTATCTCCATTGTTAAACCTACGCTTTTGCCCTGCCACTTTCATGTTGTTCACAATTCACAAAAGCGGGGAATCCTGTGAACGAAGCATTTGCATATTATGCATATTATTATGCAAAAATGTGGGGGAACCGGGTTCCCGGTGAGAATGCACCTTCAGAGGGTTGTCAGCTCTCGCCAATTCTCCCAAAGCAGCCAGGAATTAAAGACTAATCTCTAGGAATCTCAAGCAACCGGGGGAGTTGGGGGGGGACCATTGGGAATTCTCAAAGCTGAAGTGCCATTCAATATTCATTCTATCTTGTGTGATCACCATCTCCTTAATTCTTATTAATCTGATGAAGAGCAGGTTTGCAGGTCTTCTAATCAAAGGAATTTACAGACAATTTTGAAACTTGCCCATCATCAGTCACTCGTGCCTTTTTAGAATTGCTCACACCATTGCACAGAAATTGCATTAAGGGCTGGATGTGATTTTTTGTTGTCATTTGGCACATGTATTCTTTGGAAATGTGACCTCACCGTGTCAGAGTCTGCCTGACCTGGAGCAGAAAGGACATGGTATGGAAAGCGTGTTGCATGATCAGTAAAGGTGAACAACACACGTCGTGGAGAGAGAGTTCAGGCAAAGCCCTACTCTAGGCCTGTACATTTTCCGAGTTTGTTCAGTTCTTTGCCTTTTCAAATCTTCTCTTTTTTTCCATTTATAATTTTATTTATTCATTCTGTCACCTCACAATTTAATAACAGGTAAACTAAACATTAGTAAGGTTTCTTCCAAGACTCAGCATTAGGAGAGACTCAACCTTGCTGGTTTCTGTTGCCAAGTGTTTATTATGCTGTTATGACTTATGGAATCATACCTGAAACAGATAAGACAATGAAAATCATTCCAAGGGGGTATTGAGTAATGAGTAATGTGTTAAAACTGTCTCAACCACCATCTGGGAGGGAGATATATCTAAAGACTTGCCTCCCCTAAATAAAAGGTCCCACCCCTCCATCTCAAATTAGCTCACTTTGGGCTCATGGGAACACAGGAGAAGTTAGAGTAAGCTAGGTACTTAACTCCAGAGAAGCACCCATGAAAACAAGCCCAGAGTTAAAATGAGGATGGAGTTTGGGGAGGAAGGGGGGTTGCTTACCTCTCCAAACAAGCGAAGGTAAAATGGAGAGAAACTTTTTTACATTGGTTCAGGGGAATTTCTCTGTTTATCTCTCTGTTCGGTCCTCTGCTGTCCCAGCAAACTTCAGTACTTCCTCCTTGTATCAGGGCAATCCCACCTCAGGGAGGACGGTTGGGAGGTATGCCCTTTTTCCAATAAAAGTCAGCCATATGCATTCAGATTTCTGTTTTTCTCTGTCCCGCGTAACACATTTTTGATCTCTTCCACCCTGCTGTATTATTGTTGATCCGTGTTCTACGTGGGTCTGTCTTTTGGCTTACTGTTCACTACCAAACCAAAGAACATGACTTGGGAGCTTAAACCAGTTAAACTTTACAAATGGCTTCAGCCAAGTTATGCTTTCGGTGGTTGGGTTTGGAGGTGCCATAAAGCCACAATAATCAAACTGCAAAGTTTGCCATAAATCCTCCAGCAACCTGAAACTATAGAGGTTCTTGGGGCTCTAGTTTGATCTCCCTCTAACATCAGATATTCTTGGTTCTGAGAATTCTTGGTACAGTAGTTCAGCAACCATTGGCAAAGCAAATATGGCTTTGCATGGAGAGAGAGTTAAAAGCTTCTTTGTTAATAAATAACCTCTCTGGAGATGAGCTTAAAGGAAAACAGAACCAAATATCATCAATTTGACTATGGCCATGCTAAAAATATCTTTTCCCTGGAAGGGTTAGAAAATCACCTTGTCCTACCTATACTATAAATAGCAGCTTTTAGCAAATTTAGAAGAGATGCTCAAGGGGGGATGGGTATTTGTGGCTGGGTTATTTGTTTTCAGAAATTGCAATAGTTTGTGCCAGATGCTTTCAACCCTTGTTCCTCCTGGATCCTGCACTTCTACTCCGGGTAGGTGAGAGCAGGGTCAGAGCAAAGAGAAGTCTGTGCTATTTGGATCTGGTTTAGATTTCTGGGGCCTACAGCGTCTGCACAATTTCTGGATCTTTTTGAATGCTAATGACTTCCTCTGGAGCACATCACAAACACTCCTGTCCTTGTCACTTCTCCTTTTGAAGTTTTTGCTTTCATAAAGCTGCCTTTTCCAAAGCTTTTCTGCTGTCGCTTAACTAACCCAAATCATTTCCCCCCTTCTCTTTGAAACCATTTCGTTTTTCTTCAGTTGCAAATAGCAATTTTCTTATTGCTTAAATGCTGACACGGCCAAGAGAGGCACCAGGCCTCGGGCAAAAGAACAAGCCACACTTAACAAATTGCATAAAATGGGTCAGATTAATATAGAAACCACATTAGGGGCCATATAAAGCAGCGAAAATGAGAAATATTAGAGGGGAAATACTCAAGTGGAGACAAAGCATAGGACTTTGATCAGGGCTGTGTGAATTACAGGCCTGTGAGCGACTGGAGCCAAGCTCAATGGGTCCTGTTGGACCTGGGGTCAGGTTGTGGGTCTGTTGGGCTCTGGACAGGTCCGATTCTCTAGCTGGAAGAGGTTCATTCCCTTAGGAATCACCATGATGTGATGGCACCTCCTAGAGGTGGGAGATTACTTTAGCCCCACCCCCTTATTGTGACATCATGGAGCTGCATCCAACCACATCAGACTTGTGTTTAGGGTTGCCACTGCTCCCGGTTTCTCTCTGGACTCGGGGTTTCTTCCCAATTTCTCAAGACCAACCAGGGATGCCTGTGGCTAACTTGGAGAATCAAGGCTTCTGGAGGCAGCAAGGGGGGTGGCACTGATCATTTCGTAAGGGGGTAAGAGCTAGAGACTTTCCTGCCCCTATGGAGTGCCATCACGTGATGTCATGACTTTCTGTAAGGGTGACTGATATGGTTACCCCCTCCCCCTTCCAACGTGGTGCTACTCCTTCCAGGTTTCCTCAAGTTTCTTTGCTTACGAAAATCACAATTTGTACCTCCTATTTGAGTTTAGTTGATTCCCCAGTTTGACTACCCTTCAGAAAAGCAGCCAAGGTTAGCTGAGGGGAAGCTTAAGGTAACTTTGGCCAACTGGCCAGGTACACAGAGACATTGGCCATGTACACAGAGGTGGTCTCTCAGGTAGGAGGGACCCAGACCGTGTAGGGCTTTAAAGGTCAACTTTTAATGCTGACAAGTGCAATGTTACGCACATAGGGAAAAATAATTCAAACTTATGACTGTTTTTACACGGACGCCCCCCCCCCGCCCCGTCGCTCAGTGTTTGGGCGGCTGTGTGGCAGGGGGGCAGCCTGTGTAAACTGTCGCCGGTAGGTGGGGGGATGGGTGCGCGGCGGCTGTGTAAACGCCATGGGTGGTGGCTGTTTGTGCATGCTTGCTCCTGCCGCACACCCACCAACACCTCCCGCACACTGACCTCCACCCACAGAGCGCCCCGACAGGACGGAGAATGCCCCTTGGGTGTAGGTGGGTGTCGGTAGGTGTAGGTGTGTGTGTGTCTGTGTAAATGGGCACATACCCACCTACACTCGCCGCGCCAACACACGCACACCCCATCCCGGTCCATGTAAAAATGGCCTATCTGTACACAATGCTGGTTCTAAATTAGGGGTTGTCACTCAGGAAAAGGAATCACTGTGGACAATACACTGAAATCCTCTGCTCATTCCGCAACCGCTGCCAAAAAGGCAAACAAAACATTAGGAATTATTTGGAGAAGCATACAGAATAAAACTGAAAATATCATAATGCCACAATATAAATTTGTAGTACAACCAGATGTGGAATATTGCCGTTCCGGTCACCCCATCTCAAAAAAGAGTTAGTAGAACTAGAAAAGGTACAGCAAAGGGCAACCTATGATAAAGAGTACAGAACGGCTTTCGTACAAGGAGGGCCTTGATAGGTTGGGGCTCTTCAGCTTGGAGAAGAGACGACTTAGAGGGGATATGATAGAAGTTTATAAAATCATGAGTGGTGTGGAATGAGTAAATAGGGAACTTTTTTTACCCTCTCAAATAGTACTAGAATTAGGGAACACTCCATGAAACTAACAAGTAATATATTTAAAACAAAGTATTTTTTCACTCAGTGCCCAATTAACTTGCAGAATCTGTTGCCAGAGGATGTAGCCTAGGCCAGTATAGCTTGGGCTGTGTTCTCATCTGCGGCAGCGGTGGCGGCAGCGGGAGGGGCGAGGGAAGGCACGGCAGTGCAGAGGAGCGGCTGACGGGAAAAGAGCCGGTGCGAACGGGGATCTGCCGTGGGGGACAGCAGATCCCCGTTCAAACCGGCTCTTTCCCCGGCTGCCGGCTTGTCCACGCTGCTGCGTCTTCCCTCGCCCCTCCCGCCGCCGCCGCAGGTGAGAACACAGCCTGAGTTTAACAAAGGACTGGATAAGTTCTTAGAGAGAGGCCAATGTTCGGATATTAGCCAAGTAATCAGAGGGCGCAATATCTGACTGTTGGAAGCTGGGAGTGAACAGCAGGAAATGGATTTCCTCATAATGACCTGTTAAGTACTTCTTCCAAGTGACGGAGATTGGCCACTCTCGGACCGTTTTCAGACGAGCACGGCAGTGCCTGCGCTTGTTTTTCGAAAGAGCCGACAGTCCGTTCTACACGTGACGCTGCCCCCGAATATGCGCATGCGCGGGTGATGCGCATCCATTTCCGGCCGTGAACTGACCAGGTCGGTGATCGAGGCTCATCATACGCGGCCGGAAATGGATGCGCATCGCCCGCACATGTGCGTATTTGGTGGCAGCGTCACGTGTAGAATGGACTGCCGGCTCTTTTGAAAACAAGCACGGGCACCGCTGTACTCGTCTAAAAACGTCCCAAGAGACAGGATGCTGGGCTCACTGGAACAGTGGTCTGACCCAGTATAGCACTTCTTATGTACTCATGACATCACCAGCCTGACAAAATTTATAGCCAAGCTGCCACGATCCCTTGGGGGTTTGTCAGCTGAAAGGGAGATTAGAGAGTCAAACCTCAATTTAAAATGTTCCAAGGAGTCTGCATTTACTGGCAGGGTTTGAACTGGTCCATCAGCAATTTTTTTTGTCACAGGTTTTCTGCTGAAACACTAAATGAAAACAGTGATCTAACTTTTAATTCTGCAATAGGATTAGTGATACCTTCAGAGTGTTTATGCACTGGGTTTTCAAAAGTTTAATTAAGACTATTATCCTCACTCTGGATAACTGGCTTTCATTCATGTAAACAAAGTCCCGGACAAACTAAGTAACCAAATCTCTTTTATCCGGTAAATGGTTGTTTTGCTGGTTTGGAGAGAACTTTTTCCTTATTTCTCGTGCACCTTAATATAGACTCACAGCAAGGCCGCACATGAAGGCCCTGGCTTATACAGCACCCAAAGGCATGTTTGCAAATCTTGGGCTAGATCAGCATTGCCCCATTTTGAGATTGAAATATAATTCCATGATTCTCTTGCCAAATACTACTAGTCCTCATTGCTGTAGCACTACAGAGCATACACCATGCTTTACAGTCACCGCTTTTCAGAGACAGGTTTCTGCCCAGTGGGTTTACTAGCTAAGATGGACAAGGGTGATGAGAACACAGGAAAAAAAAGACACGGACCTGGGGAACTGAGGCTGAGGCTCACCCAAGGCCACCTAGGGTGTTTTTAGACGTAACGCTGTTCAGTGTTCTGTAACACAGGCCGCTTTTAGATGATCACCTGATACGGTGCCGCGCATTCTTTCCAAGCCGCGAATGACCTACCTCGATCAGGCTCCTGGTCAGTTCGCGGCTTGAAAAGAATGCACGGCGCCGTATCAGGCGCGCGATTGCCGGCGGCATCACGTGTAATTTCTCCTCGCGAGGTTTTTGAAACCCCGTGCGAGCGCACCGCGTGATCGTCTAAAAGCGGCCACAGTGTTCTACAGTTACAGTGTTTCGACAGACCGTCAACACAGTGTTCACCACAAACACTGGGGGTGTCTTTACACATAACAAAGATCGGGTGTCAAACCCCCTAAGCATGTGTTTGGCCGTTATGTGTAAGCACCATAATAATCCCAACACCAATTTGGCCACCCATTGAACACACAATGTGAACACCATGGCATCACAAGGACAATTTGCATGTTCCGGCTGAACACGCGGCCAACATTGTGTCTAATGATATCACGTGACATGTTAGCAGGTACAACACGGGGAACGAGGTGGCAGCGCTTGCGTGTTGAGATTGGGTGGCGAGCAAAACACCGATTTGCCCCAAGATGGGCTGTGTGTCTAAGCAGCACCACATGGTGAACACAGGGCCAAACCAGTGTTCATATCAAGGTCAAAACACACATTCAGACACCCATTGACGTTATGTCTAAAGATGCCCTGGAAGTGAACAACTGCCAGCTCTTGACAGTTTAATCAGTGTTTGGGGTGAATGCTGTGTTGGCTGTCTGTCTAAACACTGTAACGGTAGAACGCTGAACAGCGTTATGGCTAAAGGCACCCATAGTGAGTTTATGGCTAGGTTGGGATTCAAACCCTGACTTCCTATCTCTAAGTTCAGCCCCCCTTACCTGCTGCACCATAGTGGCTCCAACAGAAATTGTAGCCAGTAGTAATTAGAATCTCAATCCCATCTGCAGACAGTGTGACCCTACATAGTGTTTCCACTCACAGTCTGGGGACCTCTGGGCTTGATTCAGCTCTTCCCTGCACTCCGTCCTCTAGAATAGATGTAAATCTGTGTATCATTAGGTCTCCATGCTGTAGCACTAAAACTGTGCTGTAGCCCTGATTCGTACCTCACGCTAGTTTTGCACTGGTGGAATTTCACTCGCTTCCCTGGAGTCGCTCCTGATTGACACTAGTGTGATGTAAACTAAAAATGAGGCCCTGATGGGGTTACTACACCTCCCCTTTAAAAGAAGACGCTTATGAAAAACACATGTTGCAGGGCTACAATGGAACCAATGCAGCCATGCACCATGTATGGTAACCCTCTTAGCCACTAAGGCCGTTTTCACACAGGTGCCCTGCCCCCAGCGGGGGGGGGGGGATGTGAACGCAGCCCGCAGTGGGTGGGGAGTGGGTGGCCACCTGTGGGAACGGCGCCTCTGGTGGTGGTGGGGTGCATGCGCGCACCTGTGCTCCACCCATCACCCATGCACGGAGCAGCAGACTCCGATGCCGGTTGCTCCGTGCATGGAGATGGGTGGAGGTGGGTGTACGCCCGTTCCCACGGCATTGGAGTCTCTTGCTCCATGCGTGGGATGGACGCACACCCATCTCCACCCAGCGAGGGTACACACTCATCCCCCCCCACCCACCACCACTGGCCTGTTTGAAAATGGCCTAGGAGACACTGATTTCTGATGAGATGATTGTGGCGATAACGGCAGAAGTGAAGAACTGTGCTCATGGATGAATTGAAGACGGCAGGCGTGGCACCCAGCAGAAGGAAAAGGCAGCAATGAGATCTTCAGGTAGCTCTGGCTCAGGTGCATTGACTCTTTCCCACCACTCCCCTAGGGTTGCTACCTCTGTATATTTGCCGCAGGTTTAAATTGCGGTTTAAATTCCGCTTGTCTAAAAAGGCCCTTAGGCCGCTTTTAAACGAGGCCTGTAGAAGCGCCTCCGGAGCCCCGCGTTCAGAGGAAAGCCGCGCAGGGAATGTTTCCAGGCTCCCCGCGCTGCCGGAAGTGACGTTGCTCCCCATTGTCGGCAATGGCCAGAGATGCGCGGCTTTGAAGAGGTGCGTTCTGAAAGCCTGAAAAGTGAGGCTTTCAGAACGTGCCTCTTCAAAGCCCCGCGTTTCCAGCCGCTGCCGAAAACCGGCAACACGCCACTTCCAGCAGCGCGGAGAGTGTGTAAACACTCCCCCCCGCAACTTTCCTCTGAAGGCGGGGCTCAGGAGGCGCTTTTAAGCGCCTCATTTAAAAGTGGCCTTAGAGAGCCTTTTTATAAGCTCGTTGAAAACTCTTTCCCCTTCCCCAATAGATGCTCTCGGTTTTCAGAGAATCTCAAAATCATGAAAGTATCCAAATTATATATTTCTATTCAGTCTTAGAATGCCCATCTTGGAATTTGTCTGGGGATGCATTCATCAACAAAGCTGCCATTACAAGGATACAAATAGCCTAGGAGGGCTTGGAAAGCCGACCGAGAGAATCCAGAGGTTTGCAGCAATCGAGGCGACAGCTCCATTTCAATGAATTGCATCGCAGGGAGTGGCACGCTGGCAGCAGCCAGTGTTACTTGGGAAATACTGCCTTCCCCTGCCGCTGACATTTGTCAGTGTTTCGTGTGGTCACCAGCCAGTTTGCACTAATCAATAACCAGTGACGTTCATTGTGCATTCCTGGGAAACTGCAATTCTGTCCAGGACTCAATAAAATGTGTCATATGGGACTGCACACCTTGCTGTTCTACAATGCAACCAGAATAAACATAGGGTTCTTTTAGATTTAATAAGCGCAAAAGGGCTCCGGCATGGCCCCATTGAAATTGGTGGAAATTTCACCGCCAGCTTCATTATTTATATTCCTGAGTCTCAAACTCTTTTAGACTGTGAGCAACTTTGGGGTCTCCCTACAATGTCCCTCCTTTGTCAGAGAGAGAGGAAGGGAGAGAGAGGTTGAAAAGAGATGGAGAGACAGATGGGGGGGGGGGGGAGCTGGAGAGGTTCTTGTCCCACCTGTTCCCCCAACTGCTTCTTTTCCCACCTGCTGCCTGAGGGAGCCCGGACCCCCTCCCCCCACCATTTTGAAACAATAGATTTATCTAGTGTTTTTCTGTGTTCCGAGTGCTTTATAAACCATATCCAGTTCACCCTCACAAAAACCCTGCAAGGCAGAACATTCTTATTCCCCTTTTACAGATGGGGAACTGAGGCTGAAAACAGCAACTTGCCCACACAGCGACCCAGTCGGTTCATAGCTAAAATGGGATTGGAGCTCTGGTCTTCCAGGTCTGAATCCAACAACCTCTCCACTAGTTCAGGTGTGGAGAACCTTTTTAGGAGCCTCCTAGTACAATCTTGTAAGGCCACATGGAAGTTCGGAGGGGGAGTAGGGTGCTAAAGAGATTCATTCAAGAGAATGAGGACCCAGATCATAGATTTGTGCCGTGGATCTGTCTCCTATCCTTGTGCCACGTCCTCATCTCTGCTCTCTTGCCCTGAGCTCACTCTCAGTTCTTGGGGATATGTATTGGCTCCAGGGGCTAGATCCAGGAATTGGGAAGGGGCCAAATAAAAACTAGTTGTGGGTTGCATTTGGCCCCTGGGCCTGACATTCCCCACCCCTGAGATACAACATCCCTGCGAGATGCCTGCCTCACCTGTATTTGATGGCATCGGTGGCCTTACTAGTAGGTGCTGTGTTTACTACTGCAGGTAGCACCCATGGCTTCCCTTCACTAATTCCCTGCAGGACTAGGCCCAGGAGATTAGGATAAATGATTACAGGAACGCAGCCCAGAGGGGGGAGTTAGTAGTACTTCGGCCTTTAAGCATAAACTGAAGGTTGCAAATGGAGCCAAGTGGCTAACTGGAGCCCGCTGAGCTGGACGTGGCCAAGGGAGAGGCAGAACCAGGAGGGGCTCTGCCTCACAAGGGCTGTGCCAGGCAGCAGCTGCCCCTGGGACGAACCTGGCTATAAAAGGGATCGTGCCTGACAGGGGAGCCTGTAAGAAAGGTACTCAAGAGACTGAATGTGTGAAATCCGGCTACAGGAGGGCTGTGCCTGACCGGAGAGGGGCCTATGTTGAGGGGCACCCTGAGAACATAGGAACTGCAGGTAGAACTGGTAGAGACGGGAGGACACTATAAATAAAGGGCAATTTGAGGAAAGGGTCCTGTATGGGCTAGGTCCTTGGTGTGCGGCTCCCACGGGGATTCGCCCTGTTGCACACCCATCCTATCGGGCACAAAGTTTTCCGAAAGCAGCGGTATTTTATTAAGGTGAGGGCACTCATTCAGTAGCAAGATCCTCGAACATCTGGCGCTGAGCCAAAGAGCAGATTCTGTATTCCTAAATATCACCGCCATTCTCAGGTAACACCCTGAAGCTCTGAATAGTTGTGCCCAAAGGTAGATTGATTCATATATTTCCTAAAAAAACTTGAAGAGGTTTTTGGGGTTGGTTGGGGGGTTTGGGGGGGGGGGTTGGGTGTCGGTGAGGAGAAGGGGTTGACCATTTTTGCTCAGTTATTTGGCAGTTTGACCCAATATCCAAAATGAAATGACCAAACAAATATAATAATAATTAATGAATTAATAACAACAACAACCCTCACGCCCCAAACGAATATCCAAATGCAGCAGGCTGAAATGATGCTCTTTTTGCAGCCAATCTTGTTCATACGACCAGGGCCCACAGAGGGACCAGGGCCCACAGAGGGACGTTCTTGGTAGCTGCCCTAGCACGTAGTAGTAGTAGTAGTAATAGTAATTTATTTAGCGTAGCCAAAGGCCATAGCAAAAGCAAGCATGAAAAACATATATAGTACAATCACAACAATTCAATTTTAAAATAATACAAAGAAATCAGACTTTCCAGGTCCCATAGTGAGGGGCTACAACCCAAAACGAACACAATTCCCACCTGGGATTCCCCCACCCCCTAACCCTACATATTGGTCGGTTGGAAATTTAGAAACTTCTTTCTGACATGGAAAGCAAATAACAAGAAGAACAATACAGCTTGGGTGACCGTCGGATTTTCATCGGACAAAGCTCTGATCGTCAACTCCGAGGTTGTTCTTGCCGGCAGGTGCTTCAGGAAGCCTGCCAACCATCTTTCCCTTAACTCATTGTAACAATTGCAGTTAAATAGAATGTGATCAGTTGATTCAGCTTCCAAATTGTCAAAGGGACATAACCTTTGGGTATAAGGGAGAGCAGAATGTCTACCCTCCAACACTCGTGTTGGTAGGGCGTTAAATCTTGCAAGCATAAACAGATAGGTTTTTCTAACAGAACTTTAAGTTGTCAAGTAGCTTGCCATAGTTCCTATTTTGGGGGCAATGCTGCGCAGTCCTCCTGTCTGTTAAGGTCATTTAGTCTGCTATAAACCTCTGCTTTTGCTGCTGTCAATCCCTTTGCTAATAAGTAGGCTACAGCAAAACCCATCAGTCTGAGCTTTGACTCAACCTGTTTAGACCACAAACTATATATGAGTCTTCACCAATATATAAGAATAAACCAGAGCCATGTTGTAATCTTAAGCGAAGCCATAATCCAAACACCAACTTCCAGGCCTCATTTTCCCAGGCTATTTGACCCAATTCTAGTTGTACTGCTGCTGTCGGTACCCTGCAAGGGAGGTTTAGCAGTGCTGTGCAAAATCTGGATTGAAGGCTGTTTAAGTCAAAGACTCCCTGGACAGACCATAGAGCAGCACCGTAAAAGAGTTGAGCACGGGACTTTGCTTCTATAACCTTCCGAGCAGAAATCTGCCCTAGCGCCGTGGATCTCCCTTTCCCCCGGAGATCGGTCAGAGCCCGAGTATATTCCGGAGGCCGTGTAAAACCTTTCGTTTCGGCAAAACATTGACAGGTGGGGATAGGGGGGGGGGGGGGTCTAAAGTGATTTGAGTATGTTTTGCATATTGAATGTTATCCGTCACCCTGAGCCTTAGGGGAAGAGTGGGGCAGAAATTTAAATAAATAATTAAGTAAATAAGAGACATGTGTTGGCGCTACAAACCACTGTGCCAGCAGGAGCTCCATTAACTTCGGTAGGGCTAGCCCCAGCGCAGTAGTGGATTACACTGCAAGGCTGATACAAAAGGATGCAGGATTTTCCTCGTCGTTGGGATTTCTCCCCGTGAACAGGGAACAGATTTTAAACAAATAAATGGATAGCTAGCCCATCTGCCCCGGTCTTTATATATTATTTTTCCATTTATTTATTTTCACCAAACATTGAAATTGTGGAACTTATTGCCAGGATGTTGTCCAGGTCAGTAGCTTAGCAGGCTTCAAAAACGGACTGAATGAATTTTTGAAAGCCAGGTCCATGAAAGGCTACTAGCGGGGTTGGTCACAGGTACAAGATCCTTGACCCTCGGAACGGAGGGAGCATGGCAGGAAATAGGTTACTCCATTGTAACCTGCTGCTTACTCCCCTGAGGCAACCGAGGTTGATTGCTGTCGGAGACAGGATGCTGGGGTGGATGGACTATTGGTCTGACCCAGTAAATGGCACTCTTTATGTTCTTATTTTCTTATGACTGTAACACTGCTGTGGATGGCAGGTAATGGAATAGATATAAGCTCTTGTTCCGTAGGGAAGTGCCACAGGCTTACTTGATATCTCATGCAAAGAATATGCTTGCTAGCGTGAGACTTCTTATGGGACAACAGAGCCTGGACGTAGCGGTTTGTAATGGAAAGACTGAGAGACCCTTAATCTATGAAGGGGATCGTTTTAATCATCCCAAAAGCCATGATGCGACACCAAGAGGCATGTGAAAACTCCCTCTTTCATTGAATTGGTTGAGTGCTTGTCATGCCTTTTCTCTCCTCCTCCCATCTCTTTTCTTTTCCTCCATGGATGATGTTTCTCTTCTTCCAGTTGAGAGGGTGAAAGCAATTCTGTTTATTTGGAAAACTGAAAAGCCTTCTGTGCCTTGTCTGCTGCTGCTCTGTTAAAGTTCAGAGTTCCTGGGCCGGAATGGGCACTCCGTCAATAAGATTCTTGTTCAGGCTTCCAGTGCGGCCCACGCAGAACTGCTTGAGTTCAGCTGCTGCGTTCACGGCCTGCAAGCGAAAAGGTTGTGTGTGTGTGTGTGTGTCCCCTTCATTTTGCATACTTTGCATTCAAATTTGGGTGTGTCAATCCAGACACTTGAATCCACGCTTGGACATGTCATTAAAAAGTACCTGAGTTTCAGGGACTGCGGGGAAAAATACAAATATTTCAAAAGAGAATTAGGAAAATATCCCACCTCTCTCCTCCAATGTCTAGTAAGCAATCATTATTTCCCCCAACTATTTAGAAATTCAGAGCCTATGTTTGCTGTGCTCCCTCCCTCCCTCCCTTCAAATTCCTCCTGAAAACCTACCTCTTCTCCATCAAGCTTTCCCTAGCTCCTCATCTTCAGAGACTCATCACTGATGCCTCCTCTTCCATCCTTCACTCAGAGTCACCTTCTCCCCAGTAACGAAGCTAAGCAAGCGCATCTGCAACTTCTCAACATCATGAATGCATTAGGGATGGGCGAACGCAGTTCGGAGTTCGGATCGAACTCAAATAGTTCAGTCGACCGAACAGAACGTGTGAACCAAACTCGAATTCGAACGTTCGGTTCGGATGTGTTCGGTGAGTTCGGAATTGAATTTCCATTGGTTTCAATGGAAAACACATTATCGGCTGTAACTTTTTTATTTTTTATGCTATGTCCCTCTCTACTGCGGCCCCAGACCTGTGACTCTCCCAGGCCCCGGGACCCCAGCAGCAGTCAGGAATGCCGATCCACGGCGCTGTCAGATCAGCCGCCGCCCACGTGCTTCTGCCACTGCTGCCCCAACTCGCCTCCGGCTCCATCTTGCCACCGCCGCCAGAAAAGGAGCCGGTGTCCTCTTCCCCTCCCTCCCGCCGGAGCAACAAGCAAGGGTACCGCTCATAATTTCAGCGGAAGCCTCGCCATCCTGTCGGCCACTGCAGACCTCGCGGCCCCCTCAGCCCATCGCAGACTCCTCTGGCATCTGGCATCTGACCCAAACAACACCCACAGGGATTCCTCGACCCGGAACCGGGTCTCAGGTACCGGGCATGGGCAGGTCGAGGAAGGTGGCCTCCCCAGTGGAACATGGGGATGACCAGGGGGAGAGGGGGCATGGCCAGGGGGATCCCGCCCCTCCAGTTCTCATCAGGGAGGGCGAAGCTACCCCCACAGTCCCTCTCCCAGGCCCCAGCCATTCTCCTCCTCTGAATCAGGGTGTCTTGTCCCCAGACCTGGCAGACACCCTGAACATAATTAATTATGGCCCTTCTGGATAGGCTCGAGGCTCTGGTGATTCACCAGCCCAACAAAAGACCCTGGGGCTCACATAGGGTCCCCTCCTACAAGCGGGCCCTGGCCAAGGGCTCTAAGGCCCCGGCAAAGTCTAGGATGACCCATCTCCTCAACTCCCCAGAGGACTCTGATGAGGATCTCCCCATCTCCGCTCAGGACACTCCTTTCAGAGCACACTCCCCATCCCGGAGTCCCCCTAGGGCTCACGATGACTCCCCGCGCAGCTCCGTCTCTGAGGAAGAAGGGGAGCTGGGGGACTCGGAGGGGGAGCCCTCCCTGTTGGAGGAGCAGGGGACCCAGGCTGCCGCCGCCACCGAACACAGGAGGGAATTCCCCTCGCAGTACAGGGATGACCTGATGCGACACGTAGCCTGCACCCTTCAACTTAAAGAAAAGGCTCACAAGCCCCAGTCCTGAGACTCAGAGGACGATCAGGACGCCAGAGCTCCTATCCCCAGGGTGCATAAGCCAGACAAGGGCCTGCCCCTGGATAAGGCATTTGAGAGGCTCATCTTAAATGAGTGGAATCAGTCCACGCACTCGCACAGGCTGCCCAGATCTCAAGAGACACGCTCTATGCATTCACTCAGCGTAGAGGGGTCCTTTTCCACCAGCCCAAGGTAGACGCAGTCGCAGCTTCCCTCGCCCGGCAGACCCTCTTCCCTACTGAGGGGGACTGCTACCCCACGGACCCCACTGATAAGGTCATAGAGGGGGTCCTATGAAAGGGCTTTGAAGCCGCTTCCATGTCCATGAGAATGGCCACCGCGACCTCCTATGTCGCCAGGGCCATAATATCCTGGTTCCAGGAGGTGCAGAGCCCAGAGGTCTCTGAGAGGAAAGCAAAGGCTCTCATGTCCCGCATAATGCTAGGAATCTCGTTCATCGCGGACGCTTCTACAGGGCAGCAGCCTCAAGCGTTGCCACTCGCAGACGACTCTGCCTGAGGTCCTGAGGTCCTGAGGTCCTGAGGTCCTGGTACGGGGACCGTACAGCCAAAAACCTGTTGATCGACGGCCCATACCAGGGACACAAACTCTTTGGCCCCTGTCTGGACAAGGTCTTGGCCGATGCCAAAGACAAAACCAAGTGCACTACCCTGCAGCAGGTGTTCAATAAGAAGAGTTCCATTCGCCCCGGCTGCTTCACCGGAGACTCAGCCGCTCTTCGTAGCGGTCCAACACGAGCCCCCTTCCCCAGACAGTCCAGAAACAAGTCCAGCTGGCAGGGAAAGAAGAAATACCAGCCTCCCTCTCGCCATCAACCCTCTGGAGGTCCCCCCCAAAGGAAACAGGACTGACCACTCCTCACGCATCGGAGGCAGACTCCAGGCTTTCTCTCCAGTCTGGGAAGCTTCAGTCTCCGACACGTGGGTAAGGGAGAGCATAGCTCGGGGCTACTCGATCAAGTTTTCCTCTCCTCCTCCGAACAGATTCCTCCCTTCCCCCGTATCTTCCAGGTTGCAGAAGCACAGGGCCATGCTGGACGAGATCCATCGATTGCACACCATAGGAGCTATCAAGCCAGTCCCTCCAGCCCAGCACAGGCTGGATCTCTGCTCCATCCTCTTTCTCGTCCCAAAGAAATCCAGTGAGTGGAGAGCCGTCCTCGATCTCACGTGCCTCAACTGGTGAGTAAGAAAGAGGAAGTTCTGGATGGAGACCCTGAAACCCATCTGCCAAGGAGTTCGCAAAAGGGACTGGTTGGCGTCTCTGGATCTGAAGGAAGCATACCTCCATGTGCCCATCCTCCCAGGCCACCGCAAATGGCTCAGGTTTGCGTACGATGGCACCCATTGGCAGTACACTGCCCTTCCATTCGTCCTCGCATCAGCACCCTGCACCTTCACCAAAATACTGGTGCCGCTCGTGGCAAATCTCCGCCTAGAGGGGATTCATGTCCACCCCTACTGGGACGATCTCCTCTTCAGATCCTCGTCCAAAGCCAAGGCCTGCCAGGATGTACAGAGGATGCTCGAATACCTTCAGGCACATGGCTTCCTCGTCAACAGCCAGAAAAGTCACCTAAGTCCCAGTCAACGCCTGGAACACCTAGGAGTCATAATAGATACAGCAAGGGACAGAGTCTTCATCCCCCACCCACGCCAGGAGAAGATAGGGCGCAGGATACATCTACTTGTGTCCAGCCCCAGACTTCGCCTCAAGTTCCTGGCATGTCTCCTGGACCTCCTAGTATCCTGCATGCAACAGATAGCCTGGGCACGCTTCCATCTCCGTCCACTTCAACAGCTCCTCAGGCCATGACAAACTCACCTCATCCATGGTCACAACCACTGGATTCACCTACACACCAGACTCAAAACTTCCATGCGCTGGTGGTTGACCAGCAAGCCCTTCCGGCAGGGCTCCCCACTCTCCGAGCCCCAGAGGGTAACCGTCACTACGGATGCCAGTCTGACCGGTTGGGAAGCCCACTCCCAGGCCCTGACTGCTCAGGGGCTCTGGTCAGAGGAGGAGTCAACAAAAAGCATCAACCTGCTCAAGCTCAAAATGATCAGACTAGCCCTCCTCAGCTTCCCACATGTTCTGAACTCTCACGTGCTAGTCCTCACAGACAACACCACGGTGAAGGTGTACGTAAACAACCAGGGCAGATCGAGGAGCTGAACCCTTCATGCAGAGGCCAAGGAGCTGCTGACCTGGGCAGAAAACCACCTCATGTCACTCACAGCCCTTCACATCAGAGGGGAGGACAACATGGAGGTGGATTGGCTCAGCAGACAACGCCTGGACCCGGGAGGGTGGCCCCTGGGCTCAGAGGCCTACCAACTCATCAGGTCAACCCTCGGGAACCCACGGTGGGACTTCTTTGCATTGCCCCACAACGCAAAAGCCCCCCTGTTCTTCTCCCAAACGCGAGCCCATGGATCCCAGGGCATAGATGCCCTCAGCTCCCCCTGGCCTCCAGAGCTCCTTTCCCCCATTTCCCCTAATCGGCCAAACTCTGGCAAAGGCCAGGTCAGAGAGAGCCATTCTCATTCTCGTGGTTCCGTTCTGGTCGAGGAGACCCTGGTTCTCGGACATAATCGAACTGGCAGTCTCCTGTCCCCTGTTCCTCCCACAAGTTCCACACCGCCAGGACCCCTTCCTCTTTGAGGGTTTGGCCCACCTGAGGCTAGCTGCTTGGAAATTGAGCGCTTAGCTCTAGAGACACTCGGCTTCTCCGAGACCCTCATGAACACCTTACTTGCTTCGAGAAGGCCTTCCACCCGTAGGATCTACCAGTTAACATGGAAGGCCTTCAGAGGGTGGTGCCAGAGGAGGTCCCTGGACCCTGAGCAGGTTCACATTCCTCAGATCCTCGAGTTCCTACAAGAGGGACTTGACAGCGGCCTAAAGCCCAATACTCTCTCTAAACAGGTGGCCGCTCTGGACTCTGTTTTTCTGCCTGCAAGGGCCTCAAGGTAGCTGGCCATCACCTCATCAGAAGGTTTCTAACTGGAGCCAAGGCTCTCCCCCTCCCCCCCCCCCATAGTCCACAGGTTTCCATCCTGGAGCCTAAACCTAGTGCTAGGGGCTCTCCACGCTCATCCCTTTGAACCCCTCAGGAAGGTGTCCCTATTCTTCCTGTCTACCAAGGTTGCCTTCCTCGTTGCAGCACCTCCACTAGGCGCATGTTCGAGCTGAGGGCACTTTCAATAGAGAAAAATTTCTGCTGCTTCAACTAGGACTCAGTAGTCCTTCGCCTAGACCAGGCCGTCCTACCGAAGGTTAATTCCCTGTTCCACAGGAGACAGGAAATCATATTGCCGTCCTTTTGCCCCAACCCGTCACATCCCAAGGAAAGAGATTGGCACTGCCTCGACGTCAGGTGGGCTCTGCGGATTTACATCAAACACACGGCCCCCTTCCGCTCAGCCTCAGCCTTGTTCGTCAATATAAGGCCGGGACTTAAGGGTTCTAAGGCCTCCAAGGCCGTCATAGCCCGATGGGTGGTGGCCTGCATCACCGAGGAATACAAAGCCAAAGGGAAGGTTTCTCCACAGAACATCTGGCCACATTCCACACGGGGGGCAGCCACCTCGGCAGCCTTCGCAGCCAGAGCCTCTTACGATGAGTTGTGCAGGGCAGCTGCCTGGGCCTCCCTCCACACCTTCACCAGACACTACAAATTAAACACCTTCCAGTCAGCGGAGGCCGCATTCGACAGGCGTGTCCTCCGGGCGGTTCTACCTTAGCGCCGCTGTCTTCCCTCCCTCATCTTCTAGTACCGCTTGGGTACATCCCACAAGATGGACTGGCCAGCAGCCCAGAGCAGATTCAGGGAATTGGGGCTCTTACCTGTGAGTCCCTATTCTGCTTGGGCTGGGCCAGTCCATCGGCCCTCCCGACAGCAGGGGCCAAGAAGCTGTCAGTGCAGCTGACCTTCGGGATCCTATTAATCCTCTCTTGAGTGCTTTACAGATTCGTCAGCTATACTACAACTGAATTGCATAGAGGGAAACCCTGCACATGCGCAGTTCAGTTTTTTCAAATCCTGCCTCCTGCTGGCCAAGGCTCAGTGTCACCCAAAAGATGGACTGGCCCAGCCCGAGCAGAATAGAGGCTCACAGGTAAGAGCCCTAATTCCCTGGTCTATCAATTGGCGATTGTTAACCTGTTGGGGCTCTGGATCCATTTCTAAACCTTGACAGCCTGTTGTGACCAAGTAAACCTATGGCATAACAGCACTGGCCTTTTGTACATGATCATATGATACATTCTGGTGACCCCGTTTTAAGCCATGAGAGATACTGGTCCCTCGATTTACTTTAGGTGTTTTTAGATGGGCATGGGGCTGCCCGCCCAAAGAGTTGCTCCGGGGGCGCACCCCCGTGTCTACCTGCTTCCAGCGCCACCTGGGTCTGCTTCAGATGGACCCAGTGGATTCCCTAGGCTGCGGTCTGCCCGTGTTGTGCCCTCCCACCATAGAGTGGTGGGCAATCGTCTGACGCTCTTGGCTGGTGCCCACAACCCTATGGCGTTGCCCAGGGCAACGGCCGGCTGGAAGTGGTGCTGCAGTGTGGGTCCGCGCATCAGACGGACAGCCGTTCTGCTTCGGGCCAGTGACCTGAGTTTGGCCAGCCTGCTCCGAGGTGTTCTGGAGCGCCACCGGCAGGGCCAAGCCTGCTCTGCTTGCTGCAACATCTGGTGCAACCCCTTTTGACGGATGGGCCACCCAGAGGTGAAGTGGGCTGGTGCAGCCGTCCCTGGGGCAGCCCATCTGTCTGAAAACATGCTTTGAGTTCTCATTCTCTGCCTTTCAAAGCACGTACTCCTTAGCTCTGCTCCTGCTGAAATCAATAATAGCAGGAGCCGAGGATCTTTCCTATTCCTGTCCTTCTGTTTCAGATCTTTCCCCATTGTCTTAACTCCTCCTTCCTTACAATCTCAGGCAGGGTCTGCTTGTTCGAAGTGGCCGATGCTTTCTTCCTTTGGGAAGACACGCTCTTCTGAGAGTCATCCAGCTGTTACAGCTGTCAACGCATCGTCCTCTTCTCCCAGTCGGAGAGAATAGCTTTCTTCTGCTGTCATTGCAGAATACTTTCCCATCCCCAACACCTGTTGGCCCTTATAAGCTTTAGAATGAGCATGGCAGGGATGGGGGTGGAATGCCACAACAATAGGTCAGCAACACCAACCATTCACTGGCTTGAATGATTTCACTAGAGCAACACGGAATCATCAGCTGGTCTATTGATTTTTATTTTTCTGAAGCAGAAGGAGAAGAAACCCACAGCAAGAAGGCAAGTGCCTTCTGCCACCGCAGTCCACAGGGGATAAAGTGGAGCCAGCTATAATGCAAAGCTTAGCAAACAGCGGAGTGTTTAAAGGACGCTACAGGAAAATGTTCCTTTGAATTCAGTGGAGTAGATACTTCGTAGGGACTTTCTCCAAGAGAGGTTCTGACGTCTATCATCGATTCGTCCTTCCGACGTTCTGAGAAGCACGGGAGATTAATCGGTTTTCCTTAATCTTTGGGTATTCTGAGGATTTTGTAACGGAATCGGCTGCTTGCCCACTGGGCTACAGAACGAAAGCTGCTGATAGCTCCTTCCAGGGTGGACCTTCTGTGAGTGACAAGCTTGGATTTCCCCGCCCCTCCCGCGCTAGTGATTTCCTAGTATCCCGTCGACCTGACACAGAGCAAAGGATGTTCTGTCAGCAGGAGAGCTCTGCTTTCAAGAGGAGTCATGGGCAATCATTTGGGAATTCCCTCAGCTTTGAGAGGTTAGAAGATGGTTTTGTGATGAAGGCAATGGGTTGGGGATCGGGAGAAATGGATTCAGTTCCTGGCGCTGCCGTAGACTTCATGTGTTGACCCTAACCCATGTTTCTGTTTTCCATCTGATTAGTCTGTAAGCACTTCAGGACAAGGGTTGTCTTTTCTATGTGTTTCAACAATCCCTTGGCCCCTGGAGTCCTATTATTGCCTGAAGCTGTGCAGGGTACGACTGTGATACAAACAATGATTAATTTCACATAGATTCCATGAGTTAACTCAATCCTATAGAACATTTCTGAGAAGGTAATTCATTTCTCAGCTCGCCTTCTTGCTCCCTAGAGGTGGGACACTGGCCAATTTTTGGTTTTGGCTATTTCCATTTTGGTTTATTGTTTTTTACGGACTTTATTATGGTTTTGATTTTCAGTTGAGTAATTAAATTTATTAAAAACATTTTTCCCACCACCCTCATCCCTGGGGCCTGATTTCTTCCACCCTCAGGGGCCTGGTATGTTACTTACCAGCTTCGGAGGATGGGGGTGAGGATCCACCGGCTTCTCACTGCCGTGGGGGCCCTCCTAGCTGGCCACCTTGCTGCAGCACGCTGATGAGCTCCCTGCTCTGCAGCACGCACGTGCAAAATGACTGCTGCCCTTAAACAAAATGGTGGGGGACAAAATGACATCACCGCCATTTTGGTTAAGGGCGGCCAGCGCTAATTTGTGCAAAGTCCCATCCCTGTTGCTCCCTAAAAGGCCAGAATGTGAATTGGCTATTGGTTGGTTTTCCATAGATACATCACCATCATGGACAGTGTGTGAGTGCTAAAATTATTATTATTATTAGCAAGCATTTATATAGCGTCAGCAATGTACCTGACACTTTACAAACTAATGGAATAGACATGGTCCCTGCCTAGGGCTTACAATCTGAGAGACCGGGGGAGATGAAGGAAGGGGAACAGAGGGAGAGACAAGGGGTATAACTTTCACGAAGATGCGAGATCCCAGGTGCACGCGCTTGGCTTGGTTGCATCAAGAATGATGGTTGGCTGGTCCATGTGGTGAGGCTATGAGTACACAGACCTCAGGTAACAGATTGTATTGGATGGTAGGTATCAGCAGGAGTTAGGTGAGGGGAGCGAGGAGTCGGGGAGGGCAGAGCGGAAAAGGTGGGTCTTGAGGAGGGATTTGAAGGTACGAAGGGAGGGGGCGAGGCAGATGTGGGCAGGGAGGGAGTTCCAGGCATGGGGGGGCAGCTAGGGAGACGGGACGAAGGCAGTTAGGGGAGCAGGGGAGGCGTTGGAGGGCGAGAGAAGGGACAGAGGAGGCGTGGAGTTCACGGACTGGAGTACGAAGGGAAATTAGCGCAGAGAGGTGGTGGGGGGAGCAAGGTTGGGAAGAGCTTTATGGGTGAAGAATAGGAGCTTGTGCAGGATTCTGGGTCTGAGATGGAAGCCCTGTGGGATTATTATTATTAAGCATTTATACAGTGCCAGCAATGTATCTGGCACTTTACAATTGTAAGAAAGAGACACGGTCCCTGCCCTAGCAGGCTTACAATTAAGAGAGACCGGGGGGGCAGGGGATACGGGAGGGTGGGGGAGACAGAGGAGACAAGGATACATACACGAACTCGTGAGGTCTCAGGTGCACGTGCTTAGCTTAGTTATAAAGATGTAGTTACTCATTTAATGTTTCACAAGAGACGATGATTCAGGATGGACAGGTAGGCCACCCATCCACCTTTGCAGCATTCCCACCTCCGTTCCCCTCCCTCTGTTTCTTGCTGTCAATGCACCAGCATGAGGGAAGAGCTAAGGAGTCCTGAGAGAGCACTATGGGGGGACAACTCCCTCTGCCTGTCCCCCGGCAACAATCCCTCAGACCTTCTTAGCTGTGCTTATATCTGAAACGATGATTTGCGGCGAACGCTGGTTTTCTCAAAAGCGGCCCCATTTGCTGTTTTTTTTCTGATGAATGCTTTGGGAACGTTGACCCATTCATTCAGGTTTCCGTTTGGCATTTTTCGAAGTGCCGCTAGTGACGACAAAAGTGTTACAAAATCACTGATGGAAATACTGAAAAGTCGACTCATTGAAGCAGGTTCCGAGGAGGGTGACAAAAGTGATCACGGGTCTGGAAAGCAAGTCTTATCAGGAAAGGTGGGAGGAACTGGGTATGTTTAGCCTAGCGAAGAGAAGATGAAGGGTATACATGATAGCAGCTTCCAAATAGCCAAAGGGCTGCCCCCAAGAAGCTACTAGAAACAATGGGCTCAAGTTACAGGAGGGTAGATTTCTGTTAAATATCAGGGGAAATTTCCTAACAGTAAGAGCTGTGCAGCAGTGGAACAAGCTGCCTCCGGAGGTTGCAGGCTCTCTGTCACTGGAGGTTTTCTGTTGTCAT
Source organism: Sphenodon punctatus (assembly GCA_003113815.1). Classification (NCBI taxonomy): domain Eukaryota; kingdom Metazoa; phylum Chordata; class Lepidosauria; order Sphenodontia; family Sphenodontidae; genus Sphenodon; species Sphenodon punctatus. The sequence continues at coordinate 4,771,854 of QEPC01003796.1, read as the reverse complement.
CCTGCACCTTAGCAAGGGGTTAGAATAGATGACCCTTGATGTTCCTTCCAATAATGGGGGATGGGGGGATAATCCTGAACATGGGGAGGGAGGGACGGGGGGGGGAGTGTTAATGTTCAGCAAGGGGTTCCCGAAAAGATAAAATTCATTTTGATTTGGGAAGAGCTATTTTTTGTCTCGGCTGTAGCTGTGCTGTCATGCTAGTGCATCGATGAGCAGGGGAGGCACTGCTAAGAGGGTAGGCAGATAATTTGGTTTGGGAGGAGTGTTTATGTGCCCTCTTACATTCCAGTGATCTTCATTCAAGCTAAATGGCGAGGCTCCATGCCTGTGAGAGGGAACATTTTTGCAGCCCTTTTTGTTAAGTATTTACCTTTCAGTGACATTGGCTTGAAATTGAACGTGCTGCCTCTTTAAATAGGTTACGTAAACCGGACAGCATTTTGGCTCTGCTTTCACACAAAGTGGATCGCCAGGACTTTGATGCAGGCAAATTCTTTTCATCTGCAAAGAATAGCACTAGGCTCAAGCCAAGAAGGGGTCAGATCCGTCGACGCCCTAGTTGCACTGGGCGCAGCAATTGTAGTTAGCGGCATTTTTTGTATATAAACAACCTTCTTTGATTGAGACATTAAAGTTGCCGACCATATTTGCATCATGCTGGCAACTGGACGCTTGGCTGGAATTAGCCAAGCTTGCTGGAATAACCTGCTCCTCAGAAGCTACAGTCCAAAAAAAATAAAAAAATGCTGCAGAAATGAAACCAGTGGGGATTTAAGTATAAAAAGAGAAATAACTTCAAAGTCTTTGGAGGAATTGCTAGGTCTTGACTCTATAGCACAATCTGATAGTCGTCACAGAACTGTCAAGTTGGAAGGGACCTCATGGGTCATCACGTGTCCAGCCCTGTATGCTGAGGCAGGATACTCTGTACCTAAAGCGTTTCTGATGAATGCTTCTCCAGTTTTCTCTTGAAAACCTTCATAAGAAAGAAGTGCCCTACTGGATCAAACCAGTAGTCCATCCAGCCCAGCATCCTGCTTCCAATCGTGGTCACCTTTTCGTTGCTTAACCGGAAGTACATATCAGGTCACAATGGGGTCATTCGTTTCCTCACAGTCAGACGTTGCATCCCTGGGCCTACTAGACTACTAGCCATTCATGGGCGTATCCAGGCTCCTGTAATTTATCCAATTCTTGTTTGAACCCAGATACATTACTGGCCTTCACAACATCCTCTGGCAACAAATTCCACAAGTTAACTGTCCTTTTGGGAAGGAGTTTCCACAAATTCTTCCATATTTGCACCAAGAATCATGTTAGCCCTTTTCATGTTCAACCCAAAACCTTCTCTCTTATTTCTTCCCCTTAACAGTGCTTTCTTAAACTAGCACATTTTCCACCCTCTTTCTTCTTCTGCCAGAAATCCTCCTGGTTTTTGGTCTCCATTACTAATTCTGACCTGGTGCTATCTCCCAACCATAACCCCAGCTTACCCACTGGCTCTTATTCGACTCGGACCTCCCAGGCTTGACCACATTTTGGGACCTGCCTAGCTACAGCCTGATTGGATATCTGCCAATATTAGAAGGATATGAGTTTATACCCAAATAGCTAAGGGTCTGGTGCCATGAATGCTTAACTTTATTGGCTGCATTTTAGTTATAGAAGTTAGCGTCTGTCTGCTCCTAATCCCCCATTCCCTGAGCTTCCAAAAATGCTTTTTGCAAAAGTTTTCCATTTCTAGAGTTGCCTTAAACCACCTCTTGACATTTGCCATGTGGCTATATGTTCCGAAGGAAGGTTTTGAGGTTTGTGCAAAAGACTTGGACATGGGAGAACTGGTTCCAAGTCTCAGGTTGTCCAGACATGCCCTGGGTAATTTAAGGTACAGGGACAGGGTTCAAATCCTGGGTGGGATTTGAATGGTCTTAGATAAGTCGCTATCTATCTGCCTCCATTCCCCATCGGTAACGTGGGAATAATAATGGTTTGCTCACAGGGTTGCGGTGGAGTAGATAAGGATTATAAAGCACCTAGGAGACTGAAAGGATGATGACTGATGATAATTCACAAGAGAAAATTGATTATGCAGATTTGAAATTGTTTTGGGACGTTTTTGGAAGAAGTTGGTTCAAGTTGCTTTAGATCATGATTTGCTGTTTGTTAGTTCAGTGTATTGAACTGAACTTCAGTATTCAGTCAGATTCTCTGCTGGTGTAAATTAGCATAGCTCTTTTGTCTTTATTTAGATGCGCTGCAGGGGAGGGGTGAATTCTTATCCACCTCCTTTGGCCTTCTCTTCTTCCCTATTTGCACCAAGAACCACATTGACCCTTCTCATGTTCAGCCCGACACCTCATCTCTTATTTCTTCCCCTTTACGGTGCTTTCTTAAATGAGCATGTTTTCATCCTCTTTCTTCTTCCGCCAGGGATGAATGGCCACATTCATTTCGATAGGTGGTGTTGGCGCACCGGTAACATGTTGGGCTATGGAATTTCTTGCACAGATCAAAGAATTGTTTGCAGAGAGTCCATCCCTCCCCTACATGGCTGTTGGGTGAACAAGTACCGAATGCTTCTCCATTCTCCCTTTATCCAGCTCTGTTGAAGTCAACGGGAGTCTTGAATGGTGATTTGGGTCAGGTCTTTCATGAACCCTTGTTAATCCGGAGCCATTGTTAGTATTCAGGTTGCTAGAGCTGAACAATGTAACTTTATGGGTTGCGTTACTCGAAGGAGGCTTGACCTCATGTGTTTTTCTAGAGCTGAATGCTTGAGAGAAGAACAGGCCAGGTACGTTGTTCAAAAAAAATTGCATAAGCCACCCTGAGCCATTTTGGGGGATAACAGGATGAGGTATAAATCTAAATAATAATAATAATATGTCAGTGTCCAGGGATAGAAGACAATAATGTATTTTAGTTAAATAAAGGAAGCCCCTTTTTTCCTATTGTATTTACCTGCCCCCATGACAGCTCTTACCCCAGCTGCCCTGCAGTTCTTTGCTTCTGTAGGCTCCGGTGGTTGATATGGGCTAATTAAGGCCATGACAGGAATTCTATGTCAGTGGGTATTTTCAGATGTTACGAGATCACGCTCAACCACAGTCAATACCCTGTGGTGGGGAATGGTCCCGTAATGTGTGTTTGAGTCCCGTCAGATGTTCACCACAGTGAACCTCCGGTGGAAATAAAAATAACCACGCTTTCGAGGATGGTCTGGGGACCATCGCCGAAAGCGTGGTTAGTTGAACCACGGCCTGGAATCAGCGGCCGGTAACATCTGTTACCGGCGCTGATTCTGGGCCGTGGCCCAGACCGTGAACTGTGGGGGGTGGGGGCGGGGCTGTGCGGCTGCATGTTGCGTCACGTAGCCCCGCGCNGTGGTTAGTTGAACCACGGCCTGGAATCAGCGGCCGGTAACATCTGTTACCGGCGCTGATTCTGGGCCGTGGCCCAGACCACGGGTGGGAATCGGACACAGCGGCCGGATTGGCCGCTCCGCTCGCCCGTCTCCCAGCGGGCTGGCAGCTGGGGGAGCGTGGGGGGTGGGGGCGGGGCTGTGCGGCTGCATGTTGCGTCACGTAGCCCCGCGCCCCCCCCCCCAGATTCCCTGCCAGGATTGGCCGGCACGTCTGCTGGCCGTGACGGGGCGATTCCGGCAGTGAATCAAAAGGGTGATTCCGTGCCGGGGCCAAAGCCGCCCCGTCACGTCTGAAAATACCCAGTGTGGAGAGGAAATCACAAAGAGCCTTGTGCAGAAAGGAAATTCAGAAGGAGAATGACAATGGGTGGGAAGGACAGAGAGTCAGCTGGGCAACAGCCATTTGTGAACTTTGGGGCACTAACCGAATTCATTCCTGGACTGAGAACCAGAGAGAGAAAGCCATCACATTATTAGATGGGCACAATCCTCTGGATGCCACGAGGCATGTATTCTAACTTGATAAAGGCTTAGTTTGCTTAGGAAATCAGGAGCACTCGGAGAAGCTGCTTAACTCAGTACCCATCATTATTCAATATAGTTCTGTGTTAACTCCTCCCACTCATTCTCTGCTGACACAGGAACTGCATGGTCTCAGGGGAGGTCCCACTCACCCAACTCCACTAACTCTCAGGTTACTACAGTAACAAGTTACTATAAGACATAGAAATCTTTAAATTGGAGAAATGCTGTCATTTTGTTTATATCTAAGCAACCTCAAAAATACAAATGAATTTAGCCTCGCCATGTCTGTTAGAGAGGAAAGCAGTAGGGAAATGGAGGCGTAGCCAGATGAATGGTGTGTTCCGATGAACAGAAGTCCTAATAAGACACTAAGTAACAAATGAAACTCTACCTTGTTGCATCTGTGTCTATGCGCCATTGGAAAGATGATGGAAGTGGACTAAAAAGTCTAGATTTCCAAGTTGCATCTAGGTCCAGATTAGGGTTAGGCTAAAGTTGAGGTAGAGCTGAACTAGGGTTTGGATCGTATCCAGCTAAAAGTTCACAAGCTGCAATCCTTGCAAGATTTCCAACCATACCTCTCAACTGTCCTGGATTTTCCAGGACATCCCTGCTTTAAAATCTCTGATTTGTCCCATTGATTGCTTGCAAATAGCTGTCTCTTACACACCCCCTTCCTAGAGACTCTCTGCAGCAGTTTTCCATGACTGCCAGACAGATAACAAAAGAGGGCTTAGCTTGGGGATCTCCTGGGAAATCCAGGACACTTGGGAGGTATGTTTCCAACCTGCAATAGCAAAAACCAGGGCAGCCCAACTTCACAGAAAGTCACTGTTGGACCAGACTGTGTGATAATCCTTCATTGTGCGCCACAGCCAGTGTATGTTATTTCCAGACTTTGGTGAGTGAAACATGCAGAGTTTGGAGCTGTTAGTGTACGATGCCAATATTCTGGAAATATGTTTTTTGTTTTAAATATACTACAGTTGAATAAAATAGGATATTAAGGCTATCGGCTAGCTAGAACCCTACTGATTTGACCCTCTAGCTGCCAGCTAGAGAGCCCTAGTGAAGACTTTGAAACATTAGGTGGTGTTGAAAGTTTCCAACTGTCCTGAGACAAGACCGTACAGAAGTGGTGCCATGCAGGAGATTTCACTTGCAATTAAATTGAACCAAGGAGACCGTCTTGGTGTTGAGGTAATCGGGAACCGAAGCCTCACAGGTTGGTTCAATATAAGGGATTGGATTTAATTCAACCCCACAAGAGAGGTTCAAAGAGGTTTGGAATTAGAGGATCATTTTGAGGCCCCATTACTTTGTACCAGGGCGTTGTAGAAAAACAATTCCAATTGTGTTCTCTGTTTCCTTTCTTTAGCCCTGGAACAGCTGCTCACAGAACTTGAAGATTTTCTGACGATATTGGACAAAGAGAACCTCACCAGCACAGCTGTCGTGAAAAAATGCTTCCTGTCTGACCTTCTGCAGGTGTACACAAAGTCTAGTGGTAAGTCCAGCCTCTGAACGTGGGATCAGAAACGGCACTGGTGTAAATTGTCAGAGGTGGGAAAATTCAGTCCCAAGGGCCAAATGCAGTCTGCAGCTAAGTTTTATTTGGCCCCTGGATCCAGATCTACCCCTCAGCACTGAAAGACTGAGCTGAGGTTAAGGGAACAGAAATGCAGGCATGCGCCGGCTAGGAGACAGCTCCATGGCGCTGATCCAGGCTTCTGGACAACTTCTGCGTGCCTCTTGGAGCTTGTACTAGTTTTCAAAGTGGCCCCTGGGAGGAAAAAGATTTAAATGAAGCTAGGCTGACTTTACTAGAATAGCTGGGGATTTAACACTGGCTGTGTGAATGGGTTGCAGGGCTTTTAATGTTTAGCCTGGTATCCTATTGAAAGAAGCTTTAGGTAAACTTCCTGTCTGTGTCGATAGCAAGGCACGACTGTGGTATGTACAAACTATGTACATACAGACCTCTGAGGGAGCCCCCCCCCTCCTACATATGGACCCCATGAATAAACTTGAGTGGGAGAAAAACTTGCATAAATGATGGGCCAATGTGGTCTCAGGCATATTCTGTGGGGGACCCACAGCGATTAGGAAGGGGGCCCACACCACCCTGGGCCCCAGCTCCCTGAATCTGGTACGGATCAGTGAGTAGGTGGCTGGCTGTGTGCGTCTGTCCCCAATCCCATTCATAACTTTGGATCCTCCAGGTCAGTTGCAGCCAAATTTGATGGAGGTGCAGATTGCCCAGTGATAAGTAGGGATCCAAAATTTCACAGTAATAGGTGCACCTGGAGAGGAGATGTAACCCCTTTTGTAGGTGCTAAATCTCATTGACTTATCTTGTACATTGCACTCTTCCTCCCCTTTGGAAACCAAGCGTTATTAGTCCAGGGCTTGCTGCATTGAACTACTTGTCATTTTAAATTAAACTCTACATCCCCTGAGTAGGTTGTCTGCAGCAGGGATTGAACTGTGACCACGACTCTAGCTACATGAGCCTCTACCTTTTGAGCTAAAAGACCTAGCTCTGTTAGCCCCGTAGAATAGCAAGTTCATGAACCCATGAACCAGGGGTTCTGGCACCACCACAGCACAAGAGGGTAGCTAGGCTACCACACCCTCTGTGCTACATTGAATACAGACAGTATAGACGGGAGAGAAATGATGGAATGGAGGGGAGGCTTGTTGATGTCTCACTCCTTTCTGTTTTCCTGCTTGTTGCTCCCCTAAACATCTTCGCCCCTTCCCTCTTGCTGCCCCCCAGGTCTGGAACTCCCTCCCTGGATACCTTTGTTCTGCTCCCTCCCTCCCAACTTTCAAATCCCTCCTGAAAACCTACCTCTTCCGTCAGACCTTCCCTAGCTCCTCATGAGTGAAATTGCATCCTCTTCCCCCCTCCCTCCGAATCTCTTCCCTGTAACTAAACGAAGCACGTGCACCTGCAACGTCTGAACCTCATGAATGTACCCTTGTCTCTCCTGATGTTCAACTCTCCCTTGTCTCTCTTAGATGGGAAGCCCCTGGGGTAGGGAGGACCTATCTATAACTATTGATTGCACAGTGCCAGGTACACTGCTGGCGCTATATAAATAATCGTCATCATAATATAATACACAGTATTGCTAAACTAACTTTATGGAATTTCCTGACTTTTTTCAGCAATCAATCTGTCCCACTGCATGACTGCTAGTTTTGCCCTTAATATAAACGACGGAATACTTGCTTGCAAAAGAGCCTTACTTTGCGTGTTACTCGATGCAATGCTAGCCACTCGCTTTCAGCGTGAAAAACTGTGGGATAGGTTACCATCGCGCCAGGCTTCTCTGTTGAGCCTAGGCTGAAGCGAGGGGAACTGTGCAAGCAGCTTAAGTATCGTCAGGAGACGTTCAGAGTGGGGCAAGCACCATGCTTCCATCCCTACCCCATCCCCATCTCCTAGAGGAGCTCGGACTGCTTGCAAAGGACGTTTTCACAGGAGTTGGAGGCAGGGCTGCTGGGTGAAACTGTCTTTTCACGAGGGTGAAGTTGGCCGGAAGGCCCCTTTGTGAGGGCAGCAACAGCGGCTGTCACTCGGGGAACGGCGACTGCCTGGAAGTCTCATTGCCGGTCTCCCACCCCCGAGGCTTGTAGAGGTGGCCTGCAGTAAGGCACCTGGCTGTCCTCCCACAGGAGCAGGGGAGACCTGCAGCATCTCCCCTGGAGTGGCAGATCCACCTCCTTCCCCTAGGGGGCAGAATTGAGACATGAGCCTCAGCCCGCCATAACCTTGCTAGGCCCCTTGTTAAACAAACGCTGGATGTTGGATCTAGTTGCAGAAACACGCATCCCGGGGCCGATACGCACTTACCGCAGATTAGGTTCCAAGGAATCATGGCTGCAGCCATCAAACATCCCCCTCCTTCCCTGTAACTAAGCCAAGTGTGTGCACCTGCAGCTTATCAATTTCAGGAATGTATTCCTATCACGCCCGGGCCCTTACTTACCCTTTCCTTTGTCCATACTAGGGTGTAAGCTCACCGGGGCAGGGACCTGTCTATTTTCCCCATTGGCGGCAATGGGGAAAATATAGGGAACACACGTTCCCGCATACAGACGATAAGCACACCACCCGGCTTCCAATCTGTGGTAATTAAGGCTGAAACTCGCCCTTGCAATTCTTGAAAATCTCGTTGAGAACCGGGCTATCGCTGAGATTTTTGAGAATGATTCTCGACCCGTTCTCGTGAGATTCTCAAGCAGCCAAAAACCGGCCAAAAATGGCTGCCACAGTCATTCTGCGTGGGCGTGACCCTTGGCAGCCATCTTGCACATGCGCAAAGTTTTTAGGGTTTCAAGAATCTCGCGAGAGTCTCAAGAAACCTGAAAAGAAGCTCCATGCAAGCAGCCGCGTCAGCCTCAGTTTTTTTGAGGTTTCTCGAAAGGTTCTCGAGAGCCCTTGTGAGAATGTGTGAGATCTCGCCAGGACTGCAAGAATCTTGGGTGTTCTCGCGAGAATGGATTTCCATTCTTGTTTCATCCCTCGTGGTAATCCAAGAGCCCGTGGGAACATGATACCGTCTGGGCAACAGCTGGGGAGAAGAGATTCTTAAGTAGCCACTGTAGGAGCAGTGATGGGGCTGGCACGGCATCATGTAATGGATTCCTAAACATTTAGTGCTATGTTTTGCAACACCCTTTTTGGCTTTGTTCTTTGTGACAGCTGTGCAGTGAGAAGTGCCTGGACCAATAAGGAGCCAGTTTTCTTTTTTGTTTGTTTGTAGGTGGGGATGAAGAATACATTTATATGAACAAGGTGTCCACCGCCAAACAGTGCGGTGCAGCGGAAAAGGCTGACAAAGGTATGGTATCTCCAGCTGCTGCTTGCCTGAGATTTGGTTTCTCAATGGAGACTGCTGGGGAGTTGCAACTGCCCAATTGGCCGGGTGGGGTGGGGTGGGGGGGAGAGAGCTCCACCCTTTCACCTCTCAAAGCACCACTTAAAAAACCCAGCTTTTGAATGCAAAGTGGGACTGGCCGGAATTACTTGCAAAAATGGCTATACCTGTTGAGATTGAGTTTCAAGTCCCTCCTGAATAACTACCTCTTCTATCAGGCTTTCCCCGGCTTGTCATGAGTGAAAGGAATCTCCTCTCTGTAACAGAGGGCGCCTTCCCACAGGGCAATATACGCAGCCTTTGCCTCTAGGAAAAACTCTGGGAGGCAAATGCTGAGCAGCTTGTGTCTCGGGAAACAACGCCGCGCAGCTTTGCCTCTGATCACACGGAGCATGCAGCGCCGGAAAATCAAACTCTGCATCCTCCGCGTGATCGGAGGCAAAGCTGCGCGGCGTCGCTTTCCCACGAAACACAAGCTGCTCAGCATTTGCCTCCGGGAGTCTTTCCCGGAGGCAAATGCTGCGCATGCTGCCCCATGGGAAAGCAGTCTCAGTTAAGCACATGCACCTACAACCTTGTCAAAGTATCCTCGTCTCTCCTGATGTTCTCCTGTCCCTTGCCCCCCCCCCTTTTCCTTGTGTCTTAGATTGTAAGCCCCCGGGGGGTAGAGACCTGTCTACAACTACTGAGTGTACAGTGCCAGGTACATGGCTGGCGCTATATTAATAATAATAATAATTAATAATGAGTTGGGCACTAAATGGTGCCCATACCGGTACCATTTAGTGCCAATGAGTTACCTGTTTTACCAATTTTATCATTTTTCTGTTTTGCACTGTTTTACCAAATTATTTGCTGGGTTTTTTTCCCACCCATTTGGGGGTTTCCAGTTATTTCCATCTGCTCCTTATTCATCTCCTTTTACCCCGGTTTCAAGTTTACCATTGGATACCTTGGTTCAAATCTGTTGGATGCAACTTTGATATTGGCCATGACGTGTGCACTGGCTGGATGCCAAGGCAAAATAACGTTGCTGTTGGTCAACTTGTGCATAGCAGCTGGGTGCAAGGTAACAAGCCATGCAGTGCAGTTTCTCTCCCTTTCTGCTGATGACCTGCTCATAGGCAGTGGTGAGCGTGTAATCTAATTTTGTAGATTTTGGGTGGGGGTGGGGGTGTCTCTATAAAATCAGGACAATGATTGGCTAAAACGGATTAAACAAGTAACCGAGAAAAATCTGGAAACAAACTGGAAATGATAAAATGCGAAAAATAGTAACAAAGAAAAATAGTCATATGGCAAGTCTGAATGAATTGTTAAAACAGAAAGTTGGCTGCCTGGTAACAAACAGCACTATTCAGAATTTCGGATAGTCGGTTGAGGGTTGACCATCTCAGTATGCACATACCAATTGGGTAACCAAGAAGTTTAGTACCCAGGAGGACAAACCTAGTGTGATACAAATCTTTTAAAAACATGAAGCTAATCCCCATGTAGAACATTTCCTCCCATTATCCAGACTTGACTCCCCACACCTTCAGATTTCCTTTCCCTGGTTCAGCAAAGAGGCATTTTCCAGGGTTGTCGACAGGGGGCTTACTTTTAGCTGTTTAACCAACAGAAGGCTCTCTGGTGGCCTTGTCTCCTAAGAGTGCTGTGATGTCAGAAAATTATTATTATTTATATAAGCAGTGAGGCTATGTTAAAAAGGGGCAGAGTTAAGGTGTTTCCCATGCCTCTTTAGTGCGTGATATCACAGCATTTTATGAGGGCAGGGGCCACTCTGTTACAGACTTAGCGCAGGCATAAAGGAGCCCGAATGCTTCAGGACAGGCTCAGGTAGGTTTTGATGCAGTTAGGCGCCGACCAGGCGTGCTCCTGATTGTGGAGCCCATTCACGGCTGCAGCTGGGGGGCTCTGAACAGAGCTTGCTAGCAGCTGCAAGGCCCAGCTGTACCCCAGCTCTGTTCTGCTGTTGGTGAAGGGTAGAGTTTGGGGGGATGAATCCATTTCCCCCCCTGAACTCTACGCAGCACCTTGGACTCAGAGGGCGGGGGATCTGGGAACAGGTTCAGGATGAAACTACTGGCTGTCATTGACCTTGTCCGTTAATTAAGCTGCACAGTAATAAAGTCCAGGAAAACGGTGATGCACTGCAAGCCTTTTGCTTGGGAAGATGACGTCAGTCCGTTTTGAATAGTTGTGATGCCTTCCCTGCTTGTGCCAGTCGCTCATTACAGGAGGCAAGTCCAGAGCTGTTATTGTGGCAGAGGCTGGAATGGAGCGATGCAGTTCCAGCTTTTATTTTTAAAGCCCAGAAATATGTGACAAAGTTCATGCCAGAGTCTTGCAAATGTCATGGTAACCTCTGCTGGGAAAGGCACAGGACCCTGGCTGTCAGCAGGGCATTCCAATTAGTACTTGCTCCCATGTGCGGGCGAGCTGAACATCAAACGAGGAGCAAGTATGACCAAGCTCCCGTAGGCGTCCTTCAGTATCCTCAAGGTCCCGTTTTAGCCGAGTTTCCGCCCCCATCGGTGGCAATGGGGAGGGGAACGCAGTGAGCATGGGCCCTGAATATTCTACGTTGCATAGTACGATGCGAAACCCGAAAGAAAGAGAAAATAATTGTGGGGTTAAGATGCTAGATTGGGCCTTGGGAGCAGAGGGAATGACAATAATGACCATTTTTAAATGGACCGCCACATGCGGCCAGTGGAGCGCCGCTGCGGGGGGCCATGTATCGGGGGAGGGCGCAGACGGGCACACACCCATCTCCACCCACCTCCATGCACAGAGCAACCTGCCTTTTCACCAATTGCGCCGTGAGTTGGCGAGGGGGGGAGGGGGAGGATGCATGGGTCGCAGGAGCACACACCCACACACCTCCTCGTTTAAACGAGATTCTCCCCCACACGGACACTGGCTGCCCATGCATGGGAGCGTCTAGTTTAAAAACAGCCAATATTGTTCGCAGAAGGCGTTGCAGCAGATCCTGGTTTGGTGTAAATCAACATACCTCTACTAGCTGAGGAGGATCTGGCACTGAAGAGTTACACCAGGGGTGGGCAGGAGGTAGATCGTGCTCTACTGATAGATTGCAAGCTAGCCTCCAGTAGATCGTGGGGTGGGGTGGGGAGCAGTCCTTCGGAGATAGTCTCTGAGGAGGAAAGCAGGTCCAGCACCTCCAAGGAGAAGACTTTCTGTGAGTGCTCCTCTCCTGAGTTCAGTTACTAAAACCTTCGTCCGTGCTCTGGTTATCTCTTGCCTTGACCATTGCAACCTCCTTCTCATTGGTCTTCCCCACTCTCACCTTGCCCCTTTGTCTACTCAAAACTCTTCTGCCAAGATCCTTCACCTCACCCACCGCTTTGATCACATGCAGCCCCTCCTCTCTTCTCTCCACTGGCTCCCTCTACCCGAACACATTCAAAAACAAGCTTCTCATCTTTACCTACAAGGCTATTCATGGCCTTGCGCCCCCGCCCCATCTCTCTACGTTCGTCTCCCACTACACTCCCATCGGAAAGCTCCAATCCTCCTCTACCACCACCCTCACTTGCTCATGGCTCCGCTGTTCCTTAGTGTGTTCTCCTATTCTCCCTTGCTGCCCATCCATGCCCAGAGCTCCCTCCCTGAAAACATTCGCTCCTCTCCCTCCCTCTTCTGTCAGGCCTTCCCTAGCACCCCATCCCCTTAGTCCCCTTCCTGATTTTCCCATCATCACCTTCCCCTATGTAACTAAGCTAAGCATGTGTACCTGCAACCTCATGCTTTCATGAATGTATCCTTGTCTCTCCCTCTGTCACCCCCAACCCTCCTTCATCTCTCTTAGATTGGAAGTCCCCTGGGGCAGGGACCCTGTCTACTTTCAACAGTTGTAAAGCACCAGGTCCAGTGCTTTCACTATATAAATACTGAATAATAATAATTAATAATGAAGTGTCCTAGAGCTGGGATCCATCAGGAAGGGTCCCAGCCTACATCACTGGAGCCAGCAGGAGAAGTTTTAGTAGACCACCTGAGAAGGACTCCTGTATCAAGTGGATCACATGCACCATAAGTCTGGCCACCCTTGAGTTACATCATCAAAAGGTCTGCCCTTTTCTGGGTGCTAGCTCTGATGAGTGGAACTAGGAGTATAAAGTAATTTGCCTGCGAGTTTATGCCACAGTAAAAGCAGGGTAGACGTTCAGAGCCACTCGATGTAGAGGTCGGTCTTGCAAGCCAGGCGATTATTGTTAAGATAATTTTTGGTCTTCACGGTTGTCATTCCAAAAGGAAAAACTTGCCAAAACAACTCCACCAGCTCCTGTTATCTGTGGTGCTGTCTTGCACCGTATTCTTGGAGCTGGAATAAAATGACATGGTTGCAGCGGAGCATTCTCTGTAATTAGCACGGCACTCCTTTCTCAAATATAGCACAACACAGGGATGTTGCAGGCAGCACACGCTCTAGGTAATGAGCACTCTTGCTGGACAACGGCACATGTTATTTCTGTGTTTGTTTCTGGGTCGCAGTTCTGGATCACAGAGACTCTTTGACCAATGGGGAAACAGAACCACATTTGTCTCCACCGCAGAAGACTCTACCGGACCTTCCCCCTCCAAAAATAGTAAGTTTTCGATTTTCTTTCTTTCTTTCTTTCTTTCTTTCTTTCTTTCTGTGTAGCGGATAAGTGCTGGACTTGGACCTAGAAAGCCAGGGTTCAAATCCCACCCTAACCATGAACTCACTGGGTGGCCTTGGGCAAGTCACAACCTCTCAGCCTTAGTTCCTCATCTGTAAAATGGGAATATGTGTGTGTGTCTGGACCTGGCCTCCCTCATCCATGCCTTCGTCACCTCGAGGCTTGACTACTGCAACGCGCTCTACATGGGGCTTCCCTTGTGCTTGGTCCGGAAGCTGCAGCTAGTGCAGAATGCGGCGGCTCGTCTTCTTACGGGGACGGGCCGTCGGGAGCATATTACACCGGTGCTCCGAGCTCTGCACTGGCTGCCGTTAGCGTGCCGAGCCAAGTTCAAGGTGTTGGTGATGATCTACAAAGCCCTACACGGTCTTGGCCCCTCATACCTTAGGGACCGCCTCGCCCTCCGCACCCCAGAGCGGCTCCTGCAGTCCGCCGGGGGTGCCTTCCTGGAGGTCCCCCGTGTTAAGTGGGGGGCCACGATGGAGAGGGCATTCTCGGTGGTGGGGCCGCGGCTTTGGAACTCCCTTCCGGAGGAGGCTCGCCTGGCCCCTAGGCTATTAACATTTCGGCGATACTGTAAGACCTGCCTGTTCGCCCAGGTCTTTGGGAGGGAGGGGTGGGGGGGGTGTTTAGTGCCCCCACCTATTTGAGGTTTTTATGTTGTTCTTAGCCCTGTTTTCATGTTTTATAAGATGTTGGAAGTTTTTTAATTGATTTTATTGTTTTTAATATGTTGGAAGCCACCCCGAGCTGCAATGCAGGAGGGGCGGGGTAGAAATTTATAAAATAAATAAAAAATAAATAAATAAATAATCTATCGAACCCTCAGCTGCAGCTAGATGTTCTTGAGGTAGAATAACAGGTTAAGCAACAAAGGAGGCAGTGCCTAACTTGTAAAAAAATAAAAATAAAAGATTGATCAATGGCCAGCTCTGCCCCAGAATCCACACCCCCTGCCCTAGAAGCCACGCTTTCCAGCCCAGAGCTTGTCAGAGCAGGGAAATGAACCTCTTCTCCGGCTAGCAACCCAACCACTGGACTAACCTGCCTCTCTACAGATGAATGTAAAACAGGAGTTCTTGTGATTTAATCTATAGGATGACCATTAAAAGGGATGGGGCAGGAGTGTCATTAATAATAGCCAAATATACCATCCACGTGTTGTTTTTCTGGCTTTTATTTCCAAACCCCAAAATGACCAATATTGGTCTTTTTCTGGTCTTTCACATTTTAGGGTGCATACTCCTACTGGGGGATTTCCCAGGGCCCAGCCCCCCTTGAATTTCATTGCTGGGACTTAGTTCTGGCAAGCCCCCTCTCCCTCCAATTATACCTTTCAAGGAGGAGGGTTTCACATGCACAAGTGAGACGTCTGAGCCTATGGGCAATTTGTGCCTTTTCAAAATGTGCAGTTGTTATTACTGCAAAAATTGCAACGGTTATAGCTAGATGACTGTGACTATCTCAGACAGATAATTCATAAGGTCACTGTTTGGACATCGGAAGGCGGTCAGTGGTGACCGTGAACTTCTATAACACTGCATGAATTGACCATTCCTTTCAGAGGAAGATACCCTCCATTGTTAATTCATGCAGTGTCATCATTCATGCAGTGCTGTTCACGCACTGGGAATTGGTTGCTTTCACATGTGGGATACACGGACACTAACCCATTGTCCTCTTCCCACATGGCTATTTCTACAGTCTATTGAGACCTACAGCAATATGGGACCACAAGAAGAACGGCAATCTCTGAACGTATGGATCTGCCGTTAGGATTTATTTCATTTAAAATTATTTATTTTACTATTTATTTATTAGCATTTTTATCCTGCTCTTAACCCAAAGGCTCAGGGCAGCTTACAAAAATATAAAATTAAATTAAAACATTAAAATACAATTCAGAGGAAAAACAAAAAACACCCGCTCCAGCCCCAATCCACCAGCCCTCCCACCTAATCCCTATTCCCTGCCCACCAAATGCTTTACTAGAAAGAAACCTTTTGCACCACCTCTGAAAAACACCCAGGCTCAGACTCTGGCTGTGTTCTCACCGGTGGCGGCAGCGGGAGGGGTGAGGGAAGATGCGCCAGCGCGGAGGAGCCAGCTGACGGGAAAAGAGCCGGTGCGAATGGGGATCTGCTGCGGCTTTTCTCGCGCATGTCAGGGCAGGATTTTGCACCCTAGCATGCGCGAGAGACGCCGCGACAGATTCCCGTTCGCACCGGCTCTTTTCCCATCGGCCGGCTCCTCTGCGCTGCCACGTCTTCCCTCGCCCCTCTGCTGCCGCCGCCGCAGGTGAGAACACGACCTCAAACAGACCTCCAGGGTGAGGGAGGATGAATGCAGGACAGAAGCGTTTGCGGTTTTCCCGCCTTTTTTGCTGAAGGATCAAATGGCTGTGGTGGGAGATGAAAGTGCATGGCCCGGTGCTTGGGTGGGACAAAGAACTTTGCCTCAGATGATTTGACTTGTGGGTTTTGCTCACATGCTGACCATTTTAAAGGTTGGAAAGGAATTCTCGCCCTGCCCCCCAGGTCACATTGGCTGATGACCCTGGGGTTCTCTTTTGCCCGTCTCTGCAGTACGGGGTATGGCTAACTTGCCTGAGGTATATCTCAACCAAGTAATCCAACGGATTACTGGATTAGAACATCATCGGGATAATTCTATAGCAGCCTCTAGGAAAACCCTTTGGAGCTGCACAGGGCAGATGGGGAATGGAAGGATGCAACTTGCCTTACAATTCTGAGTGCATCTTTCTCCATGTCCTTAGACAACAGACCAGATGTTGGGTGTTCCCTTCTTTCTGGCCAGCAGGAGGCAGACTAAAACTGAAATCTGAAGAGGCAAGCCCCCCCTGGATTGCCAGTATCTACTTGGCTTCTGAGCAGGAAGGAGAAGCATGCTCTCCTCCCTGTTTTAGGGAAAGGAGAAAGAGTGGAGGATTATTTTGGAGAGATTCTATTGCAAGCCTAGAGCAGCCTCTGCAAATGACCTGCAAAGTGCAGCATCAGGTAGATGCCCCAGGCCCTAGAATTTTGAGTGCATGTTTCTTCCCTGAGCGCAGCTTTTGCTGCTCTAAGGTCTTCTCCGTGCGTGCGCCTTTGGGAGACCGTTTCTGTGTGGTGTCCGCCTCCCCGAGACTCTACTGAAGAACTCTCAACGGTGTTTTTTGCCTTGACTTTTCCCCCCGCGCGACAGTCGTACGCTTAATTAGGTTACAACCCAACACGATCGGCTTTCAGATGGATTTTGTTTCCTTGCCAAAATCCAGTCGGGTGACAGTGGGTTGCTGTGTTTAGCAAGCCGGTCAGATGTGGGAATCTCGGACCCTCTGATGTAAGAAGAGAGGGGTGCGTGTGTGGGGCTGCAAATGGGAGGCAGAGCGTGGGAGGGAGGGCCTAGCCGGGGAAACTGTTCTCTTAACAGGAAGCAAGAGTCAGAGGGCAGCTGAAGGATTTGAATTAAAGGCCTTGTAGGGGCTCTGCTGTGGGGGAGTTTAATAGCTGGGTGTCACTTGGGGGTGCTGGGAAAACGAAAACCGAGGCCAGAGGTTGGGAGGGATTAATGCAGGAGCCTTGAGATGCACTGCAATTGTTCTGATGGCTGCAGTCCAGAGCCTGGGGAGGTTTTCCAGCCAACCCATCCAGCCGGGTGGCTGTATCCTCTGCTGGGATGGGAACGCCGCATTGAGATGGATCTCTCCCTCCTGATGGGAGCAGCAGCTTGCATTCTCGCCCGAGGTGATTCCCTGGTGGAGGCCACTGCGGCAGTGAGATGGGTAGGAGAGGCCACAAACTGGGGATCGCGAAAGAGCCCAGTGCCGAAAGGGGAAGCAGGCTCGAGCCTCGGCAAAGCCGATCGAGCTCTTATCCCGAAGCCCATGCTGTGTGACAGGGGCTGCAGCTGGATTGGCTGGAACGGAGACTGGCTCAGGCTGTGGGAAAGCGAAAGGCAGCGGAACAAATAAAAGAATGCAACCCTAGCCCAGCACGGTCTGGACAGCGGCTTTTCCCATGCCTGGTTTACCCAGGAATAAACAGAACAAATCCGCACTTCTCATTTGTATCCCGTTGAATCGATGAGATTCTGTTAAAGTCTCCCACCTTCAGTCTGGAAGCTTGGAACCTATGAAGCCCTCTCTGTTCCCAGGGATTAATTCACACTGCAGGTTGCCGGAGGAGTCAGCCCTGATTACCTCTGCCAGACCCTGCGGCTGCTGTTACTCTGCAGAATCCCAGCAGCGCCGGCTGCAGTTGCTCCCCTGACAGGGATTGGCTGCTACAGATGGGCAGAGACGTAGGCCTCTCGATTTCCTGCTCTGCATCCTGCGCGCCTCTGCTGGCAAAACCGTGGAGGAGGGGGGTCAGACTGGCTGATCCCTGTGAATATTCGGGCTGTGCATTCCCCCCCGCAGCCCAAATATGCGCAGGGGCGGGCATGTCTGAAAGTGGCCTGAATCTGGCCTTGAGCAAGGGCTGGCACAGCAGCAGTGGGCACAGGGACTGGTTGTTACGGAAGGGGGCTGAAGAAGGGATATTTGGACCTGGCAGAACAACCCCACCCCTATACCCAACACTAACCCGGTCCCCGGTGGGGGCAAGCTCTGCGTTGGGAGGAAAAACACCCCTCAGGTTATTATAGGGCCCAAATCTCTCAAAGAGGGATGCGGCCTATATCATCATCGGGGGGGAGACAACGAGGCCCTGAGCAATGCCCCCACTCGAGCACTCTGGCTGTAATTACAGCACCTAACCCCACCACACCCTGCACCTATGACGCGCACCGTGACCTGAAAAGGAGGGGGAGAAGGGTAGCAGGGACGTGCTGTGAGGTGAGGAATGACAGGGAAGAACTCCCAAGGGAATACAGGGAAGGGTAGGGAGGCTACTCACGCAGGACCGGGGGGACGGGGAAGTAAGGGACCCCACATCGAGGATAACGGAAAGTGCACCCACAACACCCTCTCACACACCCACACACACACACCCGCAACCTTACACCTAACCCTCCCACCAGACTCACCACACTCTCACCACGCTCACTCGAATCAACTCTCACTCCGCCTCTCACACCGTACTCTCTCTCCACTCCACTTCACTGCAACAATATCAAACGCTGGGGGCCAGTCTCACAGCTGCGCTGATCACCGGCGCCACTCCTGAGACATTGCCCGTCCTTATATGCTGCCGAGACTGCCTCCGCCTTCCTCCGCAGACGCTCTGAGCGTTGCGGTGCTTCCGCTGGCTCCGCTTCCAGCTGCCCTGCGTGCTGACGGTGCCTCCTGCGTCAGCTGAGAATGCCCCTGTACTGACGTCCCCTGCCGCTGCGACTCCTGCCTTCTCCTGACAGGGAGCCTCTAGCGACCCTGACCACCCCGCCACTGCCTCCGTTTCCCGAAGTGCCTGATCCTGACACTGGTGAATTGTAAGGCCTGGCTTCTGACTTTTTACTAGGGTGACCAGATGTGCAAATTGTAGAGGACGCGTATGAGAAATACAGGTTGTGGGGGCTGCATTGGCTCCAGTGCACTTCTTTCTCATAAGTGTCCTATAAAATTTGCATATCTGGCCATCCTTCCTACTTTTTACATGCCTGAGGAAGGGCTTGTGTGGTCTGAAGGCTTAGCATGCACCATGCTCTCATCAAGAAAAGTCGGTCCAGTAAAAGAGATCATCTGAACAATGTCCCCCCCCACCCCTCCATCTTACATTTGGGACCAACCTAACAACCACTCTACGTAAACTGAATGGCTGTAATCCTCTAGCTACTTACCCTCCCACTGATTTCAGTAGGAGTACTGCAGAGTAAGTGGTTGGAGGATTGCAGCCAATGTGAACAACAACGTGTATTTGTCCAGTTACTATTTTATTATTTATATAGTGAGAG
The DNA here is from genome assembly GCA_003113815.1 of Sphenodon punctatus. Lineage (NCBI taxonomy): Eukaryota > Metazoa > Chordata > Lepidosauria > Sphenodontia > Sphenodontidae > Sphenodon > Sphenodon punctatus. The sequence continues at coordinate 4,752,430 of QEPC01003796.1, read as the reverse complement.
CAAAGTGCCTGACAGTGCACAATCAGTAGTTGGACTGTTAAGTCCATGGGTTAGGGATCTGTCTCGAAGAAAGACAAGGGAGAAGGGAACATAGGGAAAGAGAGGGATACATTCATGAAGCTGAAAAGTCGCAGGTGCACGTCCTTAACTTAGGGTAAAAACAAAGGTGACATTGACCCGCTGTGGCCTGGGACTAGTCTGCACAGGTGGTTCCGCGCCGCCAGATGTTAGCCCAGAACTGCCCTGGGGCAGGTAGGCGGCTAGTCTAGGCTGCATCCTCAGAACGTTTCTGAGGGCCAAGGGTCGACTGCACGGGCTAACGCAGACTACCACGTTGGTTCAGCCCCGCCATGCCTGCCTCGGGGTAGGGGCCGACGTGGCCAAGGGCCATGGCTGGTGGTCATGGCAGAAAGCGGGACGCTCCCTGCCCTCCCTAGTGTTATAGAGGGACTAGAGCAGTGGTACAGTCCTGGGAGGGGCCACCGGAAGGGGCGGAGCTTCAGGGAGAGTGCGGGTGGGATCCGTCAGTTGGAGACAAGCGGGCAGCAAGGAAGCAGCACCTGCGAGTGCTGACCTGCAGAGCAGGCTCAGTAAAGGTCCTAAGTGAGTTCAACTTACTTGCGACGTCTCAGCTCGTTGTTTACATGGTGGCAGTGGTCTACTGAACATCCGTGGAGAGAACTCGAGGAGCAGAGCCAGCATGACGCAGTCACTAAAGCCTCTGGCCGCCTTAGATTTCAGCGGCAAGAACCTGGCTCTGCTGCAAGCAGGAGTTCTAGCTCTACACGGAGCTGGCGATGAGAAAAGCAGAGGAAACAACCAAGGTAAAACTGCTTTTCTACCTCATCGGAGCGCTGGGGAGGAAGATTTGCACGGGCGGGAAACAAATGCAGGCGTCCCCCCCGTTGGCTATAATGAACGTGCTAGAGGCCCACTGCATGCCAAAACGCAATGAAACAGTGGAGTGCTGTACGTTTTTCATGAGGGATCAGCGGGATGGTGAAGGCTTAGAGCCCTCCGTGGCAGTCCTCAGAGCCCTAGCAAGCACTTGCAACTTCAGGCAGCTGGAGGCTTTGCTGATTAACGACATAATAGTGTGCGGCACTGGGGGCAGTCAGTTAAGGGAACAGCTGCTCCGGGAAGGGGAGCTAACCCTGCCCAAGTGTCTGGACGTGGCATGGGCCACAGAGGCCGCCAAAGAAAGCCTGAGACACCTGGAGCCCTGAGCAGTGGACACAGTGGATGGGGTGCCGCAGAAAAAGCCCAAAGGAAGCAGAGAGAATCACAGCACCCTGAACGGTGCACTTATTGTGGGAGGCTACACGAGATGGTGAAAGAGAAGTGTCCTGCATTTGGACAACGATCCAGTGCTTGCAACAAACCTAACCACTTCGGCAGCATGTGCAGAGCAACTAAAAGAGAGCAAAGAGTGCAACTCATGCGGGAGGAAGAGGTAGCCACTGCATCAGATAGGGAGGATGAGGAGGCAAATGTGATGACCATAACTGTAATGCCTCAGTCTCACCACGCGAGGGCCATAGGGGCCAAGAAACAGGCGACCATCTTTGCCTCCAATGCAGCTAGGAGACAGAAGAATTTGCTTCCATTTAGACAGTGGGGCATCTTGCAACGTGATTCCCTGGGAAGAACTCAGACCTAACACGGTGGTCAAACAAACGCGAAGGGCCTTGATCATGTGTAACAAAAGCAACATCCAGTCGGTGGGTAAACGTCACCCTGAGAAATCCCAGAAATGGGAGAAAATACAACCTAAAGTTGATGGTGGTGGAGAGGCGAGAGCACCAGCCACTACTGGGAGCAGAAGCCATCCAGATCATGGATCTGGTCAGAGTACAGCATCAAAACTTCGTGCATGCAGTCAAGCAGCAGCAGAGGAAAGGAACGATGGACAGAGTCCTAATGCAGGACAAACCAGTCAAGCAACAGCAGTTGAGAGGAACGGTGGACAGTGTCCTAGCCCAAAAAGAAGATATTTTCAAGGGAGATGGATGCTTCAAAGGAAAGGAGCGCCTTGAAATTGATCCTGCAGTGCCACCAGTGTGCCTACCATGAAGGAGAATGCCATTAGTACTTAAGAAGCCAGTCAAGAAAGCACTCGCAAGCTTACACAAGCAAGGCATCGTCAAAGTCAAGGAAGCAAACCCCCCGGGTGAGTAGCATGCTGATGGTGAACAAACCGTCAGGCAAACTACAAATCTACATCGATCCAAAGTCACTAAACAAGGCCCTGAAAAGAGCACATTACCCCTTGCCTTCCATAGAAGATATGCTTCCTGAGCCAGCAAAAGCACGCTTCTTCACAGTCTGCGATGTACGAGATGGCTTGTGGTTTGGTTGGATGAGGCATCCAGCAAACTAACGACATTTGCAACCCCATTCGGAAGGTACGGATGGCCACGTATGCCAAAGGGCAAACCCCGGCTCCGGAGATCTTCCAAAGGCGCCTACACCAGGCCCTGGAAGGTCTGCCCGGGTTGAAGGTCATCGCAGATGACGTCGTCATAAATGGGGAATGCGCCAATGAGGAGGAGGCAGAACGAGATCACGATGAGAAACTATTTTGATTCTTAGACAGATGCAGAGCCAGAAATGTGAAACTCAATCCAGATAAAATGAAACTGAAGCAACGCCAGGTGGCGAACATAGGACACATTGTCGGCGCACCCCAATGAGACACAGAAACATAAGTTGGTGTAAAACTGGCCGCACTCTTTATTCAAAAGATGCCACGTTAGGCAGGTGGGGAAATAATTGCTATCTGCAATTTGGGTCCAATATGCCATTTAACTATTTGAACTTATTAACTCAGGTACTGCCCGGATGTGCCTTCCGTTGACAGTATCCTTTTAGCATTTTCCTCCCCTCCTTCGACAGGGCAAGGCCGAAGGGGGGGGACAACCCACTGTGGGTTTGAGTAAGAAGTAATGTGTCCACCGGGTCTGAAGACAGCGCATGTCCCTGCTGGCCCCGGTTAAGACACCACTTCCAGGGAGCTTGATCACCAAGCATGCAGTGCCCTGCATTACACAGTGTATCATCTCCCCATCTCTTACTGAGATGACTCTTAACTATTTATTAACCTATTTATTAAACTTGTTGGCATATTGGACCCCTGCTAGTGCGACAATTATCGATTTTCAAATTACTTCATCCAATCAGAATTCAACATTGTCCCTATCATCAAATTAGAATTCACTTCGAATTAAAAATCATTGGTAAAGCCAATCGTTGTTACTTATCCCTTTTAATTATAACTTGCCAATTAAATCACACTAATTTTCCTATTTATGGTGTTTTTTCCTACTCTGCACTGTAGAAGAGGCGAAAAACACAGTCCCCATAAATCAGAGGTTACCTGTCAAAATTCCTCTTCGGTCCCCTAACGGCGACCGTTCGGTACCACAGTGCTAGAGGGAGGTGGGTGGGCTGCTTCACTGCCCTCCGCTTCGGGAATGCCGCACCACGCGGCTAACAGAAGAGACGCCCCTCCTAAAAGGGGCGTGGCCTCCAGGTCCCACGAGGTGCGCATGCACCACCTCGCTCTGGGAGGGTTGCCCCTGGCAACCCAAGCAAAGCGCGCGAACGGGCTCTCTATCGAGCCCCGTTCACCGGCCATGTTCTGCGTCTCCCCTCACAGGGGAGGGGGGGCGCGACAATCACCCCGTCGCCGCCATTTTGGCGGCGAAGGGGACTTCTGTCTGCAGAGGGCCTGAAACCAGAACCCAAGCAAATTGAAGCTATCGTAGAGATGCCTCCTCCTACAGACATGAAGTGAGTGCAGACGCTGATCAGGATGGTAAATTACCTATCTAAATACTGCCCGAAGCTGACCACCGAGGCAGAGCCAATAAGACAACTGACCAAGCACCACGTAGCCTGGGACCGGGGAGAACCACAATAACACGCTTTCCTCAAGATAAAAGAGCTCCTTACGAAAGCACCAGTCCTGCAGTACTACCAACCTGGCCAGCAGCTTGTTCTTCAGTGTGATGCCTCAGAGAAGGGCCTAGGGGCAGTCCTGATGCAAGACAGACCTATCGAATATGCAAGTAAAGCACTCAGAAACGGAACAGGGAGATGTGCAGATTGAAAAAGAACTGCAAGCAGGAGTGTTTGGAGTGGAACGGTTCCACCAAGACACGTTTGGACACCCAGTATTAGTACTCTAGGGCCACAAGCCGCTTGAGACCATAATGACAAAACCCCTGCTTGGGATGCCAAAAGGATTGCAGATAATGCGGATGAGGCTGCAGAAATATGACTTACGAATAAGGTATTGCCCTGGAAAGAATCTGGTGCTACTGATACGCTTAGCAGAGCCTTTATCGAAGGGCAGAGGCAGCGTGGAGACGAAGATATCAAATCTATCAACATACTACACTACCTGCCAATGAAAAAAGACAGGCTAGATGAACTCACACAACAGATCGAGATACGATGCTACAAACCCTAAAAAACCCACTATATTAAAGAGATGGCCGGCACAAGGCCCAGACTCCAGTAGGAACAGAACCCTGCTTTCACTGCGGAGCAGAACTCCGCGTCCAGGAAGGGCTGATATACAGAGGATTGACCCTCATAATCCCTTCTTCACTTCGTCTTCACGTAATGATAAAATACATGCATTTTCACCTGAGAATCGAGAGTTGTCTATGTCTTGCAAGGCACTGTGTATACTGGCCAGCAGGGATGGGAATTTCGGTTTTGGGTAAAAACCAAAAGTACCCGAAAATGGCCATTTCGGATGAGTCCGAAATTTCGGTTCTTTTTCGGTTTCGGTACTATTGGATCTTTTGCATTGATTTTTGTACCGGGTTTTTAACATTGCAGTTTGTCCCCCATTGAAAAACAGCAATGTTAAAAATCCGGTACAAAAATCAATGCAAAAGATCCGATAGTACCGAAACCGAAAAAGAACCGAAATACATGAGAACTGAAACCGAAATTGACTGAAACCAAAATTTTGCCCAGAGTCCCATCCCTGCTGGCCAGGAATGGGAGCCCAGTTGAGAGCCTTCATAGAGGGCTGTGAACCATGTAGGTCAGACAGCACCCAGCAACGAAAAGAGACAGCATAGGTTGCGGGGGGAGGAGGGGAGGGAGCCAGCAACATCATGGTAAACCCAGGGCTGCTAGTTAGAAAGAGAGTCACCTGGGAGCCCCTAGCTTATGGTGGGGCAAGCCCGAGGCCTGAGTGAGACACGCTAGCTAGGCCGGGGGCTGAACACCAGCAAGGCTACAGGGAGGCAGATAAACTGGTACCAGGCAGGCTACAGGGGGTGACTAAGGGCGCTTTTAGATGAGCGGGTCGCCGTTGCGCGACACGCTCACGCGATACTTCAAAATCCCGCGACGTGGGATTGCACATGACAGCAGTCGGGGATCATGCGCATGGGAGGCGGTAGCACATGATTTGCCGACCGCAAATTAAATACCCGGATTGCGAGGTATTAAGTTCGCGGTCGGCAAATCATGCGCTACCGCCTCCCGTGCGCATGATCCCCGACCACTGTCACGTGTAATCCTGCGTTGCGGGATTTTGAAACATCGCGTGAGCCAGTAGCTTAGGTGTAGGAGTCCATGGGGGGGGGGGGGGGGGGCACTGCTGAGCCAGCAACCGCACTACTGCATGTGGAGATTGTAGACCAATCCATCCCTCCAGAGGGGGGACATCACAACTGTGTCAGAGGCGCACCATGGTCGGGGGCCCATGACTGGGACTAACCTTTACCGGGAGCTAATTCCCCAGTGAAACATCTGCACCGGTGAAGGGGGATGTCCCAGAAGAAAGAAAAGAGCGAGTGCAATGAGGAACACCCTCCTCTGGATCTGAAACAGCTAGAGGACTGGAGCTGAGGCAGCAGCCACAGGAAAAACGGAGTGGTGCTGGTCCTGAAAAGACTCATGGGCAGGCTGAGCTGCCACCAGCTGGCTACAGTCTCCTACCAATTTCCTCCCCCCCCCCCTCTATTTCCAGGGTCATGGGGATGGGGCTTATGTAGGTGAAGGGGGTCCAATACCCCCCAAGTTACACCACCAAAGGTCAAAGCTACACCACTGTATACGCTGCTCCATTTTCCACCACAGTTTTCCTCTTGCCACCATGAAACACAAACCAGTAGCATCGCATAATAATGTTCCAGTTCATCCGTTCCACTGCTATCACCGTTAAAAACCTCTCGAGTATTTATAACATGTTCTGTTGTTCCAGTTTAAAATGTCCCTAATTGACCAGATTGGTTTTGATAACATACCGCAGTAGAGTTTTTTTTCTAAAATAAATCAATCAATTCTAAACTAGAGACCAAGAAACCGATACCTTTGGAGGGAAAGGGGTGGGGTGCGGGACTTGAAAACATCTGAAGTATGAAATGGCTGCACCACCTACTCCCCTTGGGTTTCCATTGTCAACACGAAACAGCCAGGAGCCTCCCACACCCTCCCTTGTTTGACAGCTGTAAGAAGAAAGAGCAGCAATTATATTTTTCTGTACGCCGACCCAGATGTCTGCCTGATCTGTTTATTGCTTTAATCTTCCTGGCACACTCCGTATCAGCTGGTCTCCGCACCAGTCAGCCAGGACTGTAAATTACACAGGTATTGCCTGGCTGAGGAAGTGGCTCTAACACGGCTCCTGAGTGTTCAATTTTTATGCAGTTTAAATAGCAGACGACCCCTCTTCCTATACACCCGATATAAGTGAAGTGAAAGCCGACCAATAAATCTTTTGTCTATATATGTGTGTATGTGTGAGAGAGATAAATACATAAAAAGGGAGAGAGTGCCTTTCATGGGAGGCTGTTAAGTTGCTAGCCAAGGAAGTTTTGGTTTTGCAGAAAGGAAGAGATGAGTTGATTTGCCTCTGACTTCGCTGATCCATTGCAGCGCTGCACCCCAAAATACCTAGCATCCGACCCCTTTAGTTATTGGCAATTCCAGCTGGGAGTTAGCCAGAGAATGCTATTCAACTTAGTTTACTAGTTGGCTTGTGTTCATAGTGGAGTAATAACAGTCCAACAGCTCCCCCCCCTTCCCCCAAAATGGCAGTGACTCTATCCACTTGTCAGCTGGTGGGAAATTTAAATAGGTGGGGCTGGATGAATTGCCCCACAAGATCTGGTCCCTCCGTGCAGATTGCAGCCCATAAAGCAGAGTTGATACTCAGCACTGGTGCAGTTTGGGAGATGAGCAGAACCCTGGCTTAGTTTCCAGCCAGAAATCAAGCTGCTATTCCCACTATACAGTCACGTCTCACTTTCTCCAATCCAAAGTGCAACTGTCACCAGAGCAGAAAGCACCCAGGGTTAGGAAATACACTGGGCATCTTTAAAGTGAATAGGAGCAAAATAATCATAATCGTTAATATTTTTTTTAAAACGTAGGAAGTTGCCAAATGATAGTTGAGTGAAACAAGTCTTTGAGCAGATTCCAGGCCCCGGAAAAACCCCTCCCGTGGCTGCCAGGCCCCTCCCACCACACAAGCAAAGGCTGGAAATTAAAAGCCGCTCCTTGATCCCCTTGGAAATGGAAAGTTCAAGAGTTGCAAACTCTTGAACTGTATTGCACGGCATGAGTTGAAAAACAAGAGGGTCAGGGAAGAGGCATTACAAGGGCCAGTCCCTCCTTAGTTTGAGCCCTGTGACCCTGAACAGTGCTGGCAGGGGTTGCAGGGACTAAAATTAAGAAATGGAATCATGGACTCCAGAAGGGTGAGGGCACTTGTTCTCCCTGGACTTTGCCTGCCCCTGACTGGTTGGCATGCTGTGATGTCACAAGGAGGTGTGGCATTGGCCACACTCCCTTCAGAGCATTGCGACATCCCAAAATGCCAAGAACCAAGTCTCCCACGACTCTACTGTACACGGAGGGGAGGGGCCTAGGATTGCCACCTCTCATGGTTTGACCTTGAGACCAGAGTCCACAATGGGAATTTCAGAGTCAAACTGCGAGAAGTAGAAACCCTAGTAGGGTCACATCAGAAAAGGTGCAGGAGATCCTTTTTGGTCTGCCCCTTAAACATTCTGGTGGCGCCCTTGAGCGGACTATTCCCTGATCAACTCTGCTAACCAACTAGCATTTAAATTTCCCTTCAGCTGACAAGTTCTGACCTCTGCTCCGATTGCTATGCTGCGGGCAGAAATGGGACTTCATTCAATAGCCACACTGGTGGTCATTAGGGCATTGACTTACCGGGATAAAATCTGCTGTTTAGAACTGTCACATCTCGTCCACCAATGCTGGTTAGAGCAATCCCACCATACAGGTAGCAAGCAATACTGGTGGTGGAAAGGAATCTCGCAGGTCTTGTTTAAGAGTGGTCTTTCTCCTTCCGTCTGTTTTGACTTTGCCGGATATTAGTAGAATCCCAAACTTAAGACAAAGAGTTTTGGATTCATCCCTTGTCTTTCCCTATGTCCCCTCTCCTTGTCTTCCCCCTCTGTGTCTATTAGATTGTAAGCCGTAGGCAGGGACCGCGTCTATTTTGTTGTTCTGTAAAGCTCCAGGTACACAGCTGGCGCTATACAAATGCTTATAATAATAATAATAAATATTAATATATCCATCCAGGAAGACTTGGCTGCTTTTAGACGTGCTCAGCGAACACGCTGCATTAAATCACGCTGCGTGTAAATATCCTGCAAGTGGGACTGACATTTCACGCGTTAAAGCCGGTTGCGTGTTCTTTTAAAGCCGCAAATTAAATACCTCGATGTTGAGGTATTTAATAAGCGCCTTTAAAAGAACGCGCAACTGGCTTTAACGTGCAAGATGTCCTGTCTAAGGGCTCTTTTAGATGAGCGGGTTGCCGTTGCGCGACCCGCTCGCGCGATATTTCAAAATCCCGCAAGGCGGGATTAGACAAAGCACTCGTCTGGGATCATGCGCATAGAAGGCGGCCACGCGTTGTTTACAGACCGAGAATTAAATACCTCGATTGTGAGGTATGCAAACCGATTCGCGGTCTGCAAACAATGCATGACCGCCTTCTATGTGCATGATCCCGGACTTCTGTCTCGTGTGGATTTTGAATTATTGTGCGAGCGGGTCGCACGATGGCGACCTGTTCGTTTAAATGCAGCCTAAATCCCACATGCGGGATATTTACTTTTTGTAAAGCGCCAGGTACATCGCTGGCGCTATATAAATACTACTACTACTACTAATAATAATAATAATAATACTTCATTATGAATACAAGAGCAGCATCTTAAATTAAAATCTATTTTGGCAGCCCTGCCCAATGTGACTGCTGATTCTAACATTTGAAACCACATCAAAGTTAGCATTCTCCGCTGTTGAAAGGATTGAAGCTCTACCAAGTACCGCTCTAAAGCAAATTTAAATTTCACTAGAAGATACCAGGGAGCGATCCTATTAGTTGCAGCTTTGGCTATGGCTGCTTGTAGATGTGCACAGCAAACACGCTGCGTAAAAATAAGAGACACGGTCCCTGCCCAAGAGCTTACAATCTAAAGACAGGGGGAGGGGAGAAAGGGAAGGGGGAACAGAGGGAGAGACAAGGGATGCAACATTCACGAGGATGCGAGAGCTCAGGTACCCGTTCTTGCCTTGGTTACAGTAAATTGGGAGTTTACAGTTAACAGGTGGGGGATAATCCTGGGTGGGGATGATTAGTAGGAGTTCGGAAGGGTAGAGCGGAAGAGGTGGGTTTTGAGGAGGGACTTGAAGGTGTGGAGGGTGGGGGCAAGGCAGACGAGGGCTGGGAGGGAGTGCCAGGAGTGCGGGGCAGTGAGGGAGAAGGGACGAAGGCGGTTGGGGGAGCAGGGGAGGTATGGGAGGGTGAGGGAGGGGATGGAAGAGGAGCGGAGTGCTTGAGCAGGGGTTCGGAGGGAGATCAGGGCAGAGAGGTTGGGTGGGCGCAAGGTTGTGAAGGGCTTTGTAAGTGAAGCCAAGGAGCTTGTGCAGAATACGCTCAGAAGAGGGAGACAGGAGAGGAGAGGCTGCACATGGTCAAAGCGATGGGCAAGGTAGATGATCCTGGCAGCAGAGTTTTGAACAGAGATGAGGGAAGAAAGGTGGGAGCAGGAAGGCCAGCAAGGAGGAGGTTACAATAGTCGAGGCATGAGATGACTAGGGTGTGGATGAGAGTTTTGGCAGAGGAGACAGACAGAAAACGGCGAATCTTAGCAATGTTTTGGATGGAAAAGCGGCAGGATTTGGTGATGGAGTCAATGTAGGGTTTGAAAGTGAGGTGCGAGTCGAAAATGAAGCCCAAGCTATGGGCTTGGGGGACAGGGAGGATGGAGACCCCTGTCAATGGCAATTGACAGGGAAGAGGGAGAGGAAGGATTGGGGGGGGGAGATAAGGAGTTCCGTTTTCGCTGTGCTCAGTTTGAGTTGGCGTTGAGACATCCAGGTGGAGATATCAGAGAGACAGTTGGTGAGACGAGCTTGAACAGAGGGGGAGAGGGAAGGAGTGGAGAGGTAGAGTTGAGTGTCGTCAGTGTATAGGTGGTATTGGAAACAGTGGGAGGCAATGAGTTTGCCTAGGGATTGGGTGTAGATAGAGAAGAAGAGAGGGCCAAGGACAGAGCCTTGGGGAACCCCGACCGAGAGGGGCAGGGAGGAGGAGGGGGAGGAGTTAGGAAGAGATACATTGAAGGAGCAGTCAGAAAGGTAGGAGGAGACCCAGTCGAGGACAGAGTCCCGGAATCCAAGGGAGTGATGATGATTTGAGGACTGCATGGATAGCCCCACTACTGGCAAGCAGTCCTTTTTGTTCCTCCTCACAGCATATTATTTCTCTGTTAACGATGCACGGCCCTACTATTTTGAAGCCACTGGCCTTGTTTCTCCTTCTGGCAACTTGGGAGAGGAAGCTCAAGTGGCAACAACCTTCAACAGAAATACTGTGATAGCTGAAGGATGTCGACATGGGTGGATGCGTCGCATTTGAAAGTGGCAGCGGGTGGGTGGGCATGCATGCGTACGTGCATGCGTCCTCCCACGAAACACGCACGTCTACTCACCGTCCCCGCACAGAGCAATCAGTGAAAAACGTAGGTTGCTCTGTGCGGAGGCATGAGTCGGGGAGCACGACTCACCTGCCCCCCTTCGCCGACCTCATAGTGGCATGACCACAGACCGCCACTGGGGGCACAGTCCATTTAACAATGGCTCTAGATGTGCATTTGAGTTACTTTGACCTGCATCCGTTCCCCCTCCTTGTTCATATGAATGTTATTAATCAACTGGTCCGTTTCTTTTTAGTGACGACTGAAGCAAAGTAAGTGCTGAGCAATTTGACTTTCTTCAAGCTGTCTGTTAGTATCTCTTGTCCCCTGTTCCACTATTGATCCATAGTTTCCTTCGCCTTTCTCTGATAGAACCCCTTCTTATTGTTTCCTCTATACTTAATGTAGAGCCAGCTAAGCTAAGAGCCAGGTAAACTCCAACGTTTTCTGCCATGTCCCTCATATCTGAATCTGTTTACCTTATGGACAAACACACCTGTAAGGGAACTCCCCTTAGACCACACTTGAGATTTTAATTCAAACTCCAAATTTCTGTGCCGGTGGAGGCATTTAAGGATGTAGCCTGAATTCCTAAAGTCCTGTTTGTCTTTGTTTAAAAATGCATTTGTTTTCTTGATTCGTTGCACAGATTTTAGAAACAAAACCGCCTTCGCTCCCAAAGACCGAGTCTCCAGAAGGGTATTATGAAGAAGCTGAGCCATATGATGTCTCTGTGAACGGTACGTCACCGCAGATGATCTGCTTTTTAGGACTACCATTACCTGGGGAAATGATAGAAAGTTTGAGTGACTTCTGCAAACAAACAGCAGTCGATTCTTTTACAAAACTCAAGCTGCTTTCACGTGATATAGTGTCTCCTGCAATTTTCTTGTTCCCGGGATCTTAAAATCACAAAACTTCATGTCTGGGCGCCCTTCTCACGTGATGTGTCGTCCACGAAAAAATTAAACAATTCTTTGCACGTTTTACACCAGTGTCACTAATTGCAGGATCTATCATTCTCGCGAGTGCAGATTTTGCACACTTTTTGCCCTCCCCTTCTGCTTTGCATCTGCTGCCTAACTTACCTGAGATTAGGGTTGAAAGCCACATACCAGCAGTGGATTGAAATTAACAAGCCACCAGCAGACTAAGATAAAAGTAAGAAACAGGCTGAAATTAACTAGCTGGGAGCAAACCACGGTTCTGTCCTGCTGGTTTCCACACCTGCTGGTAGGTATTGTGACAGGAATGCATGAGCACTCAAGGCATAACTCATGGGACGAACACAGAGTAGTGCATTCATGTGCAGTTAATTTGCAGGAGCAAATTACAATCCCGCAATTGGCGCCTCACGTGAAAGCAGCCTGACATTGCAAATATGACCCCTGTTGTGTTTTTGGTCATGCTTCCTATTAACAGTTCAGTTATAAATAAGGCTGCTTTTAGACAAGCAGGTCGCAGTTGCGTGACCTGCTCATGCGATTTTTTCTGAGACCTGGCTTCCACCTCCGCCCCAAGGCCTTGGCTTCAGTTGCCGCACTCTGTCATGGAGCCTTTCTCTCCTCCACACACCTCACTCTTGTCCTAACCTCCTAATTTGGCCTTCAACTATTCTCTACCTCCCCTGCTTACCAGCACGGCCACTGCCTTGATCTAGTCCTTTCATCCAACTGCTCTCTCTCAGGCCTCTCCACCTCTGTCCTTCCCCTCTCTGACCATCATCTGCTACCTTGTACACTTAGCCACTCTCCCCCACAGCCTTGTCCAATCACCACCAACGCCTTTAGAAATCTCCACGCTATTGGCCCTTGCCTTCTCCCCACTACTACCTCATCTCGCCTCTCCTTCATAACCGCGTTGGCGTCTGTTGATGCGCTTTCCGCACTCTCTTCTGCTTTGGATACTCTTGCCCCGACTCTCCCCTGTCCTGTCAGGCGTGCCAAACCCTAACCTTGGCTCACCATCCAAGTTCACTTCCTACATACTTGTGCCTGCTCTGCAGTGTCTCTGACTAAAATCCTGCTCCTGTGCCGACTTCCAGCACTTCAAATTCATGCTCACCTCCTTCAGTTCAGCTATTAGCTTGGCTGAGCAAGCTTACTATGTCCATCTGACTGACTCCTTTGCCTCCAACCCCCACCGTCTCTTTGTCGTACTTATCTCCCTCCTCAAACTACCTCCTCCTCCCCTCCCCTCTTCGCTTTCTGCCCAGGCTCCGGCTGATTTTTTTTCTATGACAAGATTAATCTAGCAGCCACCGTGGCTGCCTGTCATGGTGGGTGCTGGGGTGCTGGGTGCAGGTTGGGGCCAGGCAGCTGCCTGGCCGCGGGAACGTTTGTTCTGTGGCCGGACCCAGTCAGGACCATGTTGGAGATGTGTTCCTAAGCTGATTCAGGTCAGGCCACTTTTCTCCCAGCCTCACGTGTGAAAACACCTTATGTTTCCCTTCCTTGTCCATCTGAGATTGTAAGCTACTTGGGGCAGGGACCTGTCTCTAATTACAACTCTTCAGCACCAGGCCCATTGCTGGTGCTATATAAGTAATTAATAATAGAGAAATTAGGCTTTCCACCCGTTTTCTAGGGCAATGAGGTCTCTGTATGTATTTAACCTAGGGAAGGCTGGGAGCTCTATTGACAAAATGTTCACTGTCAGGAAGAAAAATAATCTGGCCCTGACTTTATTTACACCAAATCTAAAAGTCTGATGGAACATGTTCCTCAGTGAAGAAACTAGGGGGGTTAGTTATTAGAAGGCTTAAAGGAAAGGGAGTCACAGCTGTGCCACCCATTGCTTCCTTAGTATTTTCCATTTGTTTCAAATTGCTTCCTGGCATGGAGCTGCCTGCTAGCCGGAGAGAGTCGCTGACTTGATAAGGAGTTCAGGAAGTTCCTTCCTGGGCACGACTGTTCTTTGCAGTTGCCTGCTCAGTGCGATGATGTGTACATTTTCTGTCTGGTTGCCCAATACAGTTACACCAAGCAATACTGCAAGTACGGACATGCAAAAAGCTAGGCTGGGATTCTCATTTAACTAGACAAGTTTTCAGGTCAGCAGATCTAAATTCTCCCTCTGTGTATATATTGTACATATATATAGGCCAAATAAACTGGCTTAGATTACTCAGACAGTTTAGTAACAAAACTCATGCCGTACCTTGTTGTGGGGAAACAATATTACTTCAATCTCTCTGTTTTCCTTGTTAGTGCTGCATTTTCCACTCAGAATCCGATACTGTATGCAATGGCAAGGACTGCTTTTTAAAGATTACTTCCTTTTTATTGAGTTTTAAACTATACAGAACAGTCAAAAATCTGAATCTCGGGCCAAGTGCAGCCTGAAGCTAATTTTTATTTGATCCCCCTTGAGTTCTGGGATCTGGCCCCTGAATCCAGTTCCTACCCCCAGGCACTGACAGTGCTCAGGCAGGAAAGCAGAGATGGGCATATGTACATAAGGATAAGGGACAGACCCAGAATCGGGACCCTTCGCTTCTGAGCATGCCCCTTAAGCATCCCCCACCCCCATCTTTCCAAATTGAGAGCACCTCACTTCATGAAGGACTCCCATCAATCAAGTATGCTTGAAATTTAGGGTGGGCAAAGTTCGGAAAGTAAGGGATGCTACAGCGCTGTGAGGCTCGGGGTAAAAATGGGGAGGAGCATCTATTCTGTTCTATGAAACTGGGAAATTCTGGAATCAGAAGTTTCATTAAAATAAGCAGCCTCCTTCACAGCAATGACAATAGCAAACTGGGGGTGTGGGGGGGAGACAAATTTTCTAGAAAATTAAAAAAAACCCTAGAATTATTGTTTTGTGCTTTTTCAATGAAATGCGGCCCTTTTTCTCACTTTTTCAGTTATGCATCTTTTCACCCACTTCTGATTATCACATTGGTTGACTCAGTGCCGGCGTGGACTGTGTTTTCAAGGTGCACGTTAAGACTTTTTTTTTTTGCGATAGGAATGGCTTAATGACTGGCATATTCTGGCCCCAGTCCTGGTGTTGCTCACACCATTGTAAATGAGGAGTCAGTCTAGTGTTGTAGTTACTCTGGTGGGTGGCCATACCTCTCCTTTAAAAGAGGACATTTATGAAAAATACATGGTGCAGGGCTGCACTGGAACCAATGCAGCCCTGCACCATGAATTTTTCATAAGCGTCCTCTTTTAAAGGGGAGGTTTGGCCACTCTATCTGGTGTTGAAAGGGTATGTAAAAACCGGGAGGGCCAGACCCATACACTAGGATGGGCAGACACATGTTCAAGGCAAATTCCAGAGTGTAGCACTATAATCCACATTCTAACTGCTGAACCTAAGGATTCCTCAAGAAGCACTGGTTAATGTCTTGGGGGCAGGTACTAATAAAACACCTTGCATATTATTATTGTCTGCATACACCTCTTTCTTTTTTACATGGGAAGGCCAGAACTAGCAATTTGCCAGCAAATTCCATGGTCCAAGTGAAAGGCAATTTTTTTCATCAAGTTCCTGCTTGCCACAGGTGTTTTAGCTAAATAAAGATAATTATCTAGGTGGTGTCAGGAACGGAGGCTAGAGGCACAGAGAGTAGGTGCAGGATCTACATCTAGGAAGCCTGTCTGTGTCAGATTGGGGTCCAAGAATCCAGAGAATAATGCAGGCCGAGATCCAGAAGCATCCATGCAGGATCAGGTCCAGAGGGTTAGGCATGAACACACGGACTAAGATGGCCAGACAGTCGGGTAGACAAGCGGGCAGACGGATGGAGGGAAGGAAGGACTGGTTTCCAGGGTGGGGGTAGAAGGACGGGTTACAGAACCAAACAGATGGAGTTCAAAGAGCACGGCGAGTCCAAATCTGCTTCCCTGTAATTTGAGCCCATTGGATCTAGTCCTGCCCTCAGGAGCAACAGAGAACAAGTCTGCTCCATCTTCTATGTGACAGGCCTTCAGATATTTGAAGACGGCTATCATCTCTCCCCTTAAGTCTTCTGCAGGCTAAACAAATCCAGCTCCTTCAACCTTTCCTTATAGGACTTGGTTTCCAGACCCCCTGGCCATCTTTGTCACCCTCCTCTGAACCCGTTCCGATTTGTCAGTGTCCTTCTGAAAATGCGGTGCCCAGAACTGGACACAGGACTCCAGATGAAGTCTGACCAGCGCAGAATAGAGTGGAACTATTACTTCTCTGGCCTGGACACTCTGCTTCTGTTAATGCAGCCTAAAATTTCATTAGCCTTTTTAGCAGCTGCAGCACGCTGCTGAATCATGTTCAGTAGGGATGGGAATTTCGGTTTCGGATAAAGCTGAAAGTACCCGAAAACGGCCATTTTGGATTAATCCGAAATTTTGGTTCGGTTTCGGTACTATCGGAGCTTTTGCATTGATTTTTGTACCGGATTTTTAACGTTGTGGTTTGTCCCCCATTGAAAAAATGCAATGTTAAAAACACAGTACAAAAATCAATGCAAAGATCAGATAGTATCGAAACCGAAAAAGAACCGAAATTCATGAGAACAGAAACTGAAATTGACCGAAACCGAAATTTTGCCCAGAGTCCCATCTCTAATGTTCAGCTTGTGATCAACTACAACCCCAAAATCTTTTTCACATGTACTGCTGCCAAGCAGGGTATCACCCGTCCTATACTTGTGCATTTGATTTTTCTTACCTAAATGCAGAACTTTACATTTATCTCTGTTGAATTTCATTTTGTTAGTTTGGGCCCAGCTTTCAATCACATCAAGATCATTTTGAATTTTGTTTTGGTCTTCTAAGGTGTTAGCTATCCCTCCCAGTTTTGTGTCATATGCAGATTAGATAAGCATCCCCTCTACTCCTTCATCCAAGTCATTAATAAAGATGAGGCGCATGTGGGGTAAGCAAAAGACATAGTCCAATATCCAGGTAGGGGTCAACATCCAGGGAGTCCAGTTCAAACAGGGTCCCAAAGAGAACAGGAGCAGATGGGATGAAGGAGGTGAGGCAAAGGCAGGTCTCTGATGAGCTGTCCACAACAGGGATTTTCTGTGACTCAGGAAGCTATATAGGAGTCTTTGGCCAATTAGGATGTGGGTCGCCAGTGACCAAGCGTGCAAGAGGCCACAGGACTGTGATGCCACTGCAGCCTAGCAGCAGCGTGGATCCTACTTCTACCCATAAACACAAAGGACATGGGTTTGAGGCCTGTGTTCCCCTTGTGTCCTAACAGTTCATGGCTACGACAGGAGCAGTACCGTAGTCTTCTGTGGCCAAGCTCAACACCTTATCCACTTAGCTACATTAACTCAATAGTGTAGAAAGCAGGTCCCCTTAAACTTGATAAGGCACCCAGTTACCACTGTGATTATATCACCAAATTGATTATAATAATTAATTTATGATGACTAATAAAGAATGTTCCCAAGGGAAGGCATCAAAGCAGAATGTCTAGATGAGTTTAGGAGATAGGGGAGAGATGCCATTTCAGAGGTGGGAGTGACTGGAAGTATATTTATGACTACTCGGAATGGAATAATTACAATAAGGACAAGTTCATGGGCCTCTTGGTCTTTCCTTCATCAATGACACGGCTATATGCTTAAGAATGCTCCCTTTCCTTTCTTACATCTTCACTAACTATAAGAATCCCCATTGGCTTTGATTCAGTTTGGAGGTGTGTGAAATTCTTATCATTCCCATATTTGCATAATTGGTACAATAAAGGAGAAAATGGAAATGCAAGTCATGATGAGGCTGCCTATTGAATAATAATGGTTCTGACTGAAACGTTCTGTTGGCACCAATGGATTTGAATTATAATAATTATTTTGAGAGGAACTGCCTTCTTCAAGGAGAGGTGTAAAATCTTGACCGGCTGTTTCATTACTGTTTGAAGTTTAGCTTTAAAATGTGCTTTGTGCAGCTAAAAGTGGGAAGTTCATGATTTGAAGATCAGAGGGGGCATGATCTACCCCAGCCACTTACTCTGGAGTAGTCCATTGGAGCACTCTGGTCTTCAATGAGACTATTCCAGAGTAAGTGACTTGTAGATTGCGATGCAAGGGTGTTAGCCAAAATATAGTAAGTGGTTTGTGGATTGCAGCACAGGAGTGTTGTCTAAAACTATTGCTGTTCTCTGTGTTCATTCATCTGTGGATCTCTCTTTTTCTTTTTGTATGAACATGCAGGTCTCTCTGGTAGACTTGCTGCCGCTGGAACCAGACCAGGGCTACAGGTCATTGAGGGAGTAATTTATGCCACAATAACCATGGGTATGGCATGCTTTCTGAGCCCAAAATTCTGGCATTGCCTTTCTGTTTACTATCATTTGAGTAGGGATTATCATTCTCAACCTCATCCGTGCTCTCCTCCATTATGTGCATTGATGATTCCCATATTGCCATCTTGGTCACGGTGAGAAGACATCTAGAAGTCCATAATCCATATCTTTTGCAAATCAAGCTTCAACCTGATCCAAATCCCATTGGAACCCCCTGGGAGTCTTTCCACTGCATTTGTAAGGGTATAGATGGGCAAGTGGAGGCCACCCCCCTAAAGGACTGCACTATTCCCCCCCTAAAGGCACCCCTATGCTGAAAGATTCCCCTCAGGATGGACAACAGCAGCCTGATTCAGGCAGAGCCAATCCTCATCATTGGGAAGAGTGCAGAACCCTGGCCAAGTGGAGAAGGAAACCCCAGCAGCATGGGGGGCGGAGAGTAGGGCTGTAGCGGAATATCGCAGCGGTAGCTATTTCCGGCGGAAACAGTGTTTCCGCAATTAGTGGAATGGCATGGCAGAGGCTTTCATTCCGCGGTTTCATTCCGCGGTTCCGCGGTTCCGCTTATTTAATTCCGCAACTTAGTGGAATCGTGGAAACATGACATTTTCGCTATTTCCGCAATTCCGCCAGCGCCAAAAAATCGCGGAATAGTAGTTTTCCGCGATTTCCGCGATTTTTCCGCGATTTTTCCACAATTCCGCGATTTGCAGAATTCCAGCGGAATTAGCGGAATATCCGCAGAAATGTCACGGTGTGGCGCGGGCAATTCCGAAATAGCGGAACGGAATCGCGGCGCGGTAAAAGCTGCTGCTGCATCAGCCCTAGCGGAGAGGGGGAAATATCCTAACACATGCAAGCTAACACACCCTTCTAATCCCAGGAAATAGGGATGCAGGTTCTGAGGGGGACAGAGCTCTAGGGAAATAACAGAACACTAGGGCCGTTTTTAGACGAGCGCGGCGGTGCCCGTGCTTGTTTTTCAAAAGACCCGGCAGTCCGTTCTACACGTGATGCTGCCGCCGAATACGCGCATGCACGGGCGATGCACATCCGTTTCCGGTGAAATTGAAAACTCTACCTTGGTCCCTACACTTATTAAAGTCAAAGGCAAAAATCACATTGGCTTCAACAACCACAGAGTTAGTCCCGTGACACTAATGTAATAAATACAGTGTTCAACTGTAATCAGTTGGACATCGAACAAAGATCTGCGTTTATTTAAGTGTAGTTCATTGTTCTTAGTGTTGATTTACATCATTCTACTTCATCTCATTGATGTCTACAGCAAAAGCAGGCTTCCTGTCGAAACAGAGCAGCCCGTTTGAGTTTGCAGAAATTATCTGGGGTTTCAGAATGGGGCACAGAAACCTGCCACATTTTTGTAGCTGTGGCAGATCTTCCTGCACCATTCCAATTGCAGTTCCAACTCCCAAACAGGACAGCACCATCTTGCATGCCGTCCAGGTCAAGAGCCTTTGCATGCTGTCCTGGTCAAGAGTCAAGAGCTTTAAACTTTATAAGGCACCCACTTACCAAGGGGTTCGTAAGTGTTTGCATTCGCTTTCTTTCCATAGGACAACAGTATAGCGTAGGCACAAAAAAGTATTTTTAGTATTGCACATGTAGAAGATGGCGCAGTCTTGCTGCTCCAGTTCCCAAGCAGCAGGATGGCACCATCTTGCACATGTGCAGTACTAAAAATATGTTTTCATGAATGTGCAAAACGGCATCATCCTGCTGTTCCAAACGTCAAAGGTACAATCAGGATGTGGGTCACCAGTGGCCACTTCCAAGGTACAGCTGATCCCAGTCATCAATGAAGTAGGAACTAGAATATGGCTGGTCTCCGTTTCATCAGACCCAGATCAAAGCAGGCCAATCTGCCAAAGAGGGAATCCACCCATAAAATCCATTTCAGTCCTACCTCCTGTCTTTTATTCAGGGAGGACAGGCATAGCAGTTGGTCCAACAGAATGACAGCTTAATCATGGTTTGTTGCATGGCATGAAGATTTATTTTATCCTCCCATCTGACATTCAGGAAGCAGAAGCTGGCTGATGAAATAAGCTTGGCAGATTACTGAGCATAGCTCGCAAATCCCTTTACTGGTTTTGAGTTTGTTGGTTTCTAGCTGGGTGTCTAACACCGCAGTAAACATCTGATAGCATCTGAGGAACGTTTCCAAGTGGAGTGTGTCTTTTGAGGATTTGCAGATTGAGAATCTCATGTGACAACATTGAGAAAATAATTTGTGTCAGAAGCTAAAAACACATAGCGCTCTTCAGCAAGCACCCAAAATAGTGAACCCTAGTTCCCTAAGGGAACAGCAATGCTCAGTGGGGTTATCTGGCTAAAAAGGATCCATATCTCCTCTTTATTTTATTGTTATAAAATATTGGGTCCTTACTTACCTTTGGGCCTCCTGCCTCGCTACCAAATTTGGCCAATACTGGCTCGTGGGATCAAGTGTTTTGAAGGTGGGACCTACGTATACACATAGGATGTTTGCATATGCTTGCTTTCCATAGACAACCAGGCTAAAAACAGGTACAGAGAGATTAAGTTCAATAGTAAAATGCTCTTAAAGAAGTCTTTGAAAGACACACTCCTGGAGGCCGACCATTGAGCTATGCATAGTCTATGAGCTATGCATGCTGTGATCATGTGAGCATCCAACGTGAGCACAAGTGACTCAATCAGCATCTCTCCCCCCACCCCCACAAAAGATGTGCTTAATAGTCACTTTGCCTGTGTTACAGAGGACGGAGAAGCGGTCAGCAGCTCATATGAATCCTACGATGAAGAAGAGAGCAGTAAAGGAAAGTCAGCCACCCACCAATGGCCATCCACAGAAGCCACCATTGAGTTGATGAAGGACACACGGATCTGTGCTTTCCTGTGGCGGAAGAAATGGCTTGGGCAGTGGGCCAAGCAGCTGTGTGTCATTAAGGACAGCAGGTTGCTGGTACGCAAGCACTTGAGTTTCTGCCTAAAATAACCTCTTCTGTCAGGGCAGGGAAGGGAGCAGCTTCTTGAGACTCGTGTTGCACTTTCCTAGACAGCCTTAGTTGAGTCCAGATGCTTTGAAAATTGCCCATCTCATCCCCAAATGGGATTCCTGGCATTTCCCACTGCTACCATAGAGCACAGCTGACATCACCTCCTGTACTAAAAGCCAAGTGAAACAGGGTTGCTGTGACAGTGGGTGTTTTTGCACAGACATGGGGGTGCTCACCCCCTGGAGCACATTCAGGGGTGCACCCCCACATCTGCCCACTTGTAGCCCCACATAGGTCCATTTTAAATGGATCTGGTGGCTGCCGTGGCGCACAGTCTGCCCACGTGACACCCCTTCCCCACACCATAGAGTTGCGGGCGGATTGCCTGCAACTCTATGGCATTCCTGGGACAACCCCTGGCTGAGAGTGAGGCTGCAGCGGCCATCCACTGAGGAGGCAGACCACAGGCCTACCTCCAGCCGGTGCAACAAGGTTGGGCTATCTGGCCGTGTTTCTGGATATCCCGGCGCACCACCACCTACAGAACAGGGAAAGCCTGGCCTGCCTTTGTTCCACCTGCTCTTCAGGCCTTTTAAACAGGTGGCCCGCCCGGGGGTGAGGTGGGCAGCTGTCCATGTGAAGACGCCCATTGTGGGGCTAACGCTCTGAGACCAAGCCTGGAAGTTGGAAGTTGATAGAATCTGAAGGAATCTTGGAGGTCATGCAGTCCAACCCTTTGCTTGGATGGAGGAAGTCTACAGCTACAACATCCCCCAACAGACAGGGTTAGCCTTACCACAGGGAGACCACCCTCCCCCCGCCCACTATTTTCTGTACTTACGTTGGCCCCACAGTGGGCCCCATTTACACCAGGGTAGGAGGCAGGGCACCTACCGCCTCCCACATGAACGCACCCCACAGGGGCACCCTCCATAGGGCCCTAGGGGTGGTTATGTTTGTCCGGGGCCCCACAGATTCTAAGGCTGGCGCTGCCAGTAGATGGCTGTCCAGCCTCTCTTTGGAAAACGTCTGGCAATGAAGAGTCTACAACCTCTCGAGGCAACTTGTTCCATTGACCAACTCCTTTGTCATAGTTCCAGACAGTGACTTGCTCTGCTATTAGTATTTAACTCTGGGTTACGTTTTCAAGGGTGTTTGGAGGCCTAACATGCATTTAAAGTGAATGGGAATCGGTCTCCTAAGTGCCTCTGGCGTCTTTGCAAATCTGTGACCTAGAATCATAGAACTGAAGGTACCTCAAGGGTCACCTTTTCCAACCCCCTGTTCTGCAACAGAATGCTCTCTTTCTACAGAATTTCAGACAGATACTATTATTCAACCTATTCCCCCCTCCCCGCCATCATAATTCCTGGAGATGAAGCTGGTGCTTTATTTACACATATGTTACTTGTGACTTATTTTACTCATTTTAATGCATATTACGAGAGAGAATTCCTGTCGTTTTTGAGTACTCCCCTGAGCCTGGGGAGGGGACCCAGCACCATTGTAGCCCCATTCCTTTCCTCCCCATCATCAGGCCTGCCCATGGGTGAAAATAAACATGCAGCCACTACGGCTGTGTGCGGAAGATGGTGGCTGCCACCCTTAGGGCCAGGTCGGGGCACACAATAAATGTGCATCCTACCGGGCCGGCCTACCCCACCCCCGGCCGGGGAATAGAACTAACACGTGGCTGAGTAGCCTGACCCCCTCCCTCTTACCATGATGGGCAGCCATAGTGGCCAATCACAGGCAGCCATGGCAGCCCCCTTTCCCCAGTGCAGATGGGGCCAAAAATAGAGATGCTGGCCAGGACAGCAGTGGGCCCACATCGGACAGGCCAGAAATAGACATCCTGGTGATTCCCCAGCTCAGGTAGTCCATAATGGGCCAGCATGACGCGACGTCTATTGTCACCCCATGGCCTGATCCCTGGAGGTGAGCTTGCAGTGGCAAACATAGATTCCTCTCAGATCTCTTCCTCTTCCTTGCACCCTCCGCCCCCCAGTGTTACAAGAGTTCCAAGGATCACAACCCTCAGCTGGACGTCAGTCTGCTCGGCTGCACCGTCATCCACAAGGAGAAACAAGTGAGGAAGAAAGAGCACAAGCTAAAGATCATCCCGATGAACGCTGACGTGATTGTGCTGGGACTGCAGAGCAAGGACCAGGCAGAGCAGTGGCTCAGGGTGAGTAGAGAGACCTCGTTGGTGCTGCCTTTCTACTCCATAACCCCCGATTCCTGGTGCTGGGAACTGAGGCTCCTCATGGCCCTTATGCTACCTGGGCTCAGGCCTTCTCTGCTCATTCTGCCTGCAGCCCATAAAGGTTGGGGAGTCCCTCAGGAGGGGCAGGGTCGGGAACATCCGAACAGTATAGAAGGCCTCACAGTGGGATGGGGGGTCATACTCTTGGGCTACTCAGAGGAGTTCAGTGCACTCCAAAGGGTCTGAGCTCAGCCTCTCCTGTAGGCTTTGGTCTGTCTAGATACCCCAAAACGTCTTTGAACAGGGGCAGACTAGGCAGGGGTTATGAGTAGTGTTGTCACCTCTCTGGGTTTTGGACCTAGAGTCTCCAAACTCCAGGGGAAGCCCTTATTTCTCCAGGTCAGCCAGATGGTCTCCTCGTAACTAGGGGGTTAACCTGCACCAGTTTTTCGCGTTTAATTACGGGTGTGGTTATGGTGCAGACCCATAATTCCCACTTACCCCCACCTCCCTGGCTCGTCTGGCCATTCACACATGCACAGAACAGCTGCCCGTTTGCAAAATGGCACCAACGCTGCCAGCACTATTTTGCAAAAGGGCTGTGCATGTGCAGAATGGCCCCAGTGGCCATTTAGCACATGCGCGCGGTGGAGCAGAAACCTCCCCAGTGCGCCGTGGAGAAAGGGAGCCTGCCGGGGGGGACTCCTCCACACAGGAGGAGGGCCCCCTGGACCTTCACTCAAGCAGCAGCCCACCGGACCTTCAAGCCCACCCCGAGGCCGGTAAGTACCATACCAGGGCCTGGGGTGGGGTGGGGAAACCGGGATCCGTAACAGTGGATCTGTAATTTTGTGGGCCGCTATTACGGACTGATACGGATTACTCTGTAACAGCTCGTTATGGACAGTTACAGATTGATCCATATCCTAGTTGCCATCCCTACTGGAAACCAAGAGAAATCAGGGGGGCCTCCAGGGCTGGCAGTGAGAAGCCACATCAGAAAGAGGAGGGGGCCATAGGAACTCTCCCACCTTTTTTTTGCAATGGCCCCACCCCTATTGAACATCGTGATAAGGGGTGTGGTTATGTCAGAAATGGGTGTGGCATCCCCTGTGCTCCACCCCCTTACCGACGTTGTCCTGCATGGCAACGCTTTTGCCCTTCCCTCACCAACATGGCCTCACCCCCGCAGAGTGGAGCCTGGTGGGAGGTGGTAACACTAGTTCCAAGGGGACAATTGCCCGCGGCGCTTTCTCTGACCCCACTTGGTCAGTCAGTAGTAGGTAGAAGCATCACTATTGGAGCCTGGTGAGGCAACCTGTGGGCCACAGCTAGACGGCAGAATCAGTCACTCCTGTGCTTTAATCCTCCCAGCTCTCCTGCTGGGCCCAGCTCCGATGCCTCAGCCCCCCCACCCCACTGCGGGGCCTTTTTGAACCAGTCACTCCCTCCCTTTGAAAACCCCCACTCTGCCCTTCCTGTGCCCTGCTCTCCTGCCCCTCCCCTGGGGATCCCTGTTCCATGGGGCATGGCTTGCTCCCCCGCCTTGGTGGCCCTTGACCATGGCCCTGCCCCCCCCCCCACTGCTACCCCCCTTTCATTTCATGACCGACACCCCCACTCTCCTCCTCCCTATTGGAGGATGAAGACTCAGGGCATCCTCTGCTCAGCCTTTTGGGCCAGAATCAAAGAGGCCTTTCAGCTGGAGATCAGTGAACTTCCAGTTCCCGTCTGAGAGGGTTTAGTGGGAAGTGTTACAGAGTCTGAGGGACAATGAATGCCACACTCTGTAATAATGTGTGGGAACCTCGGGGAGGGGAACGCCAGAGCATGAAGAGCCAGCGGCTGCGTAGGAAATGCGGTCAGTGTATAGCGCAGCACAATGGAACGTTACAAAGATCGGAGATTAACCGGGAGCTAGTGGGGAAATGCAGTCCACTTGCAGCCTTTGGTGAACTAATTTGGCCGACTCTTGCCCTGCCTGATGTCCAGGGATGTCCTACTGAAACCACTGGGGGTTGCAGGAGAAGAATGGCAGAGCAGGATTTGGCCTTTAGAGTGTTGCTTTGTTGGCAGTTTATGGGACAGAGGCTCAGCTGATGTACGCAAAGGAATTACTGAGAATCTGGCCAAGGGAGTTAGAACAGTCTAATGGAAGGGGGGGGGCAGGTCCCCTCAGCTTGAGCCCCCCCTAAATGCCTTACTCCTGATCCTCTCTAGAATTTGAACCTAGAGTCTCCAGACTCCAGGGGAAGCCCTTATTTCTCCAGGTCAGCCAGAGGGTTTCCTCGTAACTAGGGGTGTCAGCCCGCACCAGTTTTCAAGGACGGGGTGATATGGGTACAGTTGTGGGGTTTTTTTGGATTTAATTATGCGTGTGGTTGGGCTCCACCCCCCATTCAGCTCCCAAGAAATTCAAATATCAGACGGGTGCAACTCCCTGTTTAACTTGGTGTATTTGTGGGGGGAAAGGGATGAAGATGAGGGGAATATCCCCTGTATTCACTAGATAACCCAGCCCCAGACAGACTAGGTGAGAGCTGCTGTTTGGCAACAGAACTCGAAATTAAGTGATGGATTTTTGCCTGGTGCTGAATTTGGCCCAGTCAGTGCGATGCTGGGTACCCGGCCTCAGCCAAGGTTTGGAGATGCATGGATGCCAGGGTGGTGGTGTAAGAGGGGGTGGTGTAAGAGGGTACCTCACTGGTGGCTGCCTCGTCCTGCCCCTTTCGAACCCTTTGGGCAGGGGCTGACCCGCGTTAGAAACGAGCAACGGCAAAGCGGGTCTCGTCTGACACGGCCACACCTCTTTTCCAAGCACTGTGATGCCATGGCACTCGGGGGGGGACAGCAGAGGAGTCTGGGTAACATTACTGACAGCCTGCTGCTCTCTCCCTTGCACAGGTAATCCAGGAAACCCGTGGCCTTCAACCTGAAGGAGTTGGTGAAGGAAACCCATACGTTCCAGATTCCCAGCGCCTTAGTTACCCTAAAGTAGGTCTTAGAATTGTCAAGATATGTTTCCTCCCCCCCCCCCCTCCCCGGTGCAAGCTGGTTTTTGCATCCTGTACTCCTTGGCAGCAGGAGGATCATGGAAGGGGATGTGGTTGCTTCGAGTCCTGCCCGTCCCTGTTCCTTCCAAGCATTGTGCTGTCATTTATTTATTTATTTATTTACTTACTTACTTGCATTTCTGCCCTGCCCTTCCCCTAAGGCTCAGGGCAGCTTACAATATTAAAAATACAAGATACATGAAAAACCCACCCCAACCCCTATCCCCACCTACCAAATGCTTTGCCAAATAGGAAGGGTTTTTTTTTTAAAAAAAATTTTTTTTAAAGGATCCTGGAAGGTAAATTGTAAATTCTTCTTACAATTCCAAGATAACATTTAGCATGGAGGCTGGAAACCTTCTCCCTGCCACATGCCAAGCTGAAAATTGCTACAAGGTCTTTGGCCAAACAGGAGTTGGGTGTAGGGTGGCCATACTTCTCCTTTAAAAGAGGATGCTTATGAAAAATACATGGTGCAGGGCTACACCGGAACCAATGCAGCCCTGGAACATGTACTTTTCATAAGCGTCCTCTTTTAAAGGGGTGGTCTGGCCACTCTAGTTGGGTGGGAGACTAAGGAGGCTCGCCAGAGCTCTGGGCGGGGCCCGTTAGAATGCTCAGTAAAGGGGTGGAGCCAGGTGGACCTGACCGTGCTCTGTGAGTCGGTGGGGTTAGGCAAACCCACTGGAGCACTCTTCACAACAACCCATCTGAGACACTGCAAAAAAGTTGGGGTGGGGGTTATTAAGGGGTGCACTCAGGAAAAGGAGGGTCTAGATCCTGGATCCATACTATGGATCTGTCCCCTGTTGTTGTCTGCAGGCCCTTTACTCCGCTCCCTTACCTTGAGCTGAGTCTTTCAGCGCTCGAGGGCAAGAACTGGATCCTGGGACCAGATCCAGGAACTGGAAAGCGACCAAATAAAAACCAGCCATGGGCTGCATTTGGCCCCCAGGCCTAAGGTGCTTCACTCCAGGCCTATGCATTTGCTGCTGCTAAGCTGTTCCCTGTAGATGGGTAGGGTTACTCGCTCATTGTCCCCGTCCCTGGAGAACTCATTTTTGGTCCCTGCCGACAGGTGGAGTTATCCGAGAGACAGTCCGCGGCGTCGGAAAGCGGCAGTAGCACCGACGGCGGGCATCCTGAACCAATTGAAACGAAAGATGGTAAATGACGCCGATACTCTGGGGTGGAATGAGGGGAAGGAATTAGCATTGCTGCCACCGAAATTCAGGTTGACTTGGCTGGGACGGTGGCTATTACAGCTTGTCTGCCGCATCCACCTTACCCTCAATTATCACGGTGTTTTGTGAGAATCGGAGACGCCATTGGGATTAACACCAATGTTTAATGAGTTCAGAACTTTCCTACAAGGTACTTAGACCAAACCACGTTGTTGTTCATATCACGCGTTCAGTGTTCAAAGTGTTTTACAATCCGAGCTCACCCTCATAACAACGCTGTGTGGTAGGTCATTATTATTCCCATTTTACAGGAAGGAAACTGAGGCCTGAGAGAGAGTGATTTGCCCAAGGCCATTCAGTGTTTGCGACTAAAATGAGATTTGAACCCTGGTCTTCCCAGGTTCAAGGCCAACAACTTAGCCCAGGAGTGGGAAAACTTTTTTCTTCCAGGGGCCACTTTGAAAATTAGTAGAAGGTTCGAGGGCTGCACAGAAGTTGGGGGGGGGGGGGGGGGGGGGGGGGGGGGGGGGGGGGGGAACGTGTGCGCTCAAGAAATGGAGGGTTCAGATCATGGGTCTATCTCCTATCATTGTGTGCATGGCCTCATCTCTACTCGCTTAACCTGAGCTCAGTCTTCCCAGCGCTTGGGGGAAAGAACTGGATCCAGGGGCCAGATCCAGGAACTGGAAAGGGGCCACATAAAAACTTGCCAGGGGCCACATATGGCCCCCAGGCCTGAAGTTCCCTACCCCTGCCTTAGCTGCGCTAGCTCAAGTATTATACTGGATGGTACTCACTGATCTATTTGCTTATGTGCAAGACAGAGAAGAAAGTCCTTCCCCTGCTGAATTCAATGGGAATTTTGCCACTGGCTTCTTGGGGGCAGAATGTACTCCCCAGAGCACGTGCCAGGTTTATTATTTCCCCCGGTTAGGTGTACGTGGTTGTGGTTCTATCGATTTTTCAAGCCCATTCTAGTTTGGAAGCAGGATCACAAGCACAGCCTTAAAGCCAGGTTGCTAAGTAGGGTCTGAAAATCAAACCACAAGCCATAAGAACATGAGTATTGTCATACTGGGTCAGACCAATGGTCCATTGAGCCCAGCACCTGTCTCCAACAGTGGCCAATCTCGGTCACTTGGAACAATGGAGCTACCCATTCCTCGTTGTTCACTCCCCGCTCTCAACAGTAAGAGGTTACAGTCCCCAAACCTACCTGCCTAATAGTTGCTAATGGACCTATCTTCCAGAAACCTGTCCAATCCTTTCTTAAACCCAGCTATACTATTGGCCTTGACTATATCTTCTGGCAACAAATTCTATAACTTAATTGTGTGTTGAGTGAAAAAATGTTTCTTGTATTTGTTTTAAATCTGCTACATGTTAGTTTCATGGCGTGTTCCCTAGTTCTAGTACTACTTGAAAGGGTAAATAACCGTTCCCTATTAACATGTTCCACACCACTGATGATTATTATAAACTTCTATCATATCCCCTCTCAGTCATCTCTTCTCCAAGCTGAAGAGCCCCAGCCTGTCCAGCCTCGTTTCATAGGGGAGCCATTCCATACCCTTTGTCATTTTTCTTGCCTTTCTCTGTGCCTTTTCTATTTGTACTATATCTTTTTTGATATACATTCCTCTCTTTTTGTTTGTTTTTGTGTTTTAAGTTAAGAAAAAGGGAACAGCTGGCCTTAAACTGAGCAACTTGATGAACCTTGGGAGAAAGAAATCCACCTCACTGGAGAGCCCAGAGAGGTCACTGGAGACATCTAGTAAGTGGTCAGATGGGATCACTATAAAACATGATGCACTTATTGTTCTTTCGAAGAATAATTCTGAACCCAGCACACAAAACTGCAATTAGGAAATGCACCTAACAGCAGGCAGGACACAATCTATCTACGGAAACTATCAGAAGCAGGTAGAATACGTCTGCGCTGCTTGATAAAAAAACCCAACAATACAAGATTTGAGGATTCTTGTCTTGGGTTGGAGGGGATGCCATGCAGCCCCGTATGCCTGGAATTCCCTCCCTGAATGCTTTTAAAGCATTCACACGAACAGAGCGCTACATTAAAGCTATTGAGGAGTAAGAAGAGAAGTACAGACGCCTGAAAATTGAGGAGTACATACTTCTCCTTGCTTGTTACATCCAAGTAATTGTATCACTTTGAAGTATCGCTCTGTTGTGCCACCGTGACCATTAGGGGGAGACTGGGGAGTAACTACTTTGGTTTAGAGCTCCAGTGTGAATGCCACCAAAGTGGGGATAGTTGCTTTGGTGTCACTACACTGCAGTCGTTGCTTTGGTTTACCACTCTTTGTTGGAATGTGGCCAGAAGGTACAGGAGAGCATTGATTACAAAGCCCAGATCCCAGTGGAATGAAAGATGTTGCTAATCTATTTTGTGTTTGGTTTTCAGCTTATCTAAATATGCTTGTGAACAGCCAGTGGAAATCCCGGTGGTGTCACATAAAAGATGGGCAGCTCCATTTCTTCCAGGACAAGAACAGAAGCAAACAGGCTCAGCAGCCTCTGAACTTGATGGGTTGTGAAATTTTCCCAGAACCGAGCCCCGACCATCTCTACTCTTTCCGTATTCTGCTCAATGGGGAAGAACTGGCTAAGCTGGAGGTATGATATGGGCCTCCTACAGGAAGATGCTTTGATTCATCTGCAAGTGCCTTAAAAGTTCCCATGACCCGGAAAGTGAATTTGAAAACCTAGGATAGGTCCGTAAATGGCTATTAGTCATGTTGGTTGGCAGGTGTAACCTCTGCCTGTCAGGAGGTGGGAGTGAATGGAGTGATCCATTCCCTAATATTTCTGTTGGGTTCTCTTCTGAAGTGACCAAAGGTGGTCACTGTTTAAGATGGGATGCTGGTCTGGTCTGACCCAGAATGGCACTTCTAATGTTCTTACGATGTACCCCTCACCCATTGAAGTCAATGGGAGTTTTGCCATTGACTTTAATGGTTTCAGAATCACACTGGATCAATTTTTGGGGTGGGTGATGCCTGTAAACCTGCCTGTAAACCAAGGAAAGGTGTCATCTGAACTACTTTGTCTTCATCTCTCACATTTGGGTCTAACATGGCAACCGTGTTCTTTCTGGTATGGAGCCTTGGCAGAAAACTGAAGGAGAGAGGCAATGTGAAATCTCGAGTCATGTAACTGAATAGAAATAGGACATCTCCTCGGCTCTTAATGCATACCTCCAAACATTTCCAGCAGCCAGAGGCACAAGCCCCACCTCCTTGCCCAATAAGCTCCACCGCTCTAAGCTCCGCCCATCACACACTTACATGCATGCATACACCTCCCAACATTCCCAGTGCATAAAGAGGGACAAAAGCTCATCCCACTTAGTTTTTTGTCACTCCATAATCTCCCCATTGTCTTCTCAAGTGGTTTTCCTAAAGGAGGCAACTGGGAAAGAGGTGCCCAAGGCTTGAAGACTTGTCTTTTTGTCTCTCTCCTGAAAGAGGGACTTCTTTGACCCCATGAAAGAGGGACAGTGGGATTTGGCTACCAAAGGAGGACTGTTCCTCCAGAATAGGGACTTTTGGGAGGTATGTTAATGTGAAGGAGAATAACCTTGAGACCACAGCCGTGAGCGTTAGTGAGGCCACTGCAAAGTAAGTGGTTTGTGGATCATGGCCTGGGTTCTCAACTGCTAAAAATCAATGTAGCATCATTGGAGTTGCCACCCGTTAAGCTAAAGCTAAATCAAACAGTCAGTTTTGTAGTTCCAAATATAATTCAGATATTCAGAAAGTCCCCCAAATATCTGAACTATGTTTATCCATCAAGACAAAATTCATAGACCTATCATGTTGGATATTTCATTTCAGATAACCTGGTGAAAGACTAACGTCTCTGAAACAAATAACCAAATACAGCTAATGCCAAGGGCACAGGGTTTGGGCACTGAGGTCATGGGCGGACACCAGGACCAGGGCAAGGTGACACGATCTAGGTGTCAAAACATAGAGCAGAATTGGGGTCAGGAGTCGGAGCCAAAGCTGGGGAGTCAGTCCAAGTGAGAGCAGGAAGGGGAGCAAAAGGGGAGACAAGGTTGGGCTGGGAGTACAAGAGGTGAGACAGGAAGTGAGTTCACAGGAACTAGAAACATTTCTCTGCCCAGCTCCCTGAGACTGCTGTGTGGCCTTTTCTCTGGACAAGCAGCCAGTCAGGAAGCTGGGAGGGAATGAGGCCATGCTGTAGGGGCGTGGTGTAGCCAGCAGTACAGCGTGCTATAGGTGAAGGGAGGGCCACGGGTGAGGTGCGGCAAAGGCACTACAGAGCCAGGCACCCGCCTCAGAACCCTGGGGATGACCGTTCAATGCTGGGGTCTGACATAGAAATTTCAAAGCAGATGAAATGACCAAAATATCCAAGGCGGCTGTTCTTTTCAGTGAACGGAGTGGGGAGCAAATCGCCATTTGTATCTGCTTCATTCCAAATAAAACGTGAGAATCGTCCATCTTGGTATTCAACACGGGCCTTGGTTTCAGTGCTAGCGGAAGCTAACTGGAAGCCTACGGTAGAGAGAGTCAAGCTTCCACATCTGTTACTTTCACTAGCCTTTGCCCTGGGTTGTTTTGTTTTCTTTGTTTACCTCTAATCCTAGCCTTCTTTGACATCAGCGCGATTGGAGTGGGAGGAGGACAATGGGAGCCATTTCCTGCCTCTCCTAGCGGGTGGAATATTTATAGCCAAACAACAGGCTTGCGAGCCAGCCACGGACTCTTGAAGGTGTTTTTGTTTTAGCACACAAAGTCTGGCCTGCGCTCGGTAAATCAGAGACAATTTGTCTGGCAGCAGAAGGGCAAGCTAAGAAGGGCTTTGGAAAAACAGCAGCAGTAAGTCCTTCACAGGCTGTTTTCACACAAGGCACTCTCCACCCACTGCCCATCCACTATACATGTTGCAGGGCTGCAGTGTTTCTCTATGGGTGCCCTGTAACATGTATAGTGGGTGGGTAGTGGGTGGAGAGTGTCTTGTGTGGAAACATCCACAGAAAGGGAGAGAAAATTGAATTTCATCAGACTCCTAGCCCAACCTCCAAGCTTGTTAGTTGGTTCCAGGGCAGCACGGGATGGTGTATTGATTTTATGCAAATAAACAAAACAAACCAACAAAACTTAAAGTTCAAGGTCTAGTTTCTACATTTTATGCCATTTATAAAATCTTGCCTAATGTAAGGGTTATGCCAAGCAGGTAGGATTGCCCCCCATCATCCAGGTTGACAGATGGCAGGGACCCGAGTTGACTGTGTTGCTGCAATTTGCAGTGATTTTTGCAGAATCAGACAATCCTCGCAGAATCAGCCAATCCTCGCAGTGCCAGGCTGAAATTGCAGTGACACGGCAGTGGGGGCTGTCCGCAGGATCTTTACATCCTGGCTCAGGCATAAACTTGTCACCTGACCCCAAACTAAAACTGCTGCTGCAGCTGCCGTCTGTCTGGGACGTGTGACCATTCCCCAAGGGTAAATAGGCCCCTGGGAGATGAATTGTGGGTGGGTGGGGTCTGAAGGCCCTATGTTAGAGTGAGGGCGGTCTGGGGTTTTAATATGAGGTGGGAATTCTGGGGTGCTGAAATTCCAGAGGATTGGAGTTGTGTTTGATTAGCAAAGTTGTGATTCTATGTCAAACCTGTTGCAAATTTGCTTCCCAGCATGCATAGTTATGCAAATCAAGTTAATTATGCAAATATTAATGCTCGCGGTGAATTTGCAGAATTTAGTTTCACTGGTTGCAGAATTTAAGATTTTTTGGTGCAGTGAACTCGGGTCCCTGACAGATGGCCATCAAATGTCTGGAAATCAGTCTTGTAGGGTTCTGAGGAGTTCTATGGGGTGTCTGCTTGACAAAGCAGGAGCGGAGAACCTTTTCGGTCCCTGGGGCCACCTGGAAAATGAGTACAAGCTCTGAGGGCCACATACAAGTTGGGGGGCAGGGGTGCTTAAGGGGTGCACCTGTCCTGTGTGCATGTCCTTATCTCTGCTCCCTTTACCCTTAGCTCAGCTTTTCAGTGGTTGGAGGTAGGAGCTGGATTCAGGGTCATGGTGCAGAACTGGACAGGGGCCAAATAAAAACTTGCTGTGGACTTTGTTTGGCCTCCAGGCCTGAGGTTTCCCATCCCTGCTATAAAGTGTGGGGTGTCTGCTCTATGGTGTGTTGTGAACTTGTGGGGTATTAGTTTTGAGTTCTATGGCATTGGGCATTTTTACACACATGTTAAAGTTCTGGATTTTTCAGTCTTCTGGGTTTACAAGTGCACAAGTAATTTCCGGATTCATTTTTCACACACACACACTGCCCTGAGGCAGTTCCTGGATGCATTCTTCACACAAACACTGCCCTGAGGCAGCCTAAAGTAGCCGCAGCTGCAGATGTGACAGGCTGCCATGGAAACCAAGTGACCACAGCTGCCTGGAGCAAAGCAGTTTACCAGGACAACGTTTTACACACAAAAGTTCTGTGAGAAGTTCTACTCAGAAGGTCAACGATCCGGATGTTTAAGATCTGGGTGAGTGATTTAGACACACAGAAAGTTCAGGATGTAACAGCAAACATGCAGGAGAAACGTGTGTGTAAAAACACCCATTGTTGGGTGTCTTTATGGAATAGTATGGGGCTGTGGGAAGTCTGCTCTACAGAGTTGTGGAGTGTCTGCAATATAGTGTGTTATGAGGTTGTGGGGATGTTTTCTGAGGAGTTCAATGGCATTGTAGGATGTCTGTTGTATGGAGTGCCGTACAGTCGGGTGTCTTGCTCTGCAGTGTGTTTTGAGGGTGGAGGTGTCTGTGTTTTGGTTGTGGGGGGAAAGAGGAACTATATTT